>PJEM01002849.1:0-193523 GCA_004023845.1 Helogale parvula | reverse complement strand
AGAGGGGCTCAAAACCTGAGAGACTATTGAATACTGAAAATGAACTGAGGGTTGAAGGGGAAGGGGGGGGGGAAGAGATGGAGGTGATGGAGGAGGGCACTTGGGGGAAGAGCACTAGGTGTTGTATGGAAACCAATTTGACAATAAACTATTTAAAAAAATAATAAAATAAAATAAAATAAATTAAAAAATAAAAATAAAAATAATTTAAAAAATAAAATAAATACAAATTTAACGTTCCAAAAATATAATTAATTAATTGGGCCCATCCTCATTCTTTTCAGCCCTATATGGTCAATTAAGCCTGACACAAGGAAAAGGAAGCTTGCATTCTAATGGTGTAGCTACAATGTCTAGTAAGTTTTGGCACATAATTTTCTTTAATGCATTTACAAAGATTTATATCCAGGGATGCCTGGTGGCTCAGTTGATTAAGCATCCGACTCTTAATTTTGGCCCTGGTCATGATCTCACAGTTTGGTTTGTGAGATCCAGCCCTGCATTGCGCTCTGCACTTACAGCCCAGAGTCTGCTTGGTATTCTCTCTCTGTCTCTTTCCATGCTCCTTCCCTGCTCACACATGCATGTGTGCACTCTGTCTTTCTCTCTAAATAAATAAATAAATAAATAAATAAACATTAAAAAAAAAAAAAAACAAACACAGGATTTCTATCCAAACCTGAACTAAATACATGAAACAGTTTATTTTTTTGGGTTTCCGAGTTCTTTTTTAAACTATATGTATTTTTTCATATAATATTGTTTTTGTGTGTAAACATTTTGCCTTTCTTAAACTAATTCTATTTTACTTTACTTTGATTTTAAATATGTATACTTAACATATTGATGCAAGATGGAGGAGAAATCTTGTTTTATTTCTCTAGAATTTGAGGACTATTTAGGTACAAGCAAAGTGAAGAAAATAATTTTACAATTATCATATAAACAAAGGTATGTGGATAAAAAATGATGAGATTCACAACCAGAACTCTGACCTAAGTTCCTCCTCTAACCATTGTTTGACATTGCTTTGTGGAAACACCTGCCAGGTGACTGGCAGAGTTCATCTACAAGGTAGAATGCAAAATCTTGCAAAAAGCATGATAGAAAAAAGCAGATCAATCTCATGGTCAAGTCAGAACCAGATCTACTTCTTTATGCAACTTACTAACCATTCACTCTCTTAAATGCAACCCTGCCTCATGCTTATACATTACCAGGCTAACGTCTGATTAATGGTAATAGTCAGGTCACTAACTGTCAAAAGAAACAAAATGCATTAACAATTACATTTACAGAAAAAATGCTTAACATAGCAAAATTCACACAGAATAATGACTATAATTTATTGAGCATTTATTTTATGCCAAGTGCTGTCTGTTAACCTTAATTTGTCCATAATATCCCTACAATGTAGGAATTATTATTCCTAGTATTAATTCTAATGTCCTACTAAGTAAACAGAGGTTCAGAGATGTTTAGTGACTTGTTCAATTTCCAATGGAAAACACATGATTTAAGTATGATTTTCTGCAATTAAACTGCATCCCCAAATCCATCACATATAATTTTCATGTTTATGCAGTATTATAACATGTTTATAAATGCCCATTTTACCTTCTAGATTCATAATATCACTGCTCATATCTGTAGTTCACTCTAAGTTGTGTCTGTTATCTATGTCCCAAAACATCTTATATATAGATACTACCATAGTATCTATATTATCTACCCATCATTAGAATACAAACAATAACTGAAACATTGAACTCTCAAAAAGTTTTTTCTTCTGTTTGAAACCAAAAATGCAGAGATTAGAAATGATATCAGGGTATAGCAGGTGAATACTTTTTTCTCATGTGGGTAATCTGTGGCATGTGATAACAGCCCTAATTAAAATATAGTTCAGCTAGTCATAGTGTACTTAGTAGTATTATATTAGTACTTAGTGGTATCTTCCTCCAATTTCATTCTTCCCTTTGGTGTTCAATGGTAGGATAGATTATACTTTGTCTCTTCTTGGAAATCCCACAATGTTTTGTGTGGATTCTATAAGCATTTAGTGCATAATATGCAGTTAAAACAGTGACAGAAACCTTTAATTCCAGTGCCCACATGTTCTACATTCAAACTTATACTTAGCATTTTAAGAATTCTGTAGCAATAATACTACTTTTCAGAAATGTCAGTGAATTACCCTGAAAGACCTCCCTTTTCTATTCCTAAAACCATAATAAAATACTAGTGTATGATGTTTAGTGAACTGAGTTAAATGATGAGCCATATCCGTTACAATAAGAAACACTTCCAGAAATAAATGATATCTCGACTCCTTACACTAATGGGAAAAAGCATATGCCTCCTTGATCATACATCTTTCTTGAAGTGCATCTTAAGGTCTCCTTGCCATTGGCATCAACCAGTTAAAACATTAAGCTCATTTGGCTCCTTTAGTGGAAAGAGCCAGTCTGACCTAAGTCAATGAAGGTAAAAAGAGCATATGATTTAGGGGCTCTAATGCAATAGCTAATAGCTCTGCTGGAGTAGCACGTTTTATGTCCCCAGTGCATGCTTCCTGTTTCATTCACTTTAATTATCCAACATTTTAGGTATGGTTCTTTCCATCCAACTTCCCTGTTGTGTTAGAGTTAATTACTGTTCATAATTGTAGTACCGCATCATCGAGGAAGAAGAAAGAAACCACGCTCTGATGTCACGTACTTCCCTGGTGGATAGCAGGATTATTCCCGCAAGGATATTTCTAGTATTTTGTCCATTTTGGCTACAGTTGTCTCCAGAGACATGATTTCTATCATTTTCCCTGAAAGATCATTTGACCCCTTAATAACTTAATGGATTTTGTGATTTTTTTATATACAAAACATACATTCCATTTTCTTAATTTCATCTAATTTTCACTAGGTAAGAGACCCCATAATGGCCTAAGTAATTTATCTGCACATTCCAACTATATTCTCTCCATAAGATAGTGATATAAAATGATCATAGTGTAATTTTATCCTAACCACAATATTAAATTGATTTTTCACCTATTTTATTGTGAAAAATGGAACTGTATCTTAAGATATTTATCTTTTTAAAGTATCAATTAGTTAAGTAATCCTTGAAAGAAAAATAAGTGAAATGTTTTCCTTGGGTAATTATAGTCTTCTAAACTTCTAAAAAAGTTGGTAATATATTCACTTGGTATAAAATTCAGAAGGTTGCAGAAATTATAGGATCAAAAAAAAGCTCTCCCACACTTTTCCCCTTATGCATTCATTATTGCAATTTCTCCAGCAGTCTTTTAAAAAAATGTTTATTTATATATTTTGACAGGGGTGGGCAGGGGCAGAGAGAGAGGGAGACAGAATTTCCAAGGCTTCATGCTGTCAGCACAGAGCCCAACATGGGGCTCAGTTTCACGAATGATGAGATCATGACCTGAGCCGAAATCAAGAGTCAGATGCTTAACTGACTGAGCCATTCAGGCACCCCTCTCCAGCATTCTTACAAAGGTTTTCTTTCATACCTATTCTCTACACAAGCAAAATAAACACACATATAAATATATTGCATTACTATATGTAGTAAGAAATTACAAAACCCAAATGGCAGCATAAAAGAAAATTAATTTGCAACATCATTATTTCACTTAAAATATCAAATTGATCTTTCCATAATATTACTAACAGGGCTGCCTCATTCTTTTTGTTGGCTAGTACCAAACTTCAAACAATAGAGATGGAATTAGTGGTCAGATCCTAAACCAATTTGAAAGAACTAACAAGATTTTCCAGGTACTAAGAATGATTCCCAAGATTTTGGTCTGAAAAACTGCATGGATGGAGTTTCCTTAATATAGATGGAGAAGATTTTAAAATAAATCAAGATTTCTAGGAGATGATTAAGGGCTTAGGTTTTAACATGTTGACTTTCAGATATGGGGTTTTTCACCCATAACAATATAGCTTTCATCAAATTATATCAAACATTAGTTCTAAACCTATGGAAAGGTTCATATGAAGTTTTGGTTATTTTAAACAGTTTCAGAGAACCAGAAATCTGGTTATTAGTTCTGTGTAACAGCATCTTGATTGTCTAATAATTACAAAGGATTTTTTTTAAGTTAGCTCTTTTCTGGGGGCACCTGGGTGACTCAGTCAGTTAAGCATCCAGCTTTGGCTCAGGTCATGATTTCACAGTTCGTGGGTTAGAGCGCCGCATCGGGCTCTGTGCTGACAGCTAGCTCAGAGCCTGGAGCCTGCTTCAGATTCTGTATTTCCCTCTCTCTCTGACCCTCCCCCGCTCCTGCTGTCTCTGTCTCTCAAAATAAATAAAAAACATTAAATTTTTAAAAAAAGCTCTTTTCTAGAGTTTTTGTATTGAGAAGTCATATGTATATGGCAAAAAGCTTCTGTAAATAATGAAGAACATCTGCAAATCTGTGAGGTTTCAAGAAGGCTACCATGATGAACAATTCCAGAAGCATCATTGTCATTCTGTTCTCTATAAATGGTGCCTCCTGGAGTAGAATAGGAGTATGTATTTTTTTAATACATATGTTCATGAGTGTTCATAAGCAGATCAGATGTAAATACTGATAAACAACAACTTCATTAATTATAAAGTAACCTATTGATTAGTATATGCCTGCTCAAACTCTCTTTCGCCTCTGTTCCGCTGGTTTTTTTCACTTCTTCATTCTTCCTTGCCTTGGTGCTCCTGGTTTCTGCTGCTACTTCAGACACTATCACGGACTTCTCTCACCATTGGCCTCTTCTTGCTGAGGCTTTCTCCTTTCATACCAGCACTCTACTCAGCTGAAGAGGAAGACGTTAGGGTGAGGCATCTTTGGTTCTAAGACGGAACTAAAACAGAATCAATAGTTAGTTCGCTCAGTTTGGCTGATCTAAACAATGCTATTTAAGGGCAAATTTGAGCTTTTTCTGATTTACAAAGTGAAAATGCCAATTTTTTCATTGTAAATTTATTTTAAATAAGAAACTCTGTATATGGGATTTATGGGCTATTAGAAATTTTAATTGGTTTGGAAGGATGAGGGGCTGAATAGATTAAACCAAAACTTTCTTGAAGCCCTATCAATATATATCTAGCAGGCAGATAGCCAGCTTGAAATTGAAAAAGGAGAATGGTGGGGGTGTGGGGGCGGGGGAAGGAGAGGAGGAAACAAGGGAAGGGAAAGGAGAAGAAAAATAAAAAGAAAGAAGTGCTAGAAATTATATTCTGTTTTGCTTCTAGAATGCACATTTTCTGTTTCTACCAGCTTTAGAAATGGAAGTTGGGTACTAATACTAATCTTTTTTCTTATAAACACAGTACTCTATTTTTATTGGGTAAAACATTAAGTTAGACTATATCTCCAAGCTTTATTTCCCAAATCACCTTCAAGAACAAAGTCTACACTAAGGTCAGTTCTTAGTTGTTGGATTTTTTCTTTTGTTTTGTTTTGTTTTTGTTTTGTTTGTTTTTTCAGTAGACCCATAAACAGTAATTTGACAAAATTAATAGTGACACATTTATTTTTTTTAACTGTTGAGTGCTTTCCAAACTTTAGTGATTCTCAGACAGATAATAAAACTACATTTGATTTACTTCCTTTCAGTTTTTATTTTGTTGTTGTTTATAAACTTTTCAACATAATGTCATAAATAATGGAAACTCTACAGTTATAAATTCTACTTAGAGAAAAATTTCTAATTTTAGAAGTATATTGAAAATTTGCTTACTGGGATATCTTTGAGATAAAACAATTTCACAACTTTCTGTCAGGCAGTGGAGTTTTATTTGACTCCCCCATGATTCATCATTACATTGTTTAGATATCCAAAACAAGTCGAGTCAATATAAATAACTAGGTAAATTCAAAAGAACAAAGCTGTTTTTTTTTTTGTCTATGACCACTAAAGCATAATTCACAACTGAAGAGTATGACTTTGTGCTGATTAGGGACAGTTAGCAAAGTGAAATGTGCTTCAGCCCTATTACTCCAAGCCTGCCCTCTGGTAAAGAACACAAAACCCAGAAGCACAACCATTATGCTTGAAGCATATTTTCTTCTCGACACCCTGATTTCCATGAATCAGTCTTTATATGCTGTTATCATTTTACTCTAGAACTGCAGATAAATATTCTTCCTTAGATAGTAGACTGTGGATTCAAATATTTATTTTGAGACTCTGGGACTTATTTGAAGCTTCAACTCTTTATGGAGCTCTTGCTTTTCTACCACCAGTTTGGTTAGGGGCCCGGTCTAACCAACACCTTGGCCCTATCATCCTCTTTCCCATTACCTTCATCATGTTTAAATCTTGTCAACTAAATTCTGTATTTCCTGGTGTTAAAGTCTATGACTAGCTCAATGGAGGGCACATACTAGGAACTTAATACATGAGTTTAATGAATGGTCATTGGCCTAGGTACATGTATCATCTTCTTGGTTAATCTCCCAGAATTACATGCTGAGTCTTGCATATTTCTTTCTTCTCTTGAGCTACTGGGATTTTATGTTTGTTTTCTTTCTTCCTTCCTGTCAACTGCTTTTATAAAGGAAAAGGATAAGGAAGAGAAGAGAGGAAATAGTGCAAAGGAAAAAGAAAAGAAATAATGCAAATGAAAAAGGAAAAGGAAATAAATAGCAAAAGTAAAGTGGGACAAAGGGAAAACTTGCATCAAAATAAAATCAATATATACTTAATTTCTAGAAATAACAATGTATATAAATAGTTGAAAAAGTAAACAAGCAATATAAATTTCTGAATGAAGTAGGGAGAATAAATGCAGTAGATGTATCTTTTTGAGAGTAATTTCACCAATATGGAATATAAGAAAGTGTATAAGCTTAGAAGCAGTCACTGTGGGCTTGAAATTTGTTTCTCATCCTATTCAAATTTAAAACCCTGGAAAAATCACAGCTTCTCTTTAGTCTGAATGTCTTTATTTGTAAAATGGAAATAATTATGTGTGCCCTGTAGGGTGAAATTCTTGTTAGGATTAAAAGAGATAAATCTGGAAAACTGCCTGGTACACAGATGCTCAAAATGGTATTTTCCCTTCATTTCCTTTTCCACAAATCCTGTTTGTTAAAAAACTGAATCAATGAACAGGTGATGGGAATTCTCTGCCTCAGTGTGGAGTTAGTGAGGCCTTGAATGCTCCCAGATATACCGACCAACAGAGTGGAAGCAAATTTCCAGGAAAGGCTAGTTCAACTGAGATAAATTATCAGTGTTTGATCAAAGGTGGTCACCTGCGATGAAAATGATTATGCATTTTATTAGATTGAGCCTTAAATCCTGTAAGTTTGCCATTTTCTTTCGTAACTGGATCATGTGTTTCCTGTCTCGAGGAACTTAAAAATTAAAAAGGCAGTTTTTCTATATTGCAAAATAACTATGAAAACAGACTTTTCATTAAAAATCACTTTCTTAGGACAATTATTATATCACAATACTCATTGTGTAACATAATGCTAAGGAAAGTTTGGAAGAAGAGAGAAACACATCTATAATTGCATTCATTAATCTTATTTTTAACATTCCAAAATGAATTGTGAAAAATTGTTAGGTGTCCAAACTTCATAAATGCTTTTATCTCCCTAAATATTATTAAATTCCACTCAAATACAACTATTTTCCTTCTTTACAAAATCTGTAATATTTTATAAATCCTCATTCTTCCTTTGGGTGCACAGAGGAAATTAGATGAAAAGAAATTAATCTGTTTTATGACTAATGATAATTATATAATTATGATCTGCCACCGCAGATATTTACCAGGTGCTTCCTGTGTACATGGTGTTGAGCTTCTAAAGAAACAGGTCAAGGGAGGGAAACAGCACACAGCCTCTCTCCAAGGAGTCCTTGGGGAATTGGCTGCTATTTGTCCTAGACCAAGGTGTCTGGATTATGCCTGTTCCAACATTAGAAGCTTCCGAACACAGAACTGTTTAATGAGCTCAGTGATCTCTAGGAAACATTTGCCAGAAAGAAAACCTGAGGATCATGATTTCAAAGTGACTCAAACGGAGCTTTTTACTACAAAGTATCTTTTCAATCAGAATGCTGGAAATCAGACAGTGCTAAGATGTAAGGTAACAAGAGCGGGCCAGTTAGGGCTGCCTACCGCTCTATGGGACTATTTCTTTCACGTTTAATTCAGCTCCTTGAAGAAACCTGGGGTGCAGAGACCAATTCTTTGCATTTTCTTCCTTGTTTCAGCTCTGGGTGCCTTTATATAGTCTGTGATTCCTTCAAGTCTACTGTGAAGCAGCTATTAGTTTTTAAAAGCTTTTGTTTCCAAGAAGTAGCCTTTTACCTCTCCCACAACAAGAAAATAAAATGACTAAATACTACAAGCCTGGGCCTGTTTATAATCACGGGGAAATTAAATGAGGGGATCATTTGACAGTCTCTGTATGTTGGAAACATCAACTAATGACCTTTATTACTAACAACCTAGACCCTCAGGCAATGAACCCAGACAACACTGATTAAGAGAGAAGCCTGCTGGTTTTTACAGCTACATAAAATAGAAGGAGTCTGTGTGCTAATAGAGAAGGGGTAGGATAGAGAAAGAAATGTAAAAATGAATGAGCTATCAAAAAAAGAAGAGCTTTTGTCTTTCTTTGTGCTATATGTTAGAAAATTAATTAGCAACTATGAAGGCTTAGAAATAATTCTGAATTAATGTGTGGGACTAAGTCTCTGGAATGGACAAATCTAAAAAAAAAAAAAAGTTATCCACCAAATTCTATGAACTTGGCCTGCACAGTCTCCAGAAAATGAAAACATATCATTGTCTAAAGGCAGCTACATCAAGCACCTGAGACTTAGCAGAGGCCTGGCCAACTTCCCACCTGACTTCAGTAGTGGGTTTAGCCATTAATACAGTAATAGTCCTCAGGGGTCTCTCCTGTTAAGTGCTCTTTCTGTTCTCCTGAAGTAGCACCAGGGGACTGCTCTACAGCTCCTCCTGGCAGGGTGTTTTTAACTCAAGCACCGCCCACTGGTTGAAACACTTCCTTGAGATTATTGCCTAAACTTTGTTTAACCATTGTTAGTCCATTTGTCTCTATCCAGGACTTTACTGAATGCAGCTGGTTCATATCTTTTTTTTTATTTTAAAAAGACTTTAATACTTAAATCCATATTAACCTCAACTATTCATTGATATTTCAACTAGTAAGATATCCACACACAGAGAAACTTCTTGCAGTTGCATTAGAAACCCCTTGTTAAAATAATCTGAAGTACAAAGACTGTGAAAAAGCCTAAAAGCAGACTGAATAAAATTCAAATCACCTGTAAACCAACCACCTTCTAGAAATAACCGCTTTTAATAGTCGTTTATATTTCTAAAGAATCTTTCCTTCTAAACAAAATTGAATTCACAGAGTGCACTCTTTGTACTTAACAATGTATTGTGAGAATTCCCCCCATGATATTGAAAACACATTTTTATTGGCAGTCCAATGCTGGTCATACAGAATATAGAACCTCTATAGATATTCCACATGAAAATAATCAGATCAAACAACCAGTTATTTCAAAACCAGTCAGCACATGATTAAGAGCTAATTGTGAAGTTCTGCCTCCTAGTTAATATATGAACACAGATTAATAAATGTCTCTTCTAAGCTCCTGAATAAAATTATTAATTTAATTAACTTATCACTTATTAAAATGCTTTCCACATGAAGAATAAGATACAGCTTTAGATCATTGTTAGGGGAAAATAATGAACTCTACCTTCATGTGACCACTTATTTGAAAAGTTTGAGAGTTTAAAATGACTAAATGGTTTTATCCCTTCTTTATAAAGATGTAGCTGAATTCAAGTCATATCTTTGTATCTGTCTCATTAACTAAACCATTCAACAAATGTTTACTACCAGAGAGTCTGCTAGGTGTTGCAAATACTGAAGAAAACTAGAACAAAAAGACTTTGGGACTCACAGAGCTTACATTCTAACAAGGGGAGAAAGTAAAGAAACTGGAGAAGGAGGATTTACATGCCAGACCTCTGTGGGAGGGTTGAGACTTCTTTCAGCAGAGTCCTCTCTGCTGAAGTTGAGACCAAAATGACAGTGTGGAGAGATATTGAGAAAACATTTAGTCGAAAGAAAGAGCATATTCAAAGTCTGTGAGGTAAGAAAGCTCCTGGTTCCTGTGGAGGACAGAAAAGAAGTCAGTTACTGGGGACATTGAGTGAAGAAAGAGGGGTATTGTCATGATGATGGAGAGTGGATAAAGCCAGATTGATGCAGTGCCTTATAGGTCATTGAGTCATAGGTATTGAGTTGGGAGTTGAGACTCTCACAGGATTCATATTCCTTGTGGTTCCACAGAAAGGTGAGAATTTCCATTTCTGAGGAGGGAAACAAAGTATGAAGACCCTTATCCCTTTACCTTAGGAAAGTAGAGTATGTGTGACTCAGCTCCTTCTGCATCCTCATTTTGGATTAAGGGCACTCAGGATGAGTATAATTCTTTCCATGCCCTGTTCTCTATAAGGAAAGCCAAAGCCCAGGCCTGCTTTCTAGAGACAGATTTGTAAGTCAGTGATTCTATGAAACAACCATTCTGGATATTCTTATCTCTCTGCAAACCAAACATACCCTTAAATGGATGATCCAGGGTGTAATTGGGTGATGAATACATCTGGTTCTGCCATATTATCCACAAAATATAATAGCAAAAGTTTAGTGAGACTGCCCTACTACTTAAACAACTGAACTCATTTAATCCTTGTAAAAATGCTAAGAGATGAGCAGGATTATTTTTCCCATTTTATAGATAGGGAAATTGAGACACAAAGAAGTTAAGTAACGAACTGAATGTCATGTACACAACTAGAGAGTAGAAGAGCTGGGATAGGAACCCAAGTCTTCTGGCTCCATCATTGATGCTTCTTCTAGTCTGCTCTGCATCTGGAATACTTTGTAATTAAAATAATGTGAATGTAAGTAGTATGGGAGACATACTTTTAAATGGCTTCATATTATCCTACCTCTGCATTCACACCCTTGTGTAATCACTTTATCTTGAGTATAAAAGAAGTATTATTTGCTTATAAATAAGAGGATAAGGACAAAAGTTGTGATGTCACTTGTAAGATTCTAATTTCTATCTCATTAGGACTATCTATCTATTGACTCTTTCCCTTGCTGGTTTTCATGAAGTAAACTAGCTATCAGAAAGGCCCACATGGCAAGGAACTAAGAATGGCCTATGGCTGACAATCAGTCAGGGGTGAGCCCCACTGCATGATAGTCAAAAAGCAACAGCCCATTTGTGCTTGAAAGTAGACCCTTTTCCATATGACTTTTAGATGAGTCCCTTGCCCGGGTCAACACCTTGATTTCAGCCTTCTCAGAGGCTCTGAAGTAGAGTTACCTGCTAGCTATATCTAGATTCCTGAAACACAGAAACTATGAGACAATACATATGTAATTTTTTAGCCACTAACTTTATGATAATTTGCCATACAGCAATAGATAACTAATACAAATAGTAACAGTATATATATATATGTATGTGTATATATATGCAGTGCCACTATAGCAGTGACCTATTAACACCAGTAAGATTTTCCCTACTTCTCTCTTATCTCTGGTTCAAGTTGTGATACTCCTAAAACCTGGGTGTTCTCTCTGGAACTGGATACAATACACAATTTCTAGAACTATGACTTGTTCCTCCTCACAGGAACAATCAACAAGATTGGTGTGCCTTTTTGAAGGCACATTGGGTCCCAATGACCCAATGTGTGATCCCCAATGGTGTGATCGCATGCCTTGATTAAATACAAACCCTTGAATGGCTTTGTCATCTCCTGTTTCTCACTGGGTCATTTCTCCTGGGACTGTCTACCAGCAGCAATTACTTCTTTCTCATTGACTCACTCACTCCACAGCACACCCTCATGAAAAGAAGAAATACATTACAATTGGTCTGATCACATTGTTCTGTTTAGGAAGAAAAAATAAGGAAAAAAAAAAGAGCAAAGAAAATCAATCTATTAGTCAAGTAACAATGGCCAGTAGGAAGTTGTTACTCATATCAGAGTCCTAGTAGTTTATAAACCAATTTATATTTGTTTTTCTCTCTTTACTAAATGGCTCAATGAATGCTTTTTGAAGAATGAAATATGTGAAAGAGTCAGTTGGTTGATTTCATTTACGGCAGAGATGTCAGGAAAAGGATAAGCATGAGAAAGGAAAAACGCAATGGAGAATGGTAAAATGAGAGAGAAACCAAAAAAAACCAGTATTTTTTGGCCCTGACATTAAAGTGAGAGCTAAAGCAAACTTGACACTAATTCCACATGCTACCATTCCCTCCTCCATCCTTTAGCATATCTGGAATCAGAACAGCTTTCATAAATGCCATAGGCACCTTTCTATAGACACCATTTTAAAAAGTATTCTGTTTACTAAATAGATTTCCACTGGTCAACACCATCTGTTTAGTTGGTGAGTTAAGATGAAATTCTGTCAATCAAAAAATATCATAAAAGGCAGTGTACTATTATAAGTGTAAAATGATTGCATCCCCCAAAGATTTCACTACCTTATAAGATTTCATTGTTATCGTAGGCTTTGGTTTAATATTAATGGGACATTAGATGAAGAAAACAGTCTAGAACATGACAGGCCAATTCCTCAACTGAAATAAATCTGTATATTAAGCTATTAATCTTTAAAAGAAGTAGAAGTGTGGTAGTTTTGAAATCTGATACATGATAACATATAAGTAAGTCACAAAAACATTACAGATTATGAATATATAGAAAGGATCAGTAATCCAAGTGGCAGCTAGAATTTTGGTATAAAATAGTGAAATTATTCACAATGGCTTATTGAGATATGTATATATGGTCAGTTTGGTATTATGTGCACTAAACCTAGCATTTCAAACCCTTCATTTAATATAAGGATATGAAAAAGTCAACACTCTTCCCAGTATCAAAAACATAAATTCATGTTGTCAATTTAGATTTCACTTATGTATTGAATTAATTTTTCCCCAAATAGACATGCTTTCTTCTTTTTAATTTTTTTTGTCTTTATGAAATACATCACCATGTACCAGAGACCCAAGTTAAAAATTTAGAATGACTCCTATTTAGCCACTACATGCATTGGATTTCACAGTCTTGTTGATTCAGCCTCCTTATAAGGCTATGAAGCTACTGCTTCCCCATCACTGGTGCAGATTCCTTTTAAATACGGCTTGCCTACGCTTCTGCAATAGTCTCCAAAATTATCTCTGCTTCTATCTGTGCTCCCCTCACACTTGTTCTCTACAATTGAAGCCGATATGATATACCTAGTATCAACTTCAGTATTATTATAACCCTCCTCTAAAACCATGCAATGTTCTTTAATACCTTTTGACCAAAGTTCCAACCTCTCAGAACAATATGCAGAGTCCCATGGTATGACACACAGGGTACTGTGGAATTCTGTCTACAGCTGTTTTGTTTTGTTTTGTTTTTCCTAACATAGCCCACTGTGTGCCATTGCTTTGTCAAACTGCTCAAATTTCTTTATTTGTCACACCCTTTCATTCCAATCTATATCATACCCGGTTACACCATTCCTCTGCAGCTTTTCTACTCCTGTCTACACTTTCTGGGAGACTGTCACTGTTCTGACCAGCTAGAGAACATTTAGCCATCTTTGCTTTTCCCTTCATTTTAAGCAGTTAAATCTTTTGCTACCCAACACCTCAATAAAGCAGAAGACGCTCTACCTATTTTCAAAGAGCTTCATTCCCTCAGTAAATGGAGAAATACTATGTATACAATTAATATTCAAAATGTTTACTTATTTATTTTGAGTGAGAGAGAAATAGAGCAAGGGAGGAAGAGAGACAAAGAGGAAGGGAGAGAATCTCAAGCTGGTTCTTGTGCCAGCAGCAACATGGGGCTCAATCCCATGATCCATGAGATCATGGCCTGAGTTGAAATCAAGAGTCTGACACTTAACTAACTGAGCCATCCAGGTGCCCCTACAATTGATATTTAAAATGGGTAGATTGAATAGGTGACTCCTCACTCTCACTCCAAATAGAAAATGTCCCATTGGAAAAGAGGCAAGTTAGTGATGGCACATCATGAGGTCAGGATATTGAATAGGTGGCTCCCTCCCAGACAAAGAGAACCTGAGTCTTATTTCCCAGATAATACCTTGGGAGTGAAGAGAAAAGGCAGACCCTTAGAGAGCCTTCCAGGGATTTCTGCATCTTATTTTTGAATGGAAATAGCAGCATGATTCTTGTGCTTATCAATGTTGCCTGGACGTATAGGAGGCACAGCCACTGGGTAAGGCAAAGAGGATTGAAAAAATCCCTATGTGGTAACATAAATGGATTGGTAAATGGGTGCAGACAAAACAATGGACCTAACCCATAGAGAAGGGGACACTGAGGACCTAATGAATCTCTCTAATGCCTTATTCTATGTGAGATTTCCCGGAATTTAGCACTAACTTGGAAAAAGGGGAAGAGTAGTATATCTTAAATAAAATTGTTTCTGCCATATTGGCAGAAATTTAGTTGTTATAGAAAATAAACTTATAAAACAAATATTCTTACTTTTATAAGTTTGAGATGGTCTATCCCCAACCAACAAATTGATTTATTTATAGTTGATTATTTTTCCAGTTATTTTAATAACAATACTTTTCATTGACTGCCATATCAATCACTCAGGTAATTGAGTTGGCCATTCATATCACCATGATCGACAGATTTTTAATCAGGTAACTTTTGCCAATTAAATATAAATGCATATTCTTCACTACTCAGGACTTCTATATTTACTGGTATTAAGCTTCAATTAATTCTTGGCTTGACTTCAAATTCATCATATTTTAAGGAATTCAATATGATTTTACAAGAAAAATACTTAGAAAGTTCCACCAATTCCTCTGGCCCTACTGAGAATAACTGATTCACACTTTTCTCAGGGAACACACTGTTTTTTATACCTTATATTATAAAGATTTGTGGGGCATTTGGGTGGCTCAGTTGGTTAAGTATCTGACTCTTGATTTCAGCTTAGGTTATGATCTCATGGCTCATGAGTTAGGCTCCATGTCAGGCTCTGTGCTGACAGTGCAGAACCTGCTTGGGATTCTTTCTCTCCCTCTCCCTTTGTTCTCCCCTGCTTGTTCTCTCTCTCTCTCTCTCTCTCTCTCTCTCTCTCTCAAATAAATAAATAAACAAACAAAAATGAAGATTTGTGTGATTTTATTGTTTTCTCTCCTGGCCTGTAAGCACCTAGAGTTTCTATTTATTTGTGTGGGTTAAATATTTTTGTATCTCCTATGGAGTATAGTAGACTTGTTTAAAGGAAGAGGTGCTCAGCAAATATTTAGTGAATGAATGAGAAAAACAGTAAGTCACATTTATATTCTATAGAGCCAAAGTCAGAAATACATTTTAGAACCCAAACACATTAGGGTAGAGAAGACTCATGCCTATAGCCAAGGAAGATGATAATACACAATTTTCAGAAGGAAATAATATTTCAAATCTAAATCTTTTTAATAATAAAATGTCCTAATAAGTTATAAATTCTCTTGAAAGTGACTTGCATGCTATTTGTAATACTTTAGGATTTTTGTGGGGCTTTTTAGAAGTTACATATCACTTTGGAAAAATATTCAACTAGATAGTCATGCAGTGAGCTAGATACTCCTCCCTGGGGAATTTTTCTCTTTGTGTACATGAGAGTCTGAGCACTGTTCCCTTGAAGATTATCTTATACTATGAGGTGGGGTACTGCATCAGGTACCAGCTGCAATCTCCACATGGCTTTCTGCTCTAGTTTCAGAAAAACACATTGAAATAGACACATCTGAACATGATAAATGCAAGGATCACTGTAGCAGAGTCCTGTGCTCTGTAGGAAAGGATGCAGACAGTCAGTCAGATGGAGAGTTTAAAAGGGCATCCTGGCTGCCTAAGCAATCTGAAAACCATCAAAAGTGATAAATCTAGTGATATTCTCGGGTCATGTTCCAACTTCACAGTTTGAGTGTAACCAAAGTTCAATTTGTGATCCAATTTTTCCCCTACACACTCTCAAAGTTTGGTTTCCTTCTTGACAGTATCACTTTCTGTCAACTGAGGTTCTGTTCACCCATTCATACTAAACATTGAGCTCTCATTCTATTATTATTCCCTGCCCAAAATGAAACTGTATTTATGTTGTATATAATCTAAATGTTCAATATTGTCTTATTACAAATCTGTCCAATACTTTTCATTCAGATTTGTGCATGCCTCTTTGCCACTTATACATATTAACAGTTGTCTGCCTTGGATTATATCTACCAGATGTCTCAACTAAATTGATGAAACATGGCAAATGAAAAATATGACTTCTTTTGGATTTTTAATATCTGGCAACAGATTGCTATCTCCTAAAAAATTATTTTATTGCCTCTTTCCATATTTTTTCAGTATCTGCTCTCACCTGGGCATGGTGATAGGCACTAGAAATGCATCTCATAGACTTACCATAATGAAAAGCGATCAAAGGAAAAGTGCCCACTAATGACTCAGAATGAGAACATCTAGAGCGACGATAAAGAGGGTCTTTCAAGTTAAATGGCAGAAAGTTAGTGATGCCTGATGAACCTCTCTTCACATTCTTACTGAAACATAGCACAAAATAAAGGGTGATGTGGAAAGATTTAAAAGCACTGGAACTATTCTTTTTTAATTTGTCAAATATAAATAGAATGTCCACCAACCAGAGTTCCGATGAAGCCTTCAGGCAAAGCAGCAGGTGCACACAAAGAAAAAGCATGATGCTCAGCAGTATCGTAATCACTCACTCCCTACAGACCCAGACTTTTTTGTAAGCAGGGAAATAAGTCACACCTTTATAATATTGGACCTAGTTTATAGAGCATTCAGAGCTGTTTAAATCCTTCTCCCAGCCACATAGCCTCTTTTTATGCAGTAATTCTTTCCTACTTCAATTTCTAGAAATGTGTTGTAATTGAAGGAGGCAAAAAGATGTTTGTTAGTGCTTTATGTCTGCCAGGAGCTGTCAGGGGCTTCACTCTGCCAAGGCATAGGCACAATACAATCTGGCCATTGTAGCTTACCATTTATTATCCGGAGGAAAGACACTCTATAAAGTCTTTCCATTCATTCAGAAATAGGTAATTTCTGGTACAAAATTAGCAATTTCTTCTCCTGCTTTTTAAAATACTGTAGACACTGAAACAAGATAACAAAATAAAATCTTGAGAGTTATAGATCAAAATATTAATAGTTGCTTTTCTTTTTTCATTTTAGTATTTTCATTTGTCAAATTTTCTAAAATAAACTTGTATTATTCTTGCAGTCTTAAAAGACTAACTCTCTAAAATAACTCGGTGAAATAATTTAAACCGGGTCAGTCTTATGCTTTCAACAGATCCTAGGACAGCTGGGATCTTGCTCTATTGGATTTGATTCAAAGATGATGTAGAATTTTGTGTTCTACACAGGAATTGCCATATGAGTCAACAGACTATCTGCCCTTGTTCAGACTTTAACTAGATAGGCTGGCTACACCAAGTGCTTGATATGTCTGCCTCTGAGGAAAGTTAGAGTGAAATAGGAATTAAACCCAACCAGAACACAGTGACTATTAGAGTAATTCTCAAGAAGGTGAGAGTGAATGCATTTCACAGAGTCTCATCCTTACCCAGAACAATAGGAAATAGAAAACATCTTGGTAATGGCATCACGGATATGATATACTGTGAAAATTTTCATTTCTATTTTAATTCAAGGTCTATATGAAATAGGAAAAATAAACTCAGGTGTTCAGGTCGCTTGGCATAAGGGACAAATGAATTTATATTTAAGTTTTAACAGCAAAAACAGAAAAGGAAAAAATAATGCCAAAGACAATAGTAATAGCAACTACAACAATAATAAGTGAGAATGCTAATCCAAAAGTTTGCATGAATAGTTTTAAAAAGACTTCATTTTATTTAAGCTTCACAATTGTCCCAGCATATTGCATTTGTCAATATTATAGTCTAAGAGTACTCACCTTTTCTACAGCTTCCTTGTTAATTAATATTTCATGGAGTTTACAGCATTTGGCGAGATACCCTGTCTACTTATCACCTTCTTCAGATATATCCTTATCCTTCTGGTTGGGCCAAACTACCTCACTCATTTCAGATCTTGAAGTAGTCAGTTCTTGGAAATTTAAAGCCTAGCCCGAATTCGGAGTGTGTGGTGAAGCAAGACCTTGACATATCGAAGGGGAATAAAAGATTTAAATTCTGGCTGTGTTCAATAGGTCTGTCAATGGATTGTATCTCTTTCCCTGGAAAGAAAAAAGATATAACCAAAGACTATATTAATTTTTTCCTAGAGACTGAATGAACAAAATCCCTGAACTTTGCAAAAACCTATTGTTTTGCAAGTCTTACTGACACCTTGTGGCTAAATCTCAACAGATTTTGCAGTAACCAGTGATGAGCTGTTTTTGCAATAAAACATCTAGGATTTGCAACACACTTGATACTAAGGGAGCAGTAAACACTTAACTCCAGTCTAAGCAGAGTAAAAATTCAGAGTTAAAACAAAATCTTGCAATTTATTCATGTTCAAAGACACTCGTGGGTATTCATTTATAAGTTTTTACTCCTATTTTCAAAAACTCAACTCATCTGCTGAAAGTTACTCTGTGGAGAAAATCTTCTGAGAGGTTGGAGGTACAAACAAAATCTCCAAGATGTATTTCTGATATTAAATAGATTTTGGTTGATTTTTCTCTAGATACAAATGCACTAATAGAAGCACCACCATTTAAAAACATTTCAGTATTATGTAGTAGGTCTGTTTTGTACTTGTTATTTTTTTCCAAGTAACAAACAACATAAAAAATGTCATACAAATTCACAGCTCAGGGAAACTCTATACACTGAATTACTGAGAGACTCAGGCCTTCTCATGGCTATAATTTTAACCGAGTGGTCCTTAAACCTTATGGTGCTGGAAAACAAAAATCATTTTATGGTTAAATACACATTGACAGGATACCCCTAGCATTTCTGGTTCAGATTCAGTAGACCTTAGGTGGAGATCAGGAATATGTAATTTTATCTTATTTTTGGACTTGTATTTAGAAATCCCAGTGGGATCCATCTCTCATTCTTCAAATTCCTGTGGTCGTTCACCCATTCTCAGTATCCTGATTGCCTCTGGAATCCCCACTAACATATCTGTCACCCACCTAGCATACAGTTCTACTTTTTCCCATAATGTCATCCTGGTTTGCTCTTAGTGAATAACTTGGGCAATCTCAGTCTTGTTGAGCCAGTGCAATTCAGAAAAGCCTTACCCCATGCCTATCTGAGGGTTGGGCACGGGAGCCCCTCCTGGACAAGTATTCTATTTCCCAGACCATAGCGATTGGTTCAAGGATTGGTAGATGGTGTGCATTTAAAGGAGACTTTTATTATGGGAATTACTGAGCAAAAATCACTCTCTTGTTGGGGTCACTTGGCTGGAAGAATGTAACCTTGCCTTGGAGGTACTGTTGGCCATACATATTACTCTGTATGAAAAGTAAAATCACACACACTAAAACAGCTTAAAGGTGATGAAACATAGCTTTTCCTGCAGTCATTGTTTCAGCACCTGGATATGTTTGTTTCTGAAGCTAGTCAAGACACTATAACTTTTCCTGTTCCATGTATTCATAGATTTCCTTTGTTGTTTTTTCTTCTGTTATTCATAATGACAAATTTTGTAATGCTAGTTCCCTGGCATATGACTACCTCATCTATAAGCTCTTGTGTTTTTCCTCTCGTATTTTCTGTGTTTGGGAAAGTGGCAAGGGCACACCCACTCTATAGGCCAGGGCACATTACAGAGGATTTAGAGAGCTGAGATGAGGGCAGATTGGGTAGAACTGCATTCCACATCAGCTGTCCTCTAACTTTAAGGGGCCCCCACCTCTTCTGGCACCACCAGCAGGAGTTCACAATTCTTTCCTCACAAGAGATGTTTTAGAAATGTCCGGAGTTAGCTCTTGCCTCCCGTCCACTTGAGCATTTTTAGTTTAGACTTGAGGTGGTAGTAGGCACCTCTCACCTCTCAAACATAGATCCAGCGCTGCCTTTTGAGAGACAACTTCAGTGGACCCCAGCACCTGCTGCAGGACAGATGCACGAGGAAGCCCGTGATGTTAGCGAGAGCAACGGCACTGACATCCCTGCGCTCTTCCCACCAGACAGCATCATAGGCTTTGGCTCAAATTGCCGCCATAATGACGTTCCTGTCTCAGTTTCCGTTTTCCGGCATGCTCTGCTCATGGTGGGGAGGTCACTGTGGTGTTCGGAAACAACCTCTGGAGAATCTCTCGCAGCGTTTCCCAGGTAAAAGCATTGCTGTCCTTGAAGACGTTACTGAAGGCATGCAGGGCACGAAGGTCCCTGTGCTGTTTCTCATGGCAGATTTTGGGGAGATACTGCCTGGGGAGCTCCAAAGATTCAGATTTGGCCGTGTCTCCTTTCCATGGCCCACGCAACTCATGTTTTTGCTTTTGGTTCCAGAGAGAGCTGGAAACACCCACCCTTCCCTCCAGAGGAAGAATGTAAGCTCTCGTCTTTTCAGATTCCTGAGATCTAGCTTATTTTTCTAGCGTCCATGATTTATGCTTTGTTATGGGGAGAAAAAGCTGGAATCAAAAGGACACACAAAAAGTCCACTTCTCTTTTTAATAGATCATTATTGCATTAGGATGTTTCACCACCACTTGTCAAACTGCAGACTTATATATATATTAATATATATATTAATCTGTGGGGCTCTTTGGTGGCTAAAGTCATAATCTCACGGTTGTGAGTTCCAACCCCACATTGGACTCTCTGCTGTCAGCGCAGAGCCTGCTTGGGATTCTCTGTCACCCTCTGTCTGCCTTTCGTGCTCTTGCTCTATATCAAAAGTAAACATTAAAAAAATAAAAATGTTTAAAAAATATAAAAATCATAGAAAATCTAAGACCTTGTATCCTTTCTCCCATCTGCCTTTCAAAAATATCTTAATTCTGTTGCTGTATTTTCCTCTCTGCAAATACTAACCAGCCTCAAAGCTAGGGGGGGTAGAAAAGAATTGGTCACATTGCTCCTTTTCTAACATTTCTTTCCGAGCACAATGCCACTGACTCAGGAGACAAGGCCTAGGTGGCGGGTAAAATGCAAAATGCGAGCAGCTAGCCAGGGCCCGACTCCATCTCCTCTGGAGGCACTGGGTGCTGGACCTCCGGGACTCACCCTGTTGCCCCTGTAGCTCCGAGGAGGAGATGACTTCAGTCGGCTCCAGCTGCTGAACATGCCGCCACAGAGAAGCAAGCTGGCGGGGTAAGTGGCTGGGTCATGGCTGTAATATTATCCCAGCCTTGTCCTCCTCATTATATCCACAATATTGTAAAAGCTTCACGATTTGCCTTCAACATCTGTGCCTGTCATTACTCCGATTGCTCAAATACTTGCCAGCCAGCGTGGTACTTTTTCACTAGCTCTTCATCTAAACAGATTGTTGTTATTGTTGCTGTTGTGATCATTATTACTATTGTTGTTGTTAATGCACTATTAATCCTGCCTGAAATGTATACCCCCTCTTTCTGCACATGGATAGCTCCCAGTCACCCTTCAGACAGGAGCTTAAATGCCCTTTGAACAAGACCTTCTATAACCACCTCCCCTAAAAGTTGTTCTCCTTGTTAGTGTGTTACTGCATCCTATTCTTTTCCTTCATTGCATTTTGCACAGATTTCAACTATGGATTTATTTTTGTTTGTTTATGTAATCTCATTCCAAGACAGCAAAAAACTATGTGTATTTTGTTGAATACCAATAATAGATACTCTAAAAATGGCACGTTGAACAGATTATAAATTTTTTTAATGAAGGTAGTCCTGCACGACTCAATTAAAAGGAAAGATGGAATTCATTATATTTAAGTTAGCTTTTACTCCAAAATAGCAAATTACTGTTGTCTGGCACATTAGCCTAAGGCTGGTTAACAGACCACTAAATTTTGGCAGCAGCATGCTTCTCCATACATTATAATTTTAGCAAAATAGTTAGAAATGTTGGTCTGTTTAGTTATGCAGTGTCAAAACTTTGCTAGTGTGCTTCTGGTTAATGCTCTGTAGTTTCAAATGACTGTTTGCACATGTTTATGTTTATCCTGATTTTTCACACCTGCTTTGGGTAATAATCCAGGTGACATATGCAGATATAACCTAGTGCCTGGCTAATGAACCAACTAACTCATCGTCCTTTCCCTCCAGGCAGTGGTATGTATATTCTCCATCAGGATCCACCTTACTTCAATATTATAAGGAACGATCTCATTAAAGAATATTCTCTGTTGTCTGTCCTCTAACTTTTTCTCAGTTACATAAATCCAATCCTTTGCTTAGTTTTGGATAAATCTGTTGTAAGCCCATGGAATACTGGCATCATAATTGATAAATGTAAACTTCTTTTAAAATAGTTTTAAGGGGCACCTGGGTGGCTCAGTTGTTGGGTGGCCGACTTCGACTCAGGTCATGATCTCACAGTCTGTGGGTTTAAACCCTGCACTGGGCTCTGTGCTGACAGCTCAGAGCCTTGAGCCTGCTTTAGGTTCTGTGCTTCCCTCTCTCTCTGCCCCTCCCCCCACTGACTCTCTGTCTCTCAAAATAAAATAAAGACATATAAAATTAAAAGAAAAAATAAATAAATAAAATAATTTTTAAAATGTTTCAATAATTTAAAAAATTCACTTTTGAAGTGAAATCATACATGAAAAACAAAACAAAACAAAACAAAAGAAATCTTGTTGATTGTGAATGTTGATGTGAGGGCCTAGAAACTCACCTTGCTTGCCTCAAATACAAGCTGTAAGGAAAATTGAAATTCTTCCATTATATGTTTTGTTTATATATTTTATATTTATTATTTGCATCACAATAGCATTTTATTTCACTATTTCAGTATTCTCTATTTCACTTACACAGAATGTAGTTTAGCTTTATTTTTCTCATTAAGTTCATTCTCTAGTATTAATAGGTTTCGTATACTAATACAGAAACTTAGTTTTCTGTGGGAAAATACATTCCAAATTATATGCAATTAATTTATTTAGTCTTTTGTATTGTAAATCCCAGATCTGAGGATTCTTTTGGGGGAAAGTAATAAAAAATCCAATCTAGTCTTCTCCATAAATGAGCTCAAGACAAATCTAAAGATTAAGAACACATTATGGATTATTAAAGAAAGAGATTTAAAAAATAGTTTTAGGAGGAGTTAATTTATCAACCATGTTTACTTATCTTTAGGCAAATATGGTACAGCACTGAAGAGGAGATATGAGTAACCACACATGTATTGTTCCTGACTGCAATAAAAAACCCATAATGTATCACCAGAAGATATGCTTTGTAATAGTTTTCTGAGAGGTGCTCATTAACCTATTATTTGTTTACAGATGTTTTTTTATTTAATAGGTATTAAACTTCATAACATGATTTGGTATAGCTACCAATATCATGATACTGTTTTATTTCTCCTTTAACTTGTTTTTGTATTAAATTACATTAATAGATTTCCTTATCTCAACTAAGTTTTGAAGTCATGAGACTCCTTCATGAGTCTTTAATACATGAGTCTTTAATACAGTTGTACTTACTAATACTTTGAGTCTCTCACATCTTTGCTTAAATGTGAAAATGTTTTTTTTTTTTGCATTCTTTATGTTGTTTGCTATCAGGGTTTTGCTCAACCTGTCGAATTTGTTGGACGATCTAGAAAACTTCAAATAAGAAGTGTAGCTTCCTTGAAGGGTTGGTAAAATGTAGTTTCCGTGTTACATTTAATTTTTTTGTGTGTGTGTGCTTTCCCCCAGCCTCGCCTGTACGTTCTTTTTGTGTAGAGACCAGGTCTTATACCTCTGAACATCCAACACTTAGTGTCGACTTTGTCACATAACAGATACTCTGTGAATTAATGTTCAGAAATTAATAAAGTGATGCAGTAGGAGAATTCTTTGGATCTAGCCAAGCACAAATAATGAAAGGAAGAGCTTTCCTTACACAATTCTCTAAGCTGTAAATTTTTTCCCAAACAATAAATGATCCTTCTACATTCAGATAAGAGCATATGGAAAAATTTTTCTTCTAACAGTATTATTATCTGGATGCTATTCCTTGAACTCATTGCAGTCCAATTTTACTTTCATTCAGTTTTCATGAATCTTGAATGTCACAGGGTACAGCCACACAGTAAACATTAAAATGTTAATTTTGTCTTTGAAGAAATGATAGACTTTAAGAGGAACGTTAAAATAAAGAAGACAACCAAATTTTGCATACGCAAAAATGTGTTTTCAAAGGCCTGAAAATCTCTACCTGTGTTCTACTCTGTCAAGACAAAGGAACTGGGAAAGAGGAGGACTATAATGAATGCACATATATTTGTTATCCAGGTTTTCGAGATGAACCCTTAATGTTTTTCTTCCTTCTATTATTAACAGTTGAAAACTTTAGCATGCTTGAAAATAAAAGTGCACTTAACATTCAGAACAGCTCCTACCATATTCCACCCTGAATTTTTCTTCTCTATGTTAAATGTGCTGAGCTCTCCCTCCTTATAGACTACTTAAGCTCTTTTGTGAAATACACTATGTCTCCTTTATCTTTATATCTTTTAATATCCCTAGCAAAGCAGCATCCATAAACTAAAACATTCTGTAAATATATTTGAATTTCTTTTTAAAAATTGTAGAAAGTTTGAATGTAAAACTATGACATTAGGAGACCACATTAACTAGAAATTGTAAAAGATGTACCAGAACCCAACAAATTATATAGAAAACATGATAGTGCCCATTGTAAGTAATTTATTGTTCTCTCTCTAATGTAAATGTTCCTTATTGGCTTGTTTGAAGCCAAATATCTCATTTATTAATGTCAATTTTTTCCGTCAAGCATTTACATATTTCCTTAAATAAAAAACATTAAAAAATTTTTTAAAAAAGAGGCGCCTGGGTGACTCAGTCGGTTAAGCATCTGGCTTTGGCTCAGGTCATGATCTCACAGTTCATTGGATTCAAGCCCTGTGTCGGGCTCTGTGCTGACAGCTAGCTCAGAGCCTGGAGCCTGCTTCAGATTCTGTCTCCCTCTCTCTCTGACCCTCCCTGCTCACACTGTCTCTCTCTGTCTCTCAAAATAAATAAATAAAAAACATTTAAAAAATTTACATATTTCTTTTATAGATTTTTTTTCCTGAATCAGAAGTTCTGACAATTGGAATTACTAATTATAAAACCACAAAGAGTTCAAAGTTTAGGTTTGTAAATGTAAGAATTTTTCATGAAGTGCTAAACATTTAAAAAAATCCTTGAGAAAAAAAATTATAAATTGCATTGTCATGACAAGCATATTCTAGGTAAAGGACACAGATGGGAAGTTTCAGAACTTTACAAAACCCTTAAACAGACATTTTTCTTCCAGTCTTTTCTTTGGTGATTAAGATCCATTTTATGAAGATTGAAGTCAAGGAACTTATTCACATCTATGCTTAGTACTATTGAAGCATTAGGCTGACAACCTTTCTTACTGTATTTTTCCACATTATAAAGTGCCCCAAGCATTGTAGTAATTACCCCCTTGGAATATATAAATTGCCTCATATAAACTCTGACTATTGTTGCTGAGTTGGGCTTTAGGATTTTCTCTTGGGGCATTAGAATAAGCTAAGCACCTATATTTGTTTTAAAATTCATTCTCCAACTACATAAGCCTGCAATGTGACAAATCCAATTAGTTTATGGCTCTTTTGTCTAATTCTAACAAAAATTTAAAAAATCATTTAGCCTTTTTTACATAGAAGTAAGTAATTGTTTTAGGAGAACACAACAGTTTTCGTAGGCAAAAGTGTCATGCAAAATGGAATGAACCTCCTTTCTGTAAATATTTTTTTAACTTTCTTGGCTTATTTTGGGGGTTGTGTCAGTTATTTACTGGATGACTATTGTATGTCAGGCTAGATATTGGCAGCAAACCAAGTTGTGAATAATTAACTGGGTGTTGAAAGATATGAGACAAATGTTTTGGTGAGGAAAGTAGGAGTGAGAGAGAAAATTAGGTTGAGTGCAAGGACTTAAGATGTCCATTACTCAGGACATTCAGTTACTCCTTCCTCTCCTCTATCAGAAGGAATATCCTGAGTGAGACTGGAAAATTGAGAGTAGCAAAGTGTTCGCTGTTACAGTTCTATCAGTTGTTCACAAAGATGCACTCCTACTGAGAAGGAGGGATTAAATTAGGTTGCCTGAAATCTATTCAGTGGTAAAGTATAGGGGAAATTCACTAGGAAATAAAAAGGAATAGGAATAGCTTGTAGAATGGAAAATACTTTGATTGTTATTTCTCCATAGTGATGGTATTCTGTAGCAAATGCCCTCAATTACTAAAGTTGGGCACTTAAGCCTGGATTTAGGATTACATATTTGTTTTCTGAGATCTTGGATAAGTGTCATAAAAACAAAAACAGCAATTGCTATGCTTACTCCTTCTTCCAAGTCACAGTGCCCAGATTCAGAAAGGGCTCAATCAATGCTTGAATAAAGGAATAGATGCATTAAAATCCTGTCTATGAGTTGTAGCATTTCTTTGTTTGGATTAAGAAAAAAATGAGAAGCAAAATGCTAGAAAATGCTGAAAATTAACATTTCAAAAACTGTTTTTAGCTAGTAAGCTATATCTTCCAGCTGAATCAAAGCGAAGTAGTAAAACCAGTTTGTGAAAACAGGATTAACAATCCAAGTATAGGCAGTCCAGTGGTGTGAATAGCATTATTATGACCGTTTTCCTTTTTTCCTTACTCACATTCAGGAAACTATGAGATTAGATTCTGGCATGCACAGGATTAATGGGAGAGTGGGGTGGCCAAAGAACATGGCAGTCATTATTGAATTTGAACAGTTTGATAAAATCTCACACACCTTAATAAGTCCCAGAGCAGCACATGTTCTAATACTGAAAATAAAACATTAGTTGTAAAGCATTATCATGCCAGAGAGCTTTGTTAAGATGGGATTTTAAGAATCTTTAAATAGCTGATATTTAAAGAAATAACAGCATTATAATTGGGAGATACTTAATTCAGTTATGTATGTACTCTCCAGACAAATGAATTACTTTTTGAGAGAGAACCATAGTACATTTGGATGATAAAGTAAAATTAATTAACTCAATGTCACAGTACACAGAAATTTCAAATACAAAAAGCACGTTAGCTGAGCATGAGCCAGAAACTCAGTTTTCCAGACGTAGACCTAGATGATAGCTGTAATTCATGTCATTTTATGACATTTCATGGAACATTTGGTCATTATGACATTTATGATGCAATGAAATAGGCCATAAAATGCAGTAAATTGTTGGGAACAAAAGACATTCATATTTGTGATGGGCATTTGAGTTTCAATCAAGATGTTAGTATGGTAAATCAAAACTCAAAGTTGAATATTAAAGTTTTACTTTAACGTTATAGTTCTTTCTTTTATTTTTTCCCCTTCCCAGCTCCTCTCCACCTTTCTTCCTCTCCACTCTCTTTCCCTTGCTCTCTTCTTTACTAAGTCAGATGAGTAGTACAGAAGGACTATAAGTAAAAACAGATTTTTTCCATATTTACTATTTCAGTATTTCTAGAAAGTGAAAAAAACACTATATGTATCAGTCTATATGAATGAGAATAACAAATCAAGAAATTGCAGAATACACAATTATTAGTTCTTTGTATATATCCTGTGCTCAGGCAAAATGTGGAACATGTAGAATGTTTAATAGTAAGTGATGACTACATTTTTCCTAAATCTTGTAATATTATTTTCTAAAAATTTATTTTAGCATCTACCATAAGCTTTTTAAAATGTCAGAATTGACCTTGCTGAATTATGCATGAAGTTAATACAAAGGTTTTTTTTCCAGGAAATAGATTTAAAATACATATTAATTTTTGGAAGGGGAAGACAAACGTATGCCAGAGAGCAGTTTAGTAAAAAAGCTTGGCTGTTCTTTTAGATCCTGTTACTTGTTTAGTATCTAGAAAGTCACCAGAGTATCATTTGAATATTAAACTTTGATATAAGACTCATTACCACCAAAGTGTTCCAAAAATGTCATCATCCACAATGCTCAATCGATGTAGATGTGCCTAGCTGCAAAATGCGTGAATGTAAATAAGAGTACTACCATTATTACCAAGAATACAACCTTCTAGGGTACCTGGATGACTGAGTTAAGCATCTGACTCTTGATCTCAGCTCAGATCTTGATCTCAGGGTTGAGAGTCTGAGCCCTACTTTTGGCTCTGCACTTGGCATGAAGTCTACTTAAACAAACACACACACACAAGCACAAACATTCCAAACTTGCAATTTTATGGCTGGTTCACAAATAAAACATTAATTCCCTTACCTAATGCATATAAACTACCCTACTTTCCAATTGTTATCTACTTGCAAACTCTCCTTTCACCATTGGGGTGAAAGATAAAGACAGTTATTTGAAACACTTCTAATATTAAAGAGAAAACATTTGGAAATATTATTTAAAATTTCCTTTCCAATGTTATTTTTTAGGGTGTAGAAAAATATAGTTGGGTATAAATAAGCTCAGTAACACGAAAATATTATTAATAAAAAGTTATTCTACTAGAATTACTCTCCTTCAATGTATTTGAACCACATTATTTTATTCACTATTTCTCATTTAATCGTGTATAGTATTTGTGATTGAAGACCATAGTAAGTCATAGAACGGAAAGGCAAAAAGGGTTTATTAGGAAAGATAAATTTTATTGTTTTAATTTAAAAAAGAAAGTCCCCGGCATGAGGAAAAGCAGATTAAATTTACAAGATCCTCTCCTTTACTGGCTGTATCACCCTCAATGGAACCATATCATTTTTAAACACTCTCAGTTTTATTTTCACCTAACATTGATAAGCTTCGTATGCCTGCACTCTGCTAAATGTCTGCAAATACAAGAACTTGGCATAGTCCTCAATAGCACTCTCTGAGGACTGTATAACTCCATTTTACAAGTGGTAAAGCAGGTGTGAGAGTCTTGATCAAAGTCACATGGAGATTGTTTCAAGATAGGCTTTGAATCCACATCTTCCTACAATCTAGCACTCGGTCCTATGAATAGAGTCAGGTCTATATTTTCCTTCCCAATTTGTGTTATCTTTTATTTACTTTTCTTGCTATATTGAATTAGCAAGCTCTTCCAGTACAATGTTCAAAAGAAGTGATTTGGGAGGGAATCCTGGCCTTATACCTGTGCATAGTGGGAAAGCTTTGAAGTTCTCATGATTAAGAATTATGTTTTCTGTAGGTTATTTGTAGATAGGATTTATTAAATTGAGAATGTTCTTTATCAAATTGAGAATTTACCTCTCTATTCCTCATTCAATGAGTTATTAATTGGTGTTGGATATTGCCAAATGCTCTTTCTGCATCTATTGATATGATCATATGAAATTTTTAAGTCTGTTGATGTGCTAGATCACATGAATTGATTTTTTTATCAATTGATTTTTGAATGTTGAAATCCTCTAGCATATCTGGTATAAAACCCATTTGGTCATAGCGTAAAATTCTTTTTGTACTTTTTTGGATTTGATTTGCTAATGTTGAAGATTTCTGCATTGATATGTTCATGAGAGATATTGGTCTACAGTTTTCTTTTCTGGTCTTAAGAGTTTTGGTATTCAATTAATTCTAGCTTCATATAGTGAGTTAGGTAGTATCCCCTCTGCTTCTATCCTTTGAAAGAGATTATAGAGAATTGCTATAAACTCTTTCCTGAAAGTTTGGTAGAATTCATTGGTGAATCCATTGGGGTCTGATGCTTTCTGGTTTGGAAGGTTATTAATGATTAATTCAATTTCTTTAATAGATAAATAGGTTTGTTTAGATCATTTATTTCTTCTTGTATGAGTTTTGGCAGGTTGTATCTTTCAAAGAATTGGCCTATTTCATTGAGGTTCTCAAATTTGTGGGCATAGAGATGTTCAATGTGTTGCTTTATTATCCTTCTAATTTCCATGTGCTCTGTAGTTATGGATGTCCACTCTTTCATTTATAACATTAGTAATTTGTAACTTTTCTCATTTTCTTCATCTTGCTAGAAGTTTATCAATTTTATTGAGCTTTTTAAAGCACCAGCTCTTGGTTTTAGTGATTTGTTCTTTTTGCAAGAAACATTCTTATTTTCAATTGATTGCAGCTGTATGCTTATTATTTCTTTTGTTCTGCTTACTATAGATTTAATTTGCTTTTATTTTTCTAGTTTCCTAAAGTGAAAATTTACTTTATTGGTTTTATATCTTCTTTTCTAACATATGCACTCAATGCTATAAATTATTCTATAAACACAGCTTTCACAACATCCCACAAATTTTGATAACTATTTTCATTTTTATTTAGTTCAAAATATTTTTATTTCTGTTGAGATTTCTTCCTTGACCCATGTGTTAGTCAGAAGTGAATTGCTTAATCTCTGTGTATTTTAGGATTTTCTAGTTATCTATTATCAATTTCTAGCTTTTTTCCATTTGTCTGAGAGCAGATATTGTATGATATCTATTCTTTTAAATTTGTAAAAATGTGTTTTATAGCTCAGAATGTGGAATCTTGGTGAGTGCTCTCTGTAAGCTTGAGAAAATGTGTATTCAGCTATTGTTGGATGAAGTAGCATAAAAATGTTAATGATATCCAGTTTATTGATAAAGTTGAGTTCAATTATGTCCTTACTAATTTCTTCCTGCTGGATCTGCTCATAACTGAAAGAGAGCTTTGAAGTCTCCAGTATAATAGTGCATTCATCGATTTCTCCTTGCAGTTCTGTTTTTGACTTTTATAGTGTGATGCTTTGTTTTAAGAATTGTTTGTCTTCTTGGAGAATTGACCCATTTATCTTTCTGTATTATCTCTCCTTATCCTGATAACTTTCTTTCCTTTGAAATGTGTATGAAACAACATAGTTTCTCCTGTTTTCTGTTTGATTTGTGTTAGCATGCTAACTTGCATTCACTTTACATACATATTATATAATATATATATGCCTTCAATATATATAATATAATATACATGTATTCTTAAAGTTTGTTTACTTATTTATTTAGAATGAGAGATGGAGGAGGAGGCAGAGAGAGAGGGACAGAGAGAATCTTAAGCAGGCTCTATGCTGCCAGCACAGAGTCTGACCTAACATTGGTTTCAGTCTAACAAACCAAGAAATTATGACCTGGACTGAAATCAAGAGTTAGATGCTTAAAACTGAGCCACCCAGGTGCCCCCCTTTTTTGGTTTTAATTGAATATTTTGTATGATTCCATTTTCCTCTTTTTTAGTATATGTTATACATTTATTCTTACCTTTTAAAGCCTTTTTTAATGTTTATTTTTCAGAGTGTGAGTGGGGGAGGGGCAGAGAGAGAGGGAGACACAGAATCTGAAGCAGGGTCCAGGCTTCTGAGCTATTAGGACAGAGTCTGACGTGGGGCTTGACCTCACGAACCTTGAATTCATGACCTGCGCCGAAGTCACTAAACCAACTGAGCCACCCAGATACCCTACTTCTTTTTCTTACCTTTTTAGTGGTTGCTCTAAATTTTAAAATATACATTTCCAACCAATCCAAGTATATTTTAAAACACCACTATTTCACTTCACAAGAGGTATTATTACCTGATAGTAGCAAAATAATCTTAAATTCCTCCCTCTGATTGCCTGTTAATGCTTTCATTCATTCCCATGATATACAAGCATACAGAAGCATATGAACACATTAAGCACATACATAAGCATACATAGTTGAATTCATTGTTGTTATAATTCTTTTAAACAGACTGTTGTCTCTTAGTTCAACTCAGGAAAAAAAAAGTTTTTATTTTATCTTCACTTATTTCTTCATTGATGCTCTTTCTTTCTTTGTGTAATCCAAGAATCTGACTCATATTATTCTCCTTCTCCAAAAAGAACTTCTTCCAACATTTTTTTCACGGTAAGTCTACTAGCAACAAATGCCTTCACTGTTTGTTTGAGAAACCCCTATTTTTCCTTTACTTTTTAAGAATAATTTTGCAAAGTACAGATTTCTAGATTGGTGGGGTTTTGTTGTTTGTTTTTTGTTGTGTTTCATTTTTTTTCCCTCTCAACACTTTAAATATTTCATTCTCCTCCCCTGTCCTTGGCTGGTTTCTGAGGAGAAGTCAGATGTAATTCTTACCCTCTATAGATAAGGTGTGCTTTGTCTGTTGTTGTTTTTTTTTTTTATTTTGTTTTTTCATCTCTGGCTTCTTTCAGGAGTTCCTCTCTCATATTTTTTACAGTTGAAAATGATATGACTAAAGTGTGCCTATTTCTTATATCCTCTTATCTACTGATGCCATTAATCTATTTTGGAAACAAGAGTGCATATACTCAGAAATCCGTTTTGTTGCTGAGAATTTTATTGTTGGAACACACTAACAGTATTTGTGAACCTGGATCATAAAACTGTGTTAGGTTTGTAGTATCAGTACAATTGAAGTGACAGAATTTTGTGCCCTTGTATATTTTTTATGTTATTTTTTAATGCTTATTTATTTTTGAGAGAAAGAAAGACAGAGTGGAGGAAGAGCAGAGAGAGAAGGAGACACAGAATCAAAAGCAGGCTCCAGGCTCTGGGCTGTCAACACAGAGCCTGACATGGGGTTCAAACTCATGAACCGTGAGATCATACTTGAGCTGAAGTCAGACACTTAGCCGACTAAGCCACCCAGGCACCTCAGTGAACTTGTATTTTTAATTTAAAAAAATATTAAATTTTATTTTACATGAAATAAGATTCACTTTTTATGATATAATTTCTATAGGTTTTAACAAATGTATAGAGTCAGGTATCTACCACCACAATATGATATAGGTCTGTTTAATTATTCCCTAAATTCTTATTTGAGGCTCATTTGTAGTCAGCCCCTTCCTCAACCTCAAATCCCTCAAAAACCCTGATATGTTCTCATTTCTTTGGTTTTATATTTTAAGAATATTATGTAAATATATAATAGCTTTGATGCTTAACATCTTTCACTTAGCAAAATGTATTTGAGTTATGTCCATTTTTTTGCACAAATTGATATTTTATTCCTTTTATTATATTGATGTTTGTTTGTAAGTAAGTTTGTTTACTTATTCAACAATTGAAATACAAATGATTTGGATTCAGTTTTAGGTAATTAAGAATAAGACTGCTATAATTCAGAAACAGGTTTTTTATGTGATTATAGGTTTGGACAAATACGTAAGAGGAGGATTGTTGAGTCATATGCCAAGTGTATGTTTAACTCTAGAAGAAACTGCCAATCTGTTTTCCAAAGCAGCTGTAGCATTTTACATTCATATCAGCAAAACATGAGAGTCCCGCAGCCTTACATCCTCACTAACACTTGTTATTGTAAGGAATTTTTGTGTTGATGTGTTTTTGTTATGCTAATAAATATATACCTGCATCTTATGTGATTTTAAGTTACATTTCCGTAATGATCAATGGTGTTGAGTATATTTTTGTATGCTTCATGTGTCATTAAAATACCTTTTCTGGTACACTATCCAGATATTTTCTTATGTTATATATTTTTAATTTTTTTTTTCTAAAGCTTTTTATTTTGAGAGAAAGCGAGAGAGAGTGTGCCTGTGCATGAGCAAGGGAGGAGAGAGAACAAGGAAGAGAAAATCTCAAGCAGGCTCTGTGCTGTCAGCTCAGAGACTGACGCAGACTCAGTCCCACAAACCATGAGATCATGACCTGAGCCAAAACCAAAGTTGGATGCTTAACCGACTGAGCCTCCAAGTTGTCCCATCAAGTTTTCTTTCTTTTTTTTTTTTATTGTTTGATTTTTAGAAATCTTTGTGTGTTCTAGATATAAGTCCTTTGTCGGACACGTGTTTTGTAGATATTTTCTTCAATTCTGTGGTTGATCTCTTTTTTCTCTCAATAATTCTTTCACAAAACAAAAGGTCTTAATTTGATGCAATCTAAGTTGTCAATTTTTCTTTTATGTGATATGTTCTCAGTCTCCTGTGAGACTAACTCTGAGACTAATCTCCTGAGAGATTGAATTTGACTAATTAATAATCATAAATATTTTCATCTATGATTTCTTCTAAACTTTTATAGTTTTATATTTTATATTTAGTTCTACAATCTAAAGGAAACATATCTGGATTCCTAATGATATGGATGATGTCTCCTTTCTCTGGACCTTCCTAATACTTTATATTAATACTGTTCTGTTTATAAATTTTCTTTTCTTTACAATTATTTATATACTCTTATTGGATTTACTAGGTTTATATTTTTTAAGGAGTATAGCCATAGTTCATAAATATGTTATATTCCTCGTTGTATTCTTAACACAAGAACTCAGTAAACATATGTTTTATTGTTAATGGTTCAGCCAAATGGCCCCAACATTTCTAGTGAATTAAATTGAAGTCATCATTGGGCCAAAGCTCAAATGAAAGAGCACCAGAATTCATATGGCATTTTGTCACTATGTAATGCTTCTTATAAGGGTCAAAATATTTCTTTCTAGATTATAACCCCTAAATCTGTCAGAGGTTAGGAGAGGTGGCTGGAGAACACAGGGCAGGAAACTGATTTCTAAAACCTAGACTTCTGGTCATCCTCATGGCCGTGATTCCTAAAATATCATCAGTTTGTCATTGTGAAGGGAAGGAAAGCAATTCATACCTCTGTTCCCTCCTATTCCTTTTGTCCACCTTAGCCCAGATCGGTTTTTCAAAGGGAGTTGGAAGAAGAGAAGGAAAAAGAAGGAAATAAGGAAATAAGGAAAATAACCCTGAGTGTAAAGGGTTTTGAAATATTCTTTGACCTACAGAAGTCAAATGAATGTCAGAGTAATAATAGAGAGAAGCATTTTCTGGCTACAAACTTCATTAATTAAATTAAGAAGTGCAATTCCATTAATTAATTTAGCCTACAATATTTTAAGAGAACCACTGGGAATTCTCAGCATTTTTATATCTCATTTCTGTTGTAGATAGTCCCTGTCAACTTTTATTTCCTTTAAGTACCATGTGGATCATGGTTTGTATTTCTATTACAGGCACGTGTTGCACTTAAATGATATTACTTATGAAATAGCCAAATATAAGTATATATGTTTTCATCAATATTATATTTATTTCTCTGTGTCTAAAAAATTGGTACATTTGCTAATATGCACACATAATTTGTTGATGACTTTTTTGTCATTTCATCCCAAATACTTCGTATCTCTCTAAATGTTATCATCCAACTTGTAAAACCAGAAATCAAAATCATTCTCCTTTCTGTATCACTCAAACTTCAAATTAGTCAATAAATCTAGTTGATTATATCTTCTAGTAGTTCTTTCTACCTAGCCATCATTGCTCTACTCAGATCTCTTTATCTGATTGTCTAGGTTACAACAATAGCTTCATAACCCGTCTCTTTTCTTCTAATCAGTTAGTGACATTGCACCCATTGTTAATGAATGTCATCAACTCACTGCCTTCCTTAAAGTTTCTTCAGAAAACTTGTAGGGTACAATTTCAATTTTCTACTAAAGATGACCTTTAAAATTTTTCTTGGGCCTAATTAACCGTCTCTGGGATCAGGGAATAGAGGACAATTATTTGTTTTTAACTTGGATCCTCAGATCATTTCAGAAAAATGACAAGTATTATATTTATGTGCAATTTTCTTGTGAGGGCAGTATAATTATTTTTCATTATTTATTCAAATTTATGCATGATCTTCAAAATTTAAAGTCTATTTTTCTATAATTTTGTCTATAACTTATAATTATTTTTCATTATTTATTCCTATTTATGCATGAGCCTCAAAATTTAAAGGCTATTATTCTATAATTTTCTCTCTAACTTTCCTTCATAATTTTATGACTCAGCATATTTTCCCATATTGTTACAACTTCCAGGTGCCTTTGCCCCACTATGTTTTAATATACTTCCCCTATGCAAATAAATAAATCCATAAAACAAAATAACTTTTTAACTACTATACAATCTGCAACCCATAGTTCAAACACATCATGCTTTTTTTCAGCTTTTTTTTCCACTCTAACAGATTTAACAACTTCTCTAAGCTACTACTATATTTTTATATATGCCTTATGATATATATATACATATATTTCTTTTTTGCATTTTAATTTTTTTAACCTTTATTCATTTTTGAAATAGAGGAGAGTAGGGTGGGGAAGGGGAGAAAGCCAGAAAGAAGAAGACAGAAGATCTGAAGCAGGCTCTACACAGTGAGTGCAGAGCCCAAAACAGGGCTCAAACTCATTAATAGTGAATTCATGACCTGAGCCAAAATCAAGAGTTGATCACTTAACCAACTGAGACACTCAGTCTACCCTGGTAGGCTGCTTCTAAAATGGTTCCCCATGAGTCCTAGTATTCAAATCCTTGTATAACCTTCTCCCTTTGAATGTTAACCGAACCTTATGATTTGCTTCTAAGGAATAAAACACATTTCAAGGGATGAAATGTCACTTCCAAGACTAGGTTTAAAAAAATCTAGCTTCCATCTTGCTTGGCCTCTCTTCTTTTCTTTAATGAAGAAAACTATCATGTTGTGAAATACTATGTGAAGAAGCTCTTGTGGCAAAGATCCAAGGCAAGCTTCTGGCCAACAGCTCGTGAGGAGCCAATTTCCTCAGCCCAACAACCGGAGAGGAACTGAATCCTGCCAACAACCACGTGAGTGAGTCTGGAGGTGGCTTCACCTCCAGTAGAGCCTAAAGATGACTGTGGCTCCCGCTGACACTTGATTGTCAGTATTGCCAATATTAGGGGTTCCAGGAAAACCATTCTCAGATTCCTGGCCCACAGCAACCTTGAGACAATTAAATGTTGCTTTAAGCCACTAAGTGTTGAGGTAATTTATTAGTCAATAATAGATTAGTGATATACAGCATTATTATTATTATTGTTATTATTTTGCTTGTCACAATAATAAGGATGAGATGAAATAAGGTACGTTTTGAAACTAAATCAAACTGAGTTCTTCCAACAGAGGACCATGGGAGGGAAAGGGGGAAAAAGAGTTAGGGAGAGTGAAGGAGGCAAATCATGAGAGACTCTTGAATACTGAAAATGAACTGAGGGGGAGAGGGAAAGGGGAAGGAGGGTGGTGGTGATGGAGGAGGGCATTTGTGGGGAAGAGCACTGGGTGTTATATGGAAACCAACTTGACAATAAACTATATAAAAAAAAAAGAAATTTTACTTCTGCCACATTGTCAACAATAGATTGGACAAGTTACAATAGCAGTTTCCTTACTGACTAATCTTGATACCTGTGTTTCATAATTATTGTTAGAACTATCATAAATAATAGTCTCTACTGATGCTCTGTTATTGTTTATTATATTATTTGCCTACGAGAGTGACTCTTCTACTTCTGTATGTGATTCTCAAAGGCAAGGATAATGTCTTCACCCACTTCTGTATCACAGTATTTGGCATATAGTATTCAATAATAAATGTTGAATTTAAAATTAATTAATAATGGAAATTACATGCATTACATTTACTCCTTCTCTTAAAAACAAGTATTTAGAAATAGTCAGTGCTTTGGATTCTTAATTATTTAATAGCCATTCAAGAACTAAAACTTGGAATCTAGTTCTTTATACAAAAGTTGAAAGTTTTAATTTTGCAATACAGCTATGCTATTTCCTTCATCTTCAAGCAATCTTAGGTTTTATGTTGGTTTTAATGTTAACATATGTTCATTATTAATTACTTAATGTAACTACAATCAATAGTGAAAACAAAACCTTCAAAGTACGCTCATGAAGGTAAAACAAAGCCAAAATATCATCCATCATTGGAGCAAGTCTGTTGTTCTCTTTAATCCCTCTCTCCTCTAAAGTTCACTGCTTCTTTAAATAAAATAAGTAATACTGTGGAGCACACTACTTTGTATTTCCCAAAGTTTTTTTTTGACTATTTACCTCTCTTCTATATCTTATCTCTTTACATTTTTAAAGGGTGAATCTCCAACTATTACCCTCATCTCTGTTTATTCTTTTTTGTTGTTGTTGTTGTTGTTTGTTTATTTATTTGGAGAAAGAGTGAGAGTGCTCAAGAGCAAGCAAGGGAGGATCAGAGAGACAGAATCCCAAGCAGGCTCCACGCTGTCAGCACTGAGCCCAACAGTAGGTCAAACTCACAAACCATGAGATCATGGCCTGAGCTGAAATCAAGAGTCAGACATTTAACTGACTGAGCCACCAGGTGCCCCTCACATGTGTTTATTCTTAAGTACTAAATTCCTTTCCATGCAGATATGCTTTGTCACAATCCTCCCTAGATCTGAAGTATTCTGTGAGAAAATCAGCCGCACATACTCACCTGCATTTTGCTCTAGATTCTAACACTTGTAGACTAATAAGGAAGTCGCTAGAACATTTCTTCTTTTTGAACATTACTCATCCAGTACTGAATCACTCATATCAGCATAAAAATTATGCTGCTGTTTCCCTTCCTAAAAAGATATATTTCAACCCCACTGCACTGCCCTCTCCAACTAGCATTTCATTGTCTCCCCTTTACCACAATGCACTTCAAAAGACCTTTTTATGTTAATTTCCATGATTCTCTTTCCTCTGTTTCTCTCAATTAGGCTTTCACCCTACAGCTTCACAGAAATTATTCTTGCACCACAACTAATGATCTTCATATTGAGATTTCAATGTCAATTCTCAACCCTAGTTTTATTTCAAGCATCAGTCAGTTAAAAATTGGACATGGTAGCTCAAACTCCGTGTCCACTCCTTCCTTCTTGAGATACTGTCTTCATTTGACTTTCTGGTTGCAAGCATTTCCTGTTTTCTGTGTTCCATGTCACTTACTACCCTTCTCAATCTATGCTTTAGTTTCTTCTTAATTTCCAAATATCTTAATATAGGAATTCCCTAGAGCTCCATTCTCAGATTCATTTTTCTCTATATCTACACTGTCTAATGGAAACATGAACCACCAAAGAAATAGGTGAAATTCATTTTAATGTATTTACTAAATGTCCTTAAATAATATTTTAATATATAACTACGTAGAAGTTTTGGTGACATTGTAAGAACACCAAACAGACGCCATGACAGAGGCTTAAAGTTTCCCCTCTGATCTAGAAGGCCTAGGTTTCAGTTCCCCGAAGCTAACAGGCAGTCACACATTGCCTAGAGCAAGAGAGACCGCCTTCACAACACCCAATCAGGGAAGGCCAGCTACCACTCTCCACATTCCTAAGGGTGAGGCCTGCAGATGGAAACTTTAGATAGGACCCTGTTACCTAATGTTAAAGTTAACCCGATAGTCGCCGAACAAGACCCTAGGCTCGCCCTGTAATTGGCTGATTTTAAAGGTACTCTAAATGTTGTAATTGGGTCCCGCCAAAAGTAACGAATACTCTAGACAATGTGAATGGTTAGACCCACTGTCAATAATATTGTACAATTATGATTGGATCACTGTACCTATGTCACAATTTCTTGTAACTCCCCCTTCCCAAACCCCATAAAAACCCTGCTCAGCCCTTGTTCGGGGCTCTCAGCACGGATCCACTGCACTGGTGAAGTCTGTGAGCCGGAGCCTGAGCCGGAGCCGGTAATAAAGCCCTTTGCCTTTGTGCCTCAGTCTCCCTGGTGGTCTCTGATCATTGAGGATATTGCGACTTGAGCATTACAACATATTTTACATTCTTTTTTGCACACTAAGTTTTTGAAATCTGATGTATATTTCACATTTATAGCACATCTCAGTTGATGGTAGCTATATTTCAAATGCTCAATAACCACATGTGGTTGTGGCTACCACATTAGACAGTGCAGGTCTATATCTCTACTCCATTGAGGTTTCCTTCTTGTTTCATAGTGCTAAATATCATCTATAAGACAATGAGTTCCAACTTTGTATTACAAAGGCAAATCTCTTCCTAAAAGTTCACACTTTTAGGCACAATAATCTACATGAAATATCCTCTTGAAAGCCCAGTATTCATTTCATCTCAGGCTTAACACACATCTCCTCCAACCCACAAAACAGACAAACAAACAAACAAACAAACAAAACCTTCATATTCTGCTTTTTCCCATCTCAATTAATGGCAAAAGTAATGATTCCAAACATTCAGACCAAACATCTTGAGTCATTCTTGATTTGCTTTTGCACACACAGTTCACATTTAATCTTGCTGGCTTTACATTCAAAATATTTCCCAGTATCTGAACATTTCTCACCAACCCAAGTTTAAACAGTATCACTTCTTGCTGGTACTAATGTTCTAGCTTGCCAATTAATCTCTCTGCCTTTTTCTTATTTATTCCTAAACATAGCAACCAGGGTGATTCCATTAAGATATGGCAAGTGATATCATTCTATGTTGCTCATGATAAAATGTCTTAGACTTGGATGGTTATTACTTCTTTACTCATCTCTTGTTGCTCTTTCTTTCTTTCTGCTCCAGGAGTATGAGCATCCTTGTTACACTAATACAGCAAGAATACCATTTGCCCTTTGCTTTGCCTACAAAGTTTTTCCTCCCATAATTCATGTTGTTAGCTTTCTCCTTTAAGTCTTCACCTATATCCTTTCTCTAGTTATCCTTCAATTAGCATTTTTATCCTTTTCTTTGGCTTAATTTTTCTCCATAAAAATTATCTCTATCTAACACACTATATGTTTCCTTAATTATTTTGTTTATGGTTGGTCTTTTCCACAAGAATGTAAGCTTCGTGAAGGTAAGTATTTATATCTATCTTATGAGCCACTGGATACACATCACTGGAAAGATTGTCATACCCAGAGAAAGTTCAGCTAGTACCTGTTAAATGAATATATGAATTAATTGATTGATTAATATAATTAAATATCAGGATGTTGTAATGACTTTGACAAACAAGTTGTTGAAGAAATAAGTAAATCTAGTGAAAGACACAATCTGTATTTTCTTCTAAATAATTCATGTTAATTATAGCATTATTGTGTTTCCCATTACTTGAAGCATCCATCATGAAAGGTAAAACCTATCTAGTTAGTGTGAAATTAGGCTCTTCTCCTGTTGAGAAGAATAAAGAAAGAGAAGTAGGAAAAAGACCTCTTTTATTCTTCTAGTATTTGTAGAACAACTAAAAATTAGAATAATAATTGATGCTAGTTACTGATTTTTGTGGTCAAAACTATTGCTATTATATAATATTTGCATATAACTGGCCTCTATAACTGTGAAAAGATAATAATTATATTCCAAAGAAAAAGCCATCACTCAACCACTCCTTCTACCCATTTTGTACAGAATGAAAAATAGCTCTGAAACTATAGACCTTGGCCTGTTTCTTAAATGATAATTGCTCCATCAAAAGTTATCAATGTACCTCCATCAAGTATTATCTCAAATAGAAGTTAAATTCATACAGCTCCATATAGTGCGTTTACTGGTGTCTGGAGTGTAAAGGAATTTGGACATGGTCCAAAGATTTTAAATTTTTTTGTTATTTTTCTTCCTTTAATTTTCATATGAGCTGTACTCATTTATTCTTCAGCTAAGTCATGAGCAGAATTCCTTTTTGTTTTTGTACTACTTAACTATATTTTAGAAGCTTTGGAAATGTTTGGAGCATATGAAATTACAGAGGGAAACCAGTATCATTTTGGAGAAAATATACATTGTTTCTAATACTCTGTGGGCTCTCTGGTCTTTCTCCTGAGCCTAACATGGTTTTTAAAAAGTTTTCTGTTTATTTCATGTTATCTGTGAGACTGGGAAATAACATGGCATAGGAGATGAGAGCACAGACTCTGGAGATAGCATGGCTGGATTCACAACCTGACTCTGACCCTTACTAAATGTGTGACCTTGCACAAGTTACTTAACCTCTCATGTCTCATTTTCCTCATAGACAAAATAATACTAACAATATCTCTATATAGCATTGTTATATTCAATTACATTACATTACATAAATTAGAATTGCATTAATGTATAAAAACCTGGAAGGATGCCTAGAATATGTGTTACACCTAATCAATATATGTTAGCTATTATTAATAAAATGCAAACTTTATTCACATAAAAGAAGCACTATAAACTTACAATCTATTGAAAATACAGAACATCCTCTGGAAAACTAGTCAATTAAATGACTTGATTCCCTTAAGAAAGGGAAGCTTTAAAAATATTATCAGATTTGTTTCTTATTAAGGAATGGTTCCGGAGAAGCATAAGCATAATTATGCAATGGAGCACACAAATTAAATCCAAATTACCAATTATACAATTTAAAATTGCCATTAATCTATGTATTCATGCTTGCAATTTATTCCTCAACAATTGTTTATTGAGGGTCAAGGAGCATGGTGGTCAGTCTGTCATACATCCAACTCTTGATCTTGGCTCAGGTCATGATATCAGGGTTTGTGAGATCAAGGCCCTTATCAAGCTGTGTGCTGACAATGTGGAGCCTGCTAGGGATTCTCTCTCTCCCTATCTCTCTCTGCCTCCCTCACTCCCATTCTATCTCTTTCTCAAAATAAATAACTGTTAAAAAAAACAAATAAACAAATTATTTATTGAGGGTCTACAATACTAGATTCTAGCAATACAATGACCAAAATATGGCTCCTACATTCAAAATGTTCATAATCCAGGAAGACATAGATAAATAAGTAATCACCAAAAACAAATAAAAATGGTTAAGGAATACTGCAATCAAAATAAATACAGGGTGCTAGGAGGATGCAAACAAGTCAGGGACCATATTAAGTATTCAGAATGAGGAGCTTTAAGAGAAGACTTCTTAGCGAAGTGACATCTAAGCTGACCCTTGAAAAATGAATAAGAATTAGCCATAAGAAGTAGGATGAGAAGTGGAAGCACCTCATTAGATGGGACGGCGTGTGTGAATTCCAAGATCTAGAAGGAACATGGAGCATTTACAAAACTGAAAATAATCCATTACAATTATTGCTTAGAGTGACACCAGTATAAGAAGGCAAAAAATGAGTCTTAGAAGATTCCAAAAAAGTTTAGATGATTGAATTTCTTCTTAGGATAACATCATAGATTTGGTCTTTATTCTAAAGTATCATTCGGAAGCATAAACAAATTAGATTTTCAGTTTAGAAATGTCATACTGACCAAAATAAGGAAAAGAAACTGGTGGGGAGTGACAGGAACTCTTAGAGACCAGTGAGAAAACTACTGTAGACATCTAACTGAGAGATAATAAAGGAGACTGACTTGTGAGTGTTTAAGAGGTCAGTTCACTGTGAGCCCAGATAAGCAAACCAGAAAGCTCAAATTCCTCCTGACACTTTCCTACCCCATATGCAAGTCATCAGTAGGCCTTGTCAACTTTGCCTCCTACTCTGGACTGAATTGTAACCCCTCCCCAGCAAATTCATATGTTGGAGCTCTAATCCCAATGTGGAGACAAGGCTTTTGTGAAGTGATTAGGGTTGGATGAGGTAATGGTTGTAGAACCCTGCTCTTATAAGAAAGCACATCAGAAAGCTTGCAGTCTCTCCTTCTTGTCTTTGCAAACACAGAGAAGAGATCATGTAAGCACACAGTGAGATAGCTGTCATCTACATGCTAAAGAAAGGAGGTATTAGAATGAAGTCTATTTTGCCAGCACAGTGATGTTGAACTTCTTGGGCTCCAGGACTTCACAAAATACATTTCTGTTGTTTAAGCCATCCAGTCTATAGTATTATGGTACAGCAGCCCAAGCAGACTAAGTCACCATCTGAATATCTGTTAAGTCTCTGTGTTTTGCTCCATTTCATGGTGATATCACTCTTGACCTTACCATTATCTCTTCTCTAGAAGACTGATACAGTTTTCTAACTTGCAGATTTGGTTCTTCTGTAACCTGCTCTCCTCATGGCAGACAAATGAGTCCTTTTGAAATGTAAATCTAATCATGCCACATTCTCCCTTAAAATGTTTCATAAGTTCCCTGTCTGCTAAAATGTAAATAAAATTCATTTAACAAGACCTACTAGGCCTTGCTCATTCTGACACTACATATACTGCCAAATTTATGTCATGCCACCCAGTTGGCTTACAGGCTCTGTCCTGATGATATTTCTTCTTGCCATGGGGCTTTTGCTAATCCTGTGCCCCTTCTTTCCTTTCCACCTGATAAATCTTTACCTTTGTTTTCCATCTCAGCTCAGTCTTCACTTAGGATATCTTTATGACATCCTTAAATTGTGCTATTATAGTGCTATGTCCCTACCATTCATAACACTCATCATGCTTGTAACATTTTATATATTTGCATAGTAACAGGACTAATGTTTGTGACTTGTGTGCAACACCACAATCTTAGTTTTATTAGGGATGTGAATTATACCTATTCTTTCTCCCCATGGTTGACCCAGTGCTTAGCACAGTGCCTGATATACTATTGGTGTTCAATAACTACTTTTTTAAATGATTAGATGACAAAGCTTGGTGTTTGCAGGAAGAGAAAAAGTTAAATATGATGATAAGCTTTTTAATGTGGGATAGATGTTAGCATAACTATGTATTTCAGGATGTGATTAGTCTTGCAACACGATGTACTGTTAGATATCTACTATGAACTAAATTGTGTCCCCCTGCAAATTCATATGTTGAAGCCTTAACCCTTGCAGTGGTGGTGTTTGGAGATGGACTTTTCTGTGGTAGTTAAGTATAAATGAGGTCATGAGGGTGGTACCCTTATGATGATATTAGTGCTTTTATATGAAGAGACAACAAAGAACTTGTCCTCTATCTCTGTCCTGCCATGTGAGAACACAATGAGAAGGCAGCCATCTGCAAGCCAGGAAGAGAGCTCCCACCAGAGTCTAACCATATAAGCACCCTGATCTTGGACTTCCCAGCAACAGAACTGTGAGAAATAAATTTCTGTTGGGTAAGTCACCCAGTTTTTGGTATTTTGCTATGGCAGCCTTAACTGACCAATATAACATCCAAATGAAGTTATCATTAAGCACTTGGATATGTGGCTTAATGTTAGAAGACAGGTGTAATTAGAGATTTTTTCTTAAAAAAATGGAAATCTTCAGTATATAAATTATAATCGAAAACAATAAAAATGGTAATATTGCTTTCCTACTATGCATATAGAATGAGAACAATATTCATTTAGAGAGAAACTTGAATTTCACTAATAGATCAATATTTTAAAATATATTAAAATGTGATGGTCCTGCAGAGAAGACTAAGGAAGAGGTACCAAAGAACAGGAGTTATGGAAGCCAAAAAATTCATTTCCAAAAGGAAGCTGTGTCAGGGTCAGCCCCTGACAGGATAAGTCACAGAAAGACTGAAACCTGTAGTTGAGGGAAGTGAGAAAGTGATCTGCATAGATACTCAGAGTAATCAGTCAGGGATGTTGAAAGCTCAGTTCACATTTTTTATACCAAATTCATGATGATAACAGTCTAGTTGATTATATGAATTATTTTGCATCTGGGCTGAGGTTCCTGTATACAGATACAAAGATAGATGTTTCTATTCATCCAGGGCCTAGAATTTTGTTAGATGTGCTTTGTTAGATGTGCTTGGCAGCACTGAGGCAGGGGGATGGTGAAGGCGCTTCCCAGACACGGATAATAGGATCTAAGACAGAATATGAGTGTGGGCAGAGATGAGGAGAGCTTGGTACATCAGGAGAATTAGAGAGATATGTTGACTTAGAAGCCTCAAAGATTTTGAAGTATATAGTAGGCACAGAGAAAAGGAAGCAATCACAAAGAAAAAAGTTTGGTCAGAGAATGAAAAATTTGAGTTTAATATTTCAGAAGTGAAGCATGTTCAGGTTGGACAAGTACCAGGGTAGGATGGGAAGAGAGTGTAACTGAGGACTAGTATAATCTTGTGGAAAATGAAAAAGTCATAAAATGGGTTTTGGATGAATCATCTATACTGATTGAATAATGTCTCCCCAAAATTTATTTCTACGTGGAGCCTATGAATGTGACCTTATTTGGAAATAGAATCTTTTGGGAGAGGGGCACTTGTGGGAAAGAGCGCTGGGTGTTATATGGAAACCAACTTGGTAATAAACTATGTAATAAAAAAAAGAAAATAGAATTTTTGCAGATATAGTCAAGTTAAGATGAAACTGCTTTGGATTTGAGTGAGCCCTAGATTCAAAATGACTTGTGTCTTTATAAAAAAAAGAGAGAGACACACACACAAATTTGCACATTAAGACACAGACATGGGAAAAGGCATGTGAAGATGGAGCAATCATAGTGATGGCAAGTCAAGGTGCCAAAGACTGCTGAAAACCACTAGAACCTGGAAGAGATGAGAAAAGATTCTTCCCATAAATCTCTGATGGAGCATAGCCCTTCAGACTCTTTGATTTTTGACTTCTAGACTCCAGGACTGTGAGAAAATACGGTTCTGTTGTTTTAAGCCACTCAGTTTGTGATAATTTGCTATGGCGCCCTTAGGAAACTGATACACAACCTATACAGATATAAACTTTACTCAATATAATGGCCCCATTAAGATGGAGAATTGTGTTTGATTCAAAGCTGAGGACTGCAGATCAGTGGCATAAATATAGGCTAATGCTTAGACCTTGGTGATTTACTAAAGAAACTAAGGTTGGATAAGCTGGACATGGATTTTCAAAATAACTAATCTCATCAACACATAGATTGGGAGTCCTTAAAAATTCACTGAGGAATTCATCATGGCCTGAATTTATTGTTCTAAAAAAATCCTCAACCAACACAGCAGGACAGTGATAATACTCATTTCCTCCCAAATTCTTCTTCTTTAAGGAAAAGCAAGCAAAGATGATTGGAAGAGGTCCTCTACCTCTCTGAAAAATTCAAATTCACTAAAATTGATTTGGGAAAGGCACAATCTGTATTAAATTTTATGTGCAGATTAAATCTCATCCATCTGGTAAGATCAATTTTACTGTTTTTAAAAAAGAAAATACCTTTTTAAAACTTCTGATAATTAAAGTAGTACATTGTAAAGTGGTAAAAGATTCAGATGGCACACAAAACATTAAAGAGGAAAGTGATAATTCCACTCATAATTTTACTACCGAGATACAACTACTATTAACAGTTTATTGTGGGGCACCTGCGTGGCTCAATCTGTTAAGCCAGCAACTTTGGCTCAGGTCATGATCTCATGGTTCACGAGTTTGAGCCTTGCATCAGTCTCTCTGCTGACAGCTCAGAGCATGGAGCCTGTTTCAGATTCTGTGGCTCCCTTTTTATTTCTCTCTCTGCCCCTCCCCTGCCTACGCTCTGTTTCTCTCTCAAAAATAAATAAAAACATTTCAAAAAATTAAGTTTATTATGTACAGTATCAAATAATTTCACATATTTATTTTAAATGTAAATATTATAACTTTATTATAAAAGTTTTTCCATGAGTAATATGGCTTAAATCTATTTTTATATTAATACATTTTTCATCACTTTAATTGATACAACATATTCAAGTACATAAAGACATGTAATCAATTCAATTAGTGGCCTAAAATATTGTTTTTCTAAGTACTGTTATAAGCACAACTTCAGTTAATATCCTGTGTATATATTTTTTCAGGTATGTATGTTTACTTGACTATAGCTTTAGGGGAAAAAATCAATGTAAATAGAATTATTGACTCAGAGGGTATGTTAGAATGTACTAACTGCTGTAACAGCCCCAAATTTTATGAAAGTTTTTTCTAAGTCATCTAACAGTCTGTAATCAGTAAAATAGATACTCAGTGGTGTTTTTAATCTTAAGGCTTCTCCTATCTCATCATTCTGCATCCCCTAAGGATTCAGAGTCCCTTGTGGATATTCTAAAAAAAGAAGTATGAAGCATCCTTTGAGGAGTTTTAGGAGTTAGGCCTGGAGATATCACACATCACTTTTACCCACATTTCACTGGCTGTAACTCAAGTTACTTGGATAACAGAAAAATGATGATAGCTTTTGGTGAACCCTTGGCAGACTCTGATACTACATATCCATCTGGTCCCCAAATACTAGTTTCACATTTTTTTCTACTCATCTCTGTTCTAAAGAGATACAGTCTGAAAACTCATCTGGTCACTACATTCAACTTGAAGTCCAGAATACTGATGTGATCTGAGTATGGTCCTCTTTAATGGATCCAAATATAACTACTCTATTCTGAGGACTTTGAATTAGAACCAATTAGCGTTGGCTCCCCCTACACTCATATATGCTAGTGTAGTTGGGATAGGATAGCCACAGAGAAACTCCTACTGGAAAAGGGTGGGACGGAAGCTGCATAGCCGTCGTTTGTATGTAAACATCTAGATATCCCAGCAGGCAGGCCTTATAAAGACTCCTTAAAAGAGGGTGTAGGATATTCCTTTTCGAGACTATGATTTGGTCTTCGTGTGGAACTGCTGTGTTTAATGGTTCTGCCTACTGAGAGGTTATTATCTTCCTATCTTCCATATTCATAACCAAGGTAGACTGAGGTGAACAATGAGGAATATATGCTTCTTAAGGCGCCCCTAGTTTCAGAGCCTGTTCCTCTTGGTACAAATACTGTATCTGGAACATTATCATTTCAATGGTCAATGGCTTTGATGTTTAGGCTCATGTTTCCTTTGGCAACAAAATTCTCATATAAATTTAGATGTCTGTTTTATTTGCTTACAGTGAGTCTCATGTGTCACTCACCACACAACCAAAGCCATCTTTTAGGCAAAAACAAAACAAAACAAAACAAAAAATCTTAAGAGTGCTTTCTTTTTTTCCTCAAACACATGCTACTCTCTCAACATAATGGCAATTACTTTGGCTAGCCTAAACAATGGATGAGAAGTCCATATGTTTAATCTGATTTAAGAAAAAAGATTGAGTAGATTTGACACACAATGTTACATTAGTTTCAGCTGTACAATATAGTGATTCCACTTCTCTATACATTGTGCTGTGTTCACCACAAATGTAGTTATCATCTGTTACCGTATATCACTATTAAAATATCATTGACTGCATTTTCTATGTTTTTCCTTTTATTCCCATGACTTATTCAGTTCTTGTATCTCCCACTCCCCTTCACCAATTTTGTCCATGCCTATCCCCCTTCCCTCTGGCAATTAGTTTGCTCTCTGTATTTTCAGCTCTGGTTCTGCTTTTTATTTGTTTATTTATTTGTTTTGGTTTTTTTTTAGATGCCACATATGAGTGAAATCATATGGCATTTGTCATTTTCAGTCTGACCTATTTCACTTAGCATAATACCCTTTAGGTCCGAAAAACAGACATGATTCATTCTTTTTCAGTTTAGAAGCTTTAAAATATCTTCGGAAGCACTTTTCAATTTTATTGTTCACTGTTTAGGTTTTAGAAACTATAAGGTTTTTATTAACTTTTATTTCTCCAAATCTCTGTGCTCTCAAAATTCCTTTTCACATATAGTTTTATATCTAGAAAGCCAAGACTTTCTTGAGCTTATCACTTAAAAAGAGTCTACACACAAACACCCTGATTCTTTTAAACCACTTTCTCTAGAGGTACAAGATCAGTAAGGCTTGTGGTGTGCCTTCCAAAGATCATAGATAAGAGTTTTACCAAATATTTCACTACTGAACAACCTGGATTGCCATCTTCTCAGTCTCCAAAATCAGTTTTCTTGCTTTAAGCCGCATCAGCACCTAACCTAATGCCTCATATTGTTGTTCCCAGCACCATACTTTCAGATACCAAGTCATCTGTAAGACTACAGTTGTTACAAACAACCCCCAAATTTTGGTGGATTAACACACATATTTATTTTCATTTTGCAGCTGTGCAACAACACATGGGTTTGTTGTTGCCAGTTGTCCTGAGTGGCTCTTCTCCATGCAGTGAATCAGACACTCAGACACCTACCAACTCATAGCTCTTCCATTTTTTAGGGCTTTCAGGCCCTTTGCTGGATCATCATAATTTAAATGATAAATAATTACATATTATATGTTTTAGTCATCAGGATTTACAGGGGTATTCATCATTTCTAACCAATTTCCATGGGCCAACCTTAATCAGACTACAGACCTAATATTTAATAGGAGATCTCATCCAACTATGGGCCAATGAGGAAAAGGGAAGTGGACATTTAGGAGAACATAATTTAGGTGCCTTTGAGAAAGTACTTTTTGATATTTATTACTGCATTGTCCCTTGGGTTTATACCAGATTGCCTTCCAGTCAGTCCTGTGTGAGAATCCCCAAACTCCCCCAATCCTATCAACCTTAGCATTACCAATGTCTTAATAACTGTCATTCTAGAAGGTAAAACATGCAATTAAGTAATTTTTGTAACTTGTGTCTAATTTTTTGTGTTTGAAATCTTTACTGTTTATCGTTCATTTATATTTACAGTTTTACCTAGTCACATTATTTGTTTATTTGGTGTTATTCCATTCAGCTTTTTCTTAATTAGTGTATCTAAATCAGTAACTCAATTATACACACACACATATGCATGCATATATATGTATGTACATATATATTATATATACATATATATTCTTGTTTATTTGTTTATTTATTTATCACTCTCAGGGCTAAAGTTTTTCATCATTCCTATTAATTCATTTTCTACATGTCAGTTTAGCTTCCTATTTTAATATTTTTTAAAGTCAAAGTATCATCATTTTCACTCTACATTATTTTCTTAAATCTGCCAATTCACTTTCATGTGCTTAATTCACTTTCATGTGCTTGTTTTTAATCTCTTATTTACTAAGATAAACTAAACCTTTAACTTCTATGCAATTCAAATAAATTATCTGCTTTTATAAACCTTTTTCTAGATTATGATTTTCATCTAATATTAGCTTGCCTTATAACTTAAAATGTTTTTGTTACAGATAGTTGTGTATGTTTACTCACATTAGAATTGGAACATCACTGGGGTGCCTGGGTGGCTCAGTTTATTAAATGTCTGACTTAGGCTCAGGTCTTGATCTCACAGTTTGTGGGGTTGAGCTCCATGTCAGGCTTTGTGCTAACAGCTCAGAGCCTGGAGCTTGCTCTAGATTCTGTGTCTCCCTCTCTCTTTGCCCCTCCTCTGCTCGTGCTCTGTCTCTCTTTATCTCTCAAAATGTAATAAGTGTTAAAAAATTTTTAATTAAAAAAAATTGGAACATCACTCTTTTGACTGCTCTTGATCCTCAACACTGTATGTGAATTTTATCTGTTTTAATTCCATTCCTTTCTTTTCTCTGAGTTTGGTTTAAGACCTCCCATAAAAATTTAGATATTGACACAGAATTTTGTGTTTTATCTGATTAGTTCTGTCTTTTAATTGCCTGAGGAAGTGGGGACAATGAATAATATTTGGGTTGCTTTGAATTTCTATGTTTGTTGAGCCCACTACATTTGGGAAAGTAACAAGTTAAATTAGGGTAACTTACCTCATTGATCAGTGATTACATATGTTCTGTCACTTAAGGTATTAAAGTTATTTTGGTGAGAGAAGATCCAGGCCACTTTAATGGTGATCTATATTCTTTCTTTATAAAGCTACCTTTATATTTGCTGCTGTTGACTCATACTTGCAGAAAAAGTCTCTTAGGAGCTGCTTTATTGAGGATAGCCAATTCTAAAGTTTGTTTCTCAGACTGAGCTGCAACAAAACAAACAAAACTGGCCTTGACAATTCTTACATACTACATAATTCATCTTGAGAGCTTAAAGCAAAACTATATTCAATAAGGTATGAGACTTTATTAGATGTTTGCATGAATAAATACAAATCTTTCAAATACATATACAAATATATATGTATATGTATTTTTCATATATATGAAAATCCATTCTCTCTTATAAAAGGTGATAAAGCCAAATTATTTGACTTACAACTAGGAAAGTAGACAGTGATCACTTGTAACTCATGCGAAGTTAGTAGAATAATTGGGTAAGATGTTTTAGGAAATTCTGCATCAGTTATCTATCTCTATGTAACAAACCACCCAAAACTTAATGACTTAAAATAACACCAATCATTTACTTTGCTCACAAATCTGCCGTTGTGGCAGATTTCAGAGTGATGGTTTATCATTGCTCTCTTCTACATCAGCAATGGTGGCTTAACTAGAAGCTGGAAAATCCACTTTCAAGATGACTCATCCGCATGGCTGGCAGGTTAGTGCTGGCTATCATCAAGGAACTCAGCTAACACTGTGCTCCAGGAGGTCTTGCTTCTTCCTTATGTCGATCTCTCCATCAGCTGCTTGTGCTTCCTCGGCATAGGGACTGGGTTCCCAGAACAAGTATTCCAGAAAATCAGTAAGAAATTGTATCACTTGGTAACCTAGATTCAAAAATCAGATAGCCTTACATCTGCTATATCCATAATCACATTCAGATTCAAGGAGAGGGAATATAGACCTTACTTCTTCATGGGAGGAATGTTAAAGTTACATTGCAAAAATAGAATATGGGATGAGTGATATTGTTCTTACTATTTTTGGAAAATTCTATCATCCATGTTATCAAAATAATCTCATTAATAGTCTTAGTTTCATATCTATGAGACTCAACAGAAATTTCAGTTTGAAAATGTATCTGTTGATATTTATTTCTCCAATTTTTCTCTCCTATCATCTATTGCTATGAAATAAGGCATTACATAAACAAAATAATCTTCCTTATGAAACCTCAATAAACAATATACATGCAACAAAAATATACAAAACAATAAACAAAATATACAAAACAAAAAAGCTCAATAAACAAAAAATAAATCTCAACATATAAAAAATTAATCAAATTTCCTTAGAGTCATTCATTTGAGTAGATAATTATGAGAAAACTTAAAGTTTAGGTACAAATAAAATCAAGTAAAACATTTTTCTTCTTTATCTTATATGTTTCCATTTTTTTGTTTTATACATTTTATATATCTATACTGTGATATCTGTATGTTTTCTTTCTGCAGTATTTAAAATAATTTATTTTTTTCTTTTTTTTTAATAGTTTATTGTCAAATTGGTTTCCATACAACACCAGTGCTCTTCCCCACAAGTGCCCTCCACCATCACCACCACCTCTTTTCCCCCCTCCTCCTTCCCCTTCAACCCTCAGTTTATTTTCAGCATTCAGTAGTCTCTCAAGTTTTGCATCCCTCTCTCTCCCCAATTCTCTTTCCCTCTTCCCCTCACCCAGTCCTCCATTAGGTTTCTCCTGTTTTCCTGTTAGACCTATGAGTGCAAACATATGGTTTCTGTCCTTCTCTGCCTGACTTATTTCGCTTAGCATGACACCCTCAAGGTCCATCCACTTTGCTACAAATGGTCATATTTCATTCTTTCTCATTGCCATGTAGTACTCCATTGTGTACATATACCACATCTTCTTGATCCACTCATCAGGTGATGGACATTTAGACTCTTTCCATGTTTTGGCTATTGTTGACAGTGCTGCTATGAACATTGGAGTACATGTGCTCCTCTGCATCAGCATTTCTGTATCCTATGGGTAAATCCCTAGCAGTGCTATTGCTGGGTCATAAGGGAGTTCTAAGGATAGTTTTTGGAGGAACCTCCACACTGTTTTCCAGAGTGGCTGCACCAGTTTACATTCCCACCAACAGTGGAGGAGGGTGCCCGTCTCTCCACACTCTCGCCAGCATCTATAGTCTCTTGATTTGTTCATTTTAGCCACTTTGACTGGCGTGAGGTGATATTTCAGTGTGGTTTTGATTTGTGTTTCCCTGATGATGAGTGATGTTGAGCATCGTTTCATGTGCCTGTAGCCCATGTGGATGTCCTCTTTGGAGAAGTGTATTTTCATGTCTTCTGCCCATTTCTTCACTGGGTTATTTGTTTTGTGGGTGTAAAGTTTGGTGAGTTCCTTGTATATTTTAGATACTAGCCCTTTATCTCATATGTCATTTACAACTATCTTTTCCCATTTTGTCAGTTGCCTAGTAGTTTTCTTGATTGTTTCCTTTGCAGTACAGAAGCTTTTTATCTTGATGAGGTCCCAAGGGTTCAGTTTTGCTTTCGTTTCCCTTGCCTTTGAGGATGTGTCAAGTAGGAAATTGCTGCGGTGGGGTTCTAGGAGTTTTTTTTCCTACTTTTTCCTCAAGGGTTTTGATGGTTTTATTAAGCATGGGGAATTTTTTCTGTTATTGAACAGAATAACCAAAATAATAAATGGAAAAATATTAAACATAAATACAATTTATGTTAAAGGAAGATAAAATTTTCATTATCAGGAGGAGAAAAGTAAGAGTTTATTGCCCTGAAACAAATAAATAAGAAGAGAAGGTAGAAAAATATCTATATTTCAAGAGACAGAATTTAAGCTTTTTTATTATTAATGTCTGAATATCTTTATAGTCAGATATTTGATTATACCTATAAATGGATAGTTTATAATTAAAAGAGCCAGATTATAATTAACCTCCCTAAGATGAGCTCTTACATTAAAAACAAAATTAAAATTTGTTCTGTTTAAATTCTATTTTTGGGAACTTTTAAAATTTATTAAAAACATAGAACTCAGTAACAAGGGGTATCACTTACAACTTATATTCATAATATTTTTAAAAAATTTTTAAATGTTAAACTGGTACCAACACCAACTAGTGTGTAGTATAATATATATGAAACCATTTTGGCTAAATTAAAATGTGTTTTGGTAAAATATTCAGTACTATTAATCTGGGAAATGTTATAGTCTACATGATGAATCACTGATATATTTCATTTTTCCACTGACTTCCTTATTCATATGTGAATAGGAAAACAGGTTCTCAATTTAGTACATGGGCTGTCTTAACACAGGAATATAAAGAACACTGAATGTTAGGATTTTACAGTCTGTGGTAACGGTTCACTTCCTCAAAAAAATCTCAGTTCTTTGGAATACATCCAAAAACCTAGAAGTAACTAGCCAAAATGGACAAATGTAAACTCATAGGAGATTCTCTCGAGCGTTTAATCAGAGACAATTTACCATTATTTCAGGCAATATTTTCTCAAACTAGATTAGTGCTCTCCAAAATCAACAACAATAAAAGGCATACTTTCAACAACATGGGAGAAAGCGGAAGGGAAAAACCATGAGTACTTTATATGTACCAGGAATCCTGTTACATATTTTATAGATGGCGTTTGCTCATTTAGTTCACACAACAGGCAGGTCCCACTGCCTTCATTTTACAGGTGAGAATAGTGAGTCTCACTTAGTTTGAGTAATCTGCCCAACCTGAGAGATCCAGGGTACAGCTCAGGTCTGTCTGCTTCTGAGGCTCTCTCTGTTTTTGCTGTGAGTATATGACTCCATTTCCCCCTGGGGAGTGAAGTGACTGCTGCTGCAGGTACAGGGACCACAGCATGACTCCTGAAAGCTTGACATCAAAAGAGAGACAAAAGCTGCAGGATTAAACACTGAAGCCATAACGTCAGGATTAAACACTGAGAACAAAATAACAGCCTGGGACCGTTTGCGTTTGAAGAAAAACTTTGCCACACGGCCCAAGTGCCCTGCTCTGTTACAGCTTGGAGAATTAACTAATATTGATAATAATTTACCGAAAAGAGTGTGTACTAGAGTTCAGGAAATTTTTCCTATCTAAAATACAATACATACATACATACATACATGCCACCTTTATAGACTTAGGATATAAATTTTAAATATATGGAAAATAATAAGGTCAGGAGTCAGATGACCTGCTCCCTAGATTATTCAATCAATTTCCTCCCTCAAAAGCCTTTTTTCTTATCCTATCACTGTTCCCAGTTTCATCCTTCAATTTTATCCCTTTTTTTTTATTCTTAATCCTACTTGTTATTTTCGTTATTTTAAGGATATTCATTGTTAGAGTTTTCGGCTTTAAAATGGCCATTAATTTATTAAAATAACATATTCCCTAAAAAGGTGTCATTAAATTAAGTATTAATAGTAAAAATTGAGGAAATTTTTACACTTTGAGGAAATTTCCGACTAGGCCTAATCATATTAACATTAATATAAGCCGTTTTTATTATCATTAGGTATGTTTATATAAATTAAGCCACTTGAGATTTTTTTTCTAGTTATCAAACTTCACATGTATTTCTCAGTTTTCAGTCAACACAGTCACACATTAAGGTATTTCAAAAGACATGAAGTTTAACAGAAGTGAACAAATTTTTATCATTACATGTTACAAATAGAAACCCAAAATACGAATTTACTGTTTAAACTGCTCCTATTTGTAGATTACTCCAGATTAGACATTTGTGGCACATGACTAGAAATAACACTTGTTTTGTCATTAACATTCACTAAATGTGAACATCCTCAAGGTAATTATCCTGTTTGAACCGGGCAAACCCCCTTTAAATCTGGTCTTCATCATGTCAGTCCCAGGAGCGGACAATTTGTGCTTCAGGTCCCAGGAAACAAACTTCTCTAACCTCTCTCTCTTAGATCTTGGAACAGGTCAAATTTTTAAATTTTTATTCCAACTATGTCATGGAATGTTAGGAGGAAATTAATATTGTGGGTGTGTCTTCTGTGGCAGGTACTGTGCTTTGTATTTTTGTTTGATTCTGTACCAGACAATGTCCCCTTAATTCTTCTCAATAATTCTGGCTTATACAGTGTGTTAGGTCAAGTTTGAAAATAAGGAAACTGAGTCTCAGGAAGCTCAGAAAATTAAGAAATTTCCTTAAGGCTACATAGTTAGAAAATAATAGGGTTTAGAATTTAAATCCACAACCAGCTATTCTAAGGCCAATACCCTTTCCATGATACTCTACCATTACTATCTAAGTCAAGAAGACATATTATACATAATTTTCTGTTTAAAAGAAGTAAGGGTAAAGAGGGTTTTAAAGTGCTCTGAATGAGCAGTCAGATAATACATATCAATTCTGTAAAACATAGTGTCTAAAATTTTCTAACTATATTTAGTGTAAAAATATATTTCATTAAGTTGCCATTTTAGTAAGTACAATATATTTTATTATAGTTATATTTATCAGATGTTCTTCTACTTTTAATGTACTCTGAATAAATATAGCACAATTTTCATTAGAACCCCAAATCCTTTAAATATATTTATAATTCTTATTTATTAAAATTATATAAAACTTTTATTTTACAGAGAATTTTTGAAAATAGAAAAACTCTTCTTTTAAGTTATCTAACTAAGCCAGAGGGGGAAAAATTGGTTATTTCCTTAGAAGAATTTGTCCAATTCTTTTTGTACCATTTCCCCCCCTGAATTTGTTACTCCTAATTAATCTCTTTTTCTTTTCTTAATATTGTCACTGCTTTTTCTCATTAGGCTCTTCCAAATGATAAATTGTTTCCTGATTGGTTGAGCTCTTTTCTTCTCACCAAAGATTTTTTTTTCTCACCAAACCTTTTAATTGATCTTTTATGTCTTTTCTAGTCATTCCTAAAGGAGAGAAATGTCTCATCACCTCTATATTCCATGTTTATGGAACCAGACCACATAAGTTTTCCCCTGGATGGTTTACCCAAAACAAAAATAAACAAAATTGTCTATCATTTAAAATAGGAGATTTATTACTTTTAATTAGAACAAATCGTGGCATAGCAGCAATAGCATATGCATGGGGTAGAATCGGTTCTAAGTTTAGGACGGCACTGACGGAGTATCCGGGAATCGCTCAGCAGTCTCTCCTGCCTGGCTTCACTGTACAGTCCATGCTGATGCAGCATCCAGGCTCTGAAATAAAGCATTAGAAACAATTAGGTGGCTTGTGCAGAAAATATGAGATAATATGCAGATCTCTACCTCCAGTGATCTTGGAGAGATCTTGCTAGTACCTATAAAAATGTTTTTTGATGTTTATTTTTGAGAGAGAGAAACAGAGACAGAGTACGAGTGGAGGGAAGGACAGAGAGAGAGGGACACAGAATGTGAAGCAGGCTCCAGGCTCCCAGCTGTCAGCGCAGAGCCCGACGCAGGGCTCAAACTCATCAACTGTGAGATTACAACCTGAGCCACTCAGATGCTTAACCTACTGAGCCACCCAGGCACCCCACTAATACCTTTTATACATATTTCTGTTCATATCAGGTTCAGAGCTCTTCAAAACTGAAAATCGGCCTCTCAAAATGGCCTCTGACCGCCTGCTCACTAACAAACATTTGAGAGTGATGGAGTCAGTTATTGGGTAAATTTCCTATATTAGGGCAACAGAAAACTGGAGTGAGCACCAGAAGGCATCAGAGAGAAGAGTTAAGATTGTGTAGTGAGTGAGGCCTTAATGGAAACATCTTTTAAATCCTGTTTCAGAGACCATTCCTTCAGTTTCTAGCACCAAAGTTTTGTTCATTCTGCAAGGCATAGCTCAAGTTATATTGCCTGAAGGAAACCTGAAATCCTTCGTAACTGACATGATTATTGTCACCCTCTATACTTTCTTGGCACACATTTGCCTTTTGTATCAAAGAAATCCACAGCAGCATTGTTTCAATGGTTTATGGGTCTGTTTTACTCACTGGATCATGAAGGCATTCTTTTCCTGCAATGCCTTCACAGAGAATAAACTCAGTAAGTGTTTGTTAAACAGATTGGATGTATCAAAACTGCTGTTTGAATGTGGCCAAACTTGGGAGCTGAAAAACATTGAAGGTGCTTCCTCCTGAATTCAACTCTGCCTCATGATCAAGATTACTGCAATTATAAGAGAGCATCTGTGTATGTGAGTGTGCACACACACACATACACACACACGTTTTTTTCTAAACTTACAAATTATTCTACTGCAATTTTAAGCATTAAACAGGTTGTCTATAACTTTTTTTAAAGTAAATTTTATAGGGGATATAACCACAATGAGTGTGCTACCTACTTCAAAGGAGTCCCCTGGTGAGGCAAAATTTATTCAGATTCACTGTATTTGCTCAGAGCATTTCTAGAATGAAACTCCTCTTAAGAATTTAGCTTCAGTGGCACCTGGGTGGCTCAGCTGGTTAAGCATCCGACTTTTGATTTCGGCTCAGGTCATTATCTCACAGTTCATGAGCTCAACCCCCAGGGCAGGTTCTGTGTTAACAGTGAGAAGCCTGTTTGAGATTCTCTCTCTCTCTCTCTCTCTCTCTCTCTCTCTCTCTCTCTCTCTCTCTCTCTTTGTCTCTCTCTCTCTCTCTCTCCCCCTCTCTGTCTACCCCTCCCCTAGTCACTCTTGCATTCCCTCTCTCTCTCTCTCTCTCTCAATAAATAAAGGTAACAAAAAAGAACCTGCCTTCAGAATTTACTGTGGAAGAAAATTGTTGACCTCATTACTTTATAGTTGCAAAATGTGTTTCTTTAGTCCTGAACCTCTATTCTCTCTTCTTTTCCCTTTCCCTATCTTAATTTTTTATGTTAAGGTCTGTCATTTTGTCTTTATTCTCAATTGACTAAAGCAAATAAGCCTCCACTTAGAGAAAGAGTAAAAGTGGTAGGCTTAGGAAAGCCTTCCTAATACTTATAAGACATGGAATAGTAATTTGAGTATTAACACTCGTGGGCCATTTATAATGCATCGAGCACCTTGATAAGTGTTTTTACATGAATTGACTTGTTTGTTCTCTCCTCATATGCATGCCATGATTTTACACAGTGAAATTCATGAGAAGATAAGTGACTCTCCGAAAAGCTTATACTTAGTTAAGTGGTTAAACAGGGGTTCAGACCCTGTTAGGTTGATTGCTGGTCCTTTGCTCTGAGTGACTACTCTGTCTGATTTAGATGATTTCCGTATAACTGGAAGACTAGTCAGCCTATTTGTTCCTTTTCATTTGTACCCAGCACTGTTCGAATACTCCAGCTTGAAGTTCCTTATCTTCTATCCTCAGACCATGCTATTCAGGAACAATCTCCATTTCTATTGTTATCAGTGCTTTTCACCTTTCCCTCAGATCACATATTATGCAGATTCTATGCTTTGCTTACAATTTGACTATCGGGCAATGAATACTGACTATGAATAAGACTAAGGGACCAAAATGTCTATTAGATCCTGTACTCCCCAGTGTGCAATCATGTGCTCAAGATGATAAGGCATCCATATCAAGAAATGGAAAGAATCTTCTTGGAAAAGAGATAACAGTCCCAGTGCCAAATGATTTATACTGCCTCTCCCTATAATATTCCTTCTACCTTCTTTAGAAAGTGTTTTAGGGGCACCAGGGTAGCTCAGTTTGTTAATCCTCTGACTCTTGATTTCAGCTCAGGTCATGATCTCACGGTTCTTGAGTTCAAACCCCGCACCAGGCTCTCTGCTGACAGCATAGAGCCTGCTTGGGATTCCTTGTCTTCCTCCCTCTCTGCCTCTCCCCTACTCATGTTCTCTCTTTCTCTCTGTCTCAAAAATAAATAAATAAACATTTTAAAAAATGAAAATATTTTAGTTATTCAGGTATTAGGTTGAGAGAGGACAGAAAGTGGAAATAGAATGTAATTTTTTTGAGGAAAGGGATTTCTTGGAACCTATATAAATCTTGGTACACCATTAAGACAGGTCTAAATCATGGTATTTCCAGTATCCTGAGTAATTTGATGAGGAAAATAAAAGCTATTCAATTAGGTGACTTGTATCATTGTCTAAGATAACTTAATGCCACAATGGGTTATAATAACTAAAGAGAAGGGAGCTCCTGGGTATAAGAGGAGGCCATGTATATCGTGCAGTTAAATTATCTACCCTAAGCTTCAGTCTTTCCTATAGAAACACTCCTGATGATAATCCAGATTTCACTGAAAGAAAACTCCCCAAACAACCAACTTATCTTTCCACAGTTTTGACTTTTAGAATGTTTTTTCTCTCTTCAATCAAAATATATATATCCCAGTGGTCCCTCCATGGCTCAGTTGGTTAGGTGCCTGAATCTTAGTTTCAGCTCTGGTCATGATCTTATGGCTTCATAGGTCTGAGCCCTGCATCAGGCTCTGCACTGCCAGCATGGAGCCTGCTTGGGATTCTCTCTCTCTTTTTTCTCTCTGCTTCTCCCTATAATGCTGTCTCTGTCTCTCTCCAAATAAATAAATAAAATAAAATAAAATAAAATAAATGTATTGAATATAGCATTTGGCAAAATCAAGGTCACCAGTGTTCATAAGAAGAATATTTTTCTAGGAAATTATGAGAGAAATGTCAAATACCAGTGAGTAGAAGTGAGAACAGAAGGTGATATATCATTAGTAATATATCCTTTTCAGGAAGTTATCGCTTTCATAAAGTTATACTGTCAAAGAAGACAGATAAATGTAAAGAAGCTTGGTTGGAACATACGATCACAGAAATTGTCATTTGTTTTTAGTGGTAAATTTTCAAACATAACTTGATCAACAGAAAGGGAAAAACATGATGATATAAAAGGGAGACATAACTGCTGGAATATAAAGTTCTTGAAAAGACAAGTGTTATGCAGGAGTTTAGGAACCAAAAGCAAATTTGGCTTAGAAGCAGGGTCAACTTCCTCACTATAATATGTGTTTTTATCATCATTATCAGTGTTTGACATTTTCTTAATATCATAAATTATTTCAGTTTTTTTGCTAAATATTAAGTGAATTAATACATATATAAAATTTTAAATATAATTATAGGTTTTTCAAGCACTGTCTAGTTTTAAGGTGATCTGATATATCTATTTAAAGGTTTTATAATTGCTCTTTAAGTTTTTAAGACTACATACAAAAAATTATTTATTTTGGACTGATTTTAATATGTATAAATTATGATTGAGAATCATCTCTGAAAAACAGAGTTTAGATTATCATTGTTATTTGCTGGTGGTCATTGTTTTTCCAACATCAAGGCAGTTGAAGGAAATGTTTTGCAGATTTTCTTTTCTATGAACAATACACACAAAGGCAATAATTGATGGGCATAGTTTCTTAATTAGGCATTTGAGGGTCAGTTAATGCATTCTCTTTCTACTTAATCCAAATTTATTTATTCATTTTATTTTTATCCAATCACAGGGATACATCTGTTGTTCAGTTACTTCTGGTAGTTGACAATATTCTGGAATTGATATTTATCAATGCACACTGGTCATGTCATTGCCTAATCTAGTATGTGACTAAACGTAAGCATGTATGAATGAAAAGAACAGAGAATAAACCCAAGGTTTAGAGCTTTAGCACCAATAGCAAATAATATTTTTTCTCTTACTTTATATTTGCTACAGGGATGTGTCATATGAAGAGTAAGGAAACACAATACAGAAAATGTTTTTGAGACAGTAATTTTAGACAATCTCTTTCTACAGGATAGGCTTTTCTCATATTAAACCTCTGAGGTCAGTGATTGTAGCCTCCCACTTAGAAACTACAACTTTATCAAATGACATAGAAAAATTATGATTTTGCACGAAAAGAGAAAGGAAGGACAGGAAAGAAGAGAAAAGAAGGATGAGTACAGGGAAAAGAGAAAACACACACACACATACACAAGGACAAGACCAAAGTTGTTTCTATACACTTATGGCATACAATCCCAAATTTCATTTCAAAATGGAGGAAGACAAAGACATAACCTCATGCCAACGATTCATAAGCAGGATGGGACCAATACATATATTTTAGAGGCACACATATATACATTTATATAATGTTTAAAGAGAACACATCACAAATTTAAGCAAAATTACATATTGTTCCAGGATCATTGAGAGCTCGCCCTAGTAAGCCAACTAAAGGTCCTGTAGTAGTTCCTAGTGTAAGCTGGGTTTGTTAGCAGATTAACTGATAAACTTTCAATTTCATTTATTTATTTTTATTGCTCACTTTTATATGAATTAGTTGGGAAGATTTAAGTTAGAAATTACAGAGATTGGCACAACTGTCACTTAAATATGAAAAATCATATTTCTGTCACCTACAGAATGTTTAAGGGCCTGCAATTTGGGGCTAGTTTGAATGTTTCACGCTCATTAGGGACTTAGTTATAAGTATAAAGGACCCTGAAATATTAGATCACTTATAGAATGCTCTTGTATTCAACCCATTCATATGTTTCATTTTTATATGAAAATTTTTATACTGAGATTTAAATATTCTCAAGTTATTAGTACAGACATCTGTTAGAATTAGTTGACTACTACAGAAACCATGATTAATTCATCTTTCTTCTATCTTTTGCTCTATGATTCTCAACATGCAGCTCCCACCTGAAAGTCAAATTAACTACTGGAAATCCAGCTAATCACATATTATAGAATACCAGCAAATTTAATCTTATCTGTCAAAGGAAGGTGAACAGTTTCTTATTTAAGAACTCTACCTGGGAAGTTAATGCAAAAATTCTACCTATATTCTAATGACTAGAACACAGAACGTGTGAGATTGGCATCTGGAAAACAACGTTTTTATTCCAGATTTCTAGGTGAAACTCTGAAGGGAAGAAGGGAGGAGAGAATGGCTACCAGGGAACTACCAGCATTTTCTGCAACAAAACCACTTATATGTATATATTTATATATAACCATATAGAAAAATACATAGTTAGCCAAATAGATATTGCTTAGAAATAAAAAGAACATGGGTATAGGCAGACAACTAACATTTGCTGCCACAAAATCGTATGTGATATATGTGTGTATATGTGTGTATACATACTTATACAAGTGTATGTATATGTGTGTGTGTGTGTGTGTGTGTGTGTGTGTGTGTTTAATTATTGATCTCTCACCAATGTTTCTGGTACTATTCTAAGTTTTGGTGTGTTTTTTTTTATTTAATCCTAAAACTTGTTGTTGTTGCAGATGAGGAAACTGAGAATTTGAAAATCTAAGAACTTGCTGAAAATCTTGCAGTTTGACTGACATTATAATTTGTGTTCTTCATTAGGGTAGATAGATGCATGGATGGATGGATGGATAGAATTTGAATAGAGACAGTTGGATGCATAGATGATAGATAGATAGATAGATAGATAGATAGATAGATAGATAGATAGATAGATTATACACTTAAATAATTTATTTTTATTTCCCAGGGCTACTCTAATAAGGTACTGCAAATTGAGTAGCATAAAAAAACAGAAATTTACTCTTTAACAGTTCCAGAGGCCAGAAGTCTAAAATCAAGGTGTTGGTAGTATTGATTCCTTCTGGAGGGCACTGAAGGATGTTTTATTCCTTTTTCTCTCCTGGCTTCTGGTGATTTCTGGCAATGCTTCTTGTAATTTTTGGCATACGGGCTTCTAGATGCATCACTACAATCTTTGCCTCCATTGTCACATGGAGTAACTCCCAATATTTCTGTCTACTCTGTGTCCAAATTTCCCTCTTCTTATAAGGACATTAGTCATTGGATTAATGCCCCTCTAATTCAGTAGGATCTCACCTTAACATAACTATATCTACAATGACCCTCTTTCCAAATAAGGTCACATTTACAAATACTGGGATTTAGGACTTCAATATACCTTTTTGGTGAACACAAGTGAACTTACAATGTAACTCTATTTCAGTAGGCTTAGATTGACTTTCAACAATACTAACATGGATTATTCATAGTGATATTTTATCTCAATTAATTGAGTTGCTTTTCTAAAATTCCAAAGGAAGAATATCCTCAGGATTTAACTCAAAAAATCTTAACTCAAGTGAATTTGTTAAACATGCAGATCTCTCCTATTTTGGAGAGAGAAATAGCCTAAGGAATAGCTACTTAATCCTGACTTATAATATGAAATTGCCTATAAAAGGAAGAATACTATAAAATTTGAATAGTTGGGAAACAAAAATCCCTTTCTATGTAAATCTATTAATAACTACTTAACCATCTCTAATTTGGTTCCTTGCCATATAAACTAATATACACTTGTATCTTATAAATGTTGATTGAGAAATAGATAAATAAGAAGTGATTAAGTCTAAATCAAAAGCTAAATCATAGTTGCAGTAACAATCAATGCAGGCACTATATCTATTAAGAAAAGATCAACTTGAAAAAGTCCTAAAACAGTTAGAAAAATCGTTTACTGGTAATGGTATTAATTATCTCAGTCTTTAAAACTCAATTCAATGACAAATTCAAACAAGTCCCTGTAGATGGTAATACCCTGAAATGTAGAGACTGATATACTTTAAGCTAAAGTTAAAGATATATCATAAGCTGTGTGTTTGGTGTATCATAAGATATATGTCATAAGATATGCAGTTGTTTGGATACAGAAAGACAAATATTACAGGATGTAATGTTGAAACTCATTGTGAAGGATGAGTAGATAATGATACAATTTTTAAAAAAGGATTTAAGCAAGATTCATCTTTCATTTGTATGTAGGATGGAGCAGATAAAGGAAACAAGTTAGAACACCTATGAAACTCTTTGACTCATCTTTGAGTGTGGTGATGAAAAGTGTGGATTAGGATGCTGACAATGAAAATAAAGTGAACAGAACTTGGATAAGAGACATCTTGAAGAAAAACTCCATAGAATTTAGTGATTAATAGATCTTAAAAAGAAGGATTGGGATGAGTCACATAGCATTTAAAGCATTTTGAAGACTACATGATTAGCTTGATTCAAGACTAACAAGTGAGAGTTTTTCATTAAATGCAGTTAGCTAAAATGCCATAAGCTAGGAAGAAAATTAATTAATAATATGTTGACTTCCTATCCACTAGCACTTGGAAGAAATCAGGAGAATGTCAACTCAATCTGTTTTTCTTCTGTCTTCAGGTATCTTAACAAAACTTACAACATACTGCTAGGTTTCTTCTATTACTTCTTTCAGTTTTTCTCTGGTCTATTCCATCCTCTCTAGTGGAATTTTGAGACAAATATGATGTGCCAATTGCCTCTCATAGACATTTGTGTCACAGATCCCACTGTACTTTCACATCATGCTTCCCCCCAGTTCAATATTTTAAACTATCTAGAATATCAATGAAGAAAGGTATATGCAAAAGAAAGTAGATAATGGGCAGGGATATGACATATAAGAGACAATGTGCACAAAATCTGCTTTTATACCCTGGAGCTTAATCATCAATGGAGACTGTATAGATTTCACAATTAATTTCTCCTTATGCTGTTCTGATTTTTTTATTTAGTTAATTTGACTTTTAAAAATTGCAATGATTGTGCTTTCAAATTATACCACAGACATTGTTTTAAAAGTCATAGGTCTTATGTCAAGGGCTTTTAAATTTATTGTCTTACTGCGATATATTTGAGAATCACATGGGCAATTACTAGAGGAAGTTTGCCTAGTAAATTCCTATATTTTGCATAAAATTTGCATATCAAACTTGATATATTAAAGATGATGCTTTTTCTAGGAATGCGTTTAACAAGTGATGGAACATATAACTTGTATAGATACTTTCTGGAATGTTCCATACTTCAGTGTTCATGGTTTCAATGAGCTTATGCAGCACTTTAAAATTACTTCTAAAAGCTTAAGGCATCTTGTTACGCTCTAATAGATAGTATGATTAATTTTTATTATAGTTTTACAAAAATGCTGAAAATAAAAATAATCTTTTCTATAAAAGTATTATCAAATCTCTTAAGGAAAGAGATTTCGTAGTTTGATCAAAGATTTAGTTTTGAAGACTGGAGATGGATTTAAGGTACTCAAATATTAGATAGTCTTTCAGATAAAGAGATTAATGAATTGTATTTACATGGAACTTGTACTAACCTGTGGAAAGAGCCAGGTTTCACTGTTGAAGCAAGTTTTAGATTAAAATATCTTCACACCTCACTGAGGGAACCGCATTCATAAGGATTCATAACAGCTCAGCTTTGCCCATATTTTAAAGAAATATTATGCAACGTTCATTTATTTTCAATTATAAAGCAGTAAGGCTATTTTGTAGGGCTTTCTTATGTAGTGTGGGTTTTTTTTTTATTTATTTGAAACACATGCCATACACTGCTAATGTATATACTGCTATATTTTAACACTGATACCCTAACAAAATGGACTGTGAGGAATTTGAGACTGATTATTCTTGACTTTGACAACACATCAAATGCAAGAATTCTTTCTACGTCAATGAAGAGTTGCTTAAAGAAAAAATAAAAAAATGTTAACATCTGATTGACTCTCTCATCTAGATCTAAGAATGTTTTGAAAAACAACTTGCTTTTTAGTAATAGCATAGATAAGGTATATCAAACAAATGTATAGCCATCAGATACTATTTCATGGAAAATAATAAAGCAGCCATCACATACAAATGAGTTTTGTTCACAAATAATTATTTCTAGATACCTATGTATTGTTATTATGCAAAATCTATGTGAGGATTATGGGTATAAGAACTCTCTGTGTGTATGTATATGTATATATAAATGTATGTGTCTGTGTATGTATGTGTGTATCTCTCTAGAAAGCTGCCTTGAAAGTTTAAGACCTTCCTTGAAGAATGGCTTTGAGCACACTGTGAATTTCTAATGATAAAGAACAGATGGGATTGATTGCTAACTCAGTGTGAAACAGGAGGAAAATGCCTGCAGATACTCAGGCCTGGTACCGAACAGTCATCCCAGCCCCAGTAGCCAGGGCGTATCAGGGTGAAAGAACCAGGCTGATGAACACAAGGCAAAGTTTGTGCAAAAGAAGTGAAATCAGCCTAGTAATTACTTGATTACTAAAAGGAAAATATCACTTCTGAAGGGGGATGTTTTAAATGAACTGAAAAATAGAGACATACTGGTCTCAGTAGGCTTCAATTAAAAAGTTGTAGGATTGTTTTATTGGCACCAGGAGATGCCCAGTAGTAATTTATGTTCTGGGAGGCCTTTCATACACAAAGTCAGTGCCTCTTTTATTTTTAGACCCCCCCCCAAGACTCCTAAGAAAAGAAATATGCCAGTCAGATGGCAAGTCGGAATCAAACATCCACATAATCCACAGAGTGAAAAATTATTTAAATACCTACGAATATGTCAAATAGGTTACTTGGAAATCTTGCTCTGTTTCTATTTAATATCTGAGGAAGATAAAAGAAGAAACAAATTGTTGTGAAATAATGAATGAAAGAAAGATCTTAATTATCATCTGAGGATGGATAGAAGAATGGACTCTTGACTCATTTGGTGTAACGTTTTTATAATACTTCAGGTGCTTAGAAATGCATGGTGTGTATAAGCCATTATTCAGTTAATGAGATGCTAAACCACAATTTGCGTTGAAATTGTCCAGTGTTGCTTTTCATTAAAGAGATAATGACTCAGAAGATATTTTAGGTGTTGCTACAAGCTGCTGTTTTCATTCCATTTTTATTTGGCAAATTGGGTCACATTGTATTACACGAAGATAATCTGACTTATAATATACCCATGTTACCTGATTTTGCAACACAGAAATGATGAAACGTGATAGCCCTTTTGCACCTGGCATGCAATCTCAGCATAATGCTATGCTGAAGCAATTCAGCAGACCTTTATGCAATAACCTAAATTTTGCTTTAAGGCACTTTTGTGTATATTAAACTGTGCTCTTGAAGGGAAAACATCTGCAGCAGTTCAGTATGCTAAAGTAGACAACATCACAAAGTCTGATGGGTTAGAGCTCTTATATTTCTCGTCAATTTGTTGGTATTGCAAACTAGCTGAGGGTTTGCTCTCCATAGAACTCATCTGGAGAGAGGAAGCACCTGGCAGCCACACTGATGTGCTAATGCTAACTCCAGTAGTAATAGACTTTCATTGGAAACATATATAACCAAGTCTTCAGGGCAATTTTCTAAGTTGCCAAGACCCTTGATACAGGGTCTAGATGTCTCAATCTTCCTTTCAGAACAAAATGTGAGACTATCATGGAGAAAAGGCAATTCATAAATGTTTTACAAGGATCATAATTCTCATCACAGATGAAGGTATGGCAAAACCAGTCAATGCTTACTTTGTTGGTACTGAAAACTGTTTCTCAGAAATAAGTTTGTCTCTCTAGGCAGAGGTTGGCCAGTTTTTCTGTAAACGATTGGAGAGTAAATATTTTCAGCTTTGTGGACTAAACTATTCATCTCTGCCCTTGGAGAGTGAAAGCAGCCATAGACAATAACTAAATGAATTAGGGTAATTATGTCACAATAAAACTTTATTTACAAAAACAAGCAGTGAGCCAGAGTTGACCCACAGATCATAGTTTGTTGACCCCTTCTTTAAGCCATGCAAGTGTTCATGCCTTGACCCACTAACCCTATTGCCAGGTATGTATATTAAGGAAGATATTTACAAGTATAATTTAAAAAACATTCCACCCTATTGTTGTTAATTGCAATGTTATTCGTAATGGGTAAAAAAATTGCAGTCGCCTTAATGCTCAGCCAAAAAAAAAAAAAAACTAGTAAAGCTTATTAAATAGAGTAACATTATGCATCTATTCAAACATGATTTTGAGAAATATATAATAATATCTAAATATCTATATTTTAAATAAATGGGATTAAGGAAACATTCAAGCTACAAAAATTTGAACACTTAAGGATATAAATTAAATATGAACACACAATCATAAACATTTTAAGAATTCAGAGTGTGAGTGAAAATTCAATTATTCAAAATCCATATAGATAAGAAAGGAAAATCACCGGGATATATCCATACATTAATTCAGCAGTCTCAAATTGGGCATTTCTTATGTGAAAGGTCACTGTTTTAGGTGTTGGGGTAGAATAAGTGAATGATAGCCCTCCACTTAAAGACACTTATGGACCAACAATGGAATATGACAGAAAAGATGAAATTACAACACATCCTTCAGTGAATAATGAGGGAGGAAATTCTAAGGAAGGTCAGGAAAAGAACTTGCCATAAAGGAAGTTAGTATTTTAGTCCTGCAAGAGCTGTGAGGTGGGGAGGGAAAGAAGAGGCCATAGAGAGACCAGGTGGGGGAGAACTTGACAGGCTAAGGAGTTGACTTTATCCAGAAGGCAAAATGGAAGAGAAGAGTGAGCTTCACTGAAGGGATTAAAATTCAAAGTCAAATAATCTCTTTAGAAAACAACCTTTTGGTAGTAATATAAGGGATTTACTAAATAAAGCAAGGACAACAGACAGGAAGTAACTACAGGAAATACCACAAGAAAGTGGTGCTGGAAAACTTGTTGAATCCTAGATCCTTCTCTTACTAAGTACATGACCTGTAGCAAGTCTGTTAGCCATTCTATCTCCTTGCCCTCATTTATAAAGTTGATATATTGATGCCTTTCTTGATGTAGCTATGAGAAAACAAATATGAAAAATAAATTTTATAAAACCAATGGCACAGTTTATTTTTAAAAAATAAACATATGCTTTATTACTGATTGTAATAATATATTTAAGAAGTATTAGAGTTTGAATAAAACACTGAATAAAATCAGTTAGAGAATAGTAAAGAAAAGTATAGATATGTTTAGGAAGCTCCTGGATAGAAGAAAAAGGGGGCATCAAAATTAACCTTCTGGGGAATTATGCCATTAATCTGATTTGGAATTGTATGGAAAGGAACCAATTTTGAAGATAGATACTTAAGAATTTAGCTTACCTTGTAATATCATTAAAATAATTGAGAAATAAAGATATGGGAGTCTGACTCAGTACAGATGTGCAAATATGGAAACATATGACTCCATTAGAGTATACAGAATATGTGTAACATAATTCTCTTCTGCCCTGGGCTTACAGGTTTGGGAAAACATGAAGAGAAGAAGAAAGAGGAGAAAATATATTTAAATATATGACTGAGAGTGCAGTAAAGATCTGACCTGCCATTGTTTGCATGTGTTTGGACAGAATTTTGAACAGAATTCCCCATTAGCATGTGAAATCTATTTTGGCATAGAAGATACAGCTATTGTGGTTGAAAAACTCTTTAATATTTTCTAAGGAATTCAAAAGCCAGTGGAAATCCAAGGAAATAAATTTCTAATAATAGGCTTAATTTGATCCTAATTTGTTTGAATCAATACTATTGATTGGCAATGCTAGTTTTCTCCCAGCTTTCAATTCTGTTCCCATTAGCAGATGTTGCTTTGAGGAGAGATGGCTTGTGGGCACAGCTGCGGCCCCCTCCTTTTTACTTCTTCCTTCTGTGTAATCTGGAATGCTTGTCAATGTTCTTTACCATTGTGCACTTTTCTTTTCCTTTCGATGTATAATTTCTCCATAAATAACTTGCTAATTTCATGTTCTTGTCTATGATATGGTAGCATGTCAAAGAGGCTTTTTAATCTGTAAACAAATTATGTCTATTGCTTTACCCCTGTCAAGAACTCATTGACTCTCTTGCTTGATGGAAGTTAATTGGTTTGTTAAGCCTGACACTCATCTTTCTTTTTACCAATCCATGCTAAATTTTTTTTCCATACCATTTTATACTTGCTTAAGTGTTCTCACATTGTTTTTCACAATCATTTATTCCAATATATTTTTTTCACTAGAATTACAATTTTCCTTTCAAGGGCTTAATGTCTACTGAGTTCTGTCCATAAAAAGAAACTATTTGGCTGAATTTTGCTCAATTTGATATTTATTTGTATTTTAGCAAATGAATTGCATGTGTTTTGAGTTAACATTTGTTAAGAAAGAGGAGCACATGGTGCCAGATGATGAATCACAGTTCAATAAGGGACCATAAGAGAAACTGAGATAGAGAAGTTTATCTCTTACATGTCCTGGAGAAAGTACATGGCATGCCTCAAGGGGCAATATGGGGAGGTCAAAGCAGAGTGCAAATAGAGACCCATAGGATCTGGGGCACATGCCTGTAGTTAAGTCTCTGGGTGCAATGCTTTGGGGTTCTTGGGCTGAAACCACATTGGTCAACTGAAACAAAAGAAGCAGGATTTTAAGTAGTTCCATGGGAGTCTTATCTAAGCACAAGGGGAAGACCTTGTAGGGTGGGGATGGGAGAGCGGGTGGGTAGACAGTTGGTCACAGTGGGGCAGTTGGGGAAGTCATACCAAGAATTTGCATTTGCTTGTGACTCTAGGGTGTGTGCTGTATGAAGGACTAGAGTTAGTTTAAGGTCCCTACAGGCCACTTAAACAAATAAAATGGATCCTGAAGCTGCAATACCATGATGTAGCTTAGCTAACCTCTCAACCAACCAAATAGAAAGAATGTTATTCAAGACAGTGGTCTCTGTCAAATATCTAATCACAAATTAATAAAGTTCATATGAAATTAAAAAGTATAATCAGTGGGATACCTAAACAGCTTAGTCAGTTGAGCAGCCAACTTCAACTCAGTTCATGTTCTTGTGCTCCAAGTTTGATCCCCATGTCAGGCTCTGTGCTGACAGCTCAGAGTACGGAGCCTGCTTCAGATCCTGTGTCACATTCTCTTTCCCTGCCCCTCCCCCACTTGTTTTCTCTCTCTCTCTCTCTCTCTCTCTCTCTCTCTCTCTCCTCTTTCCTCTCCCTGGCTCTTATTGTCTCTCAAAAATAAATAAACATTAAAAAAAAAACACTGTAGTATCTTATACAAATCTATAAGACATGCTACAATTTTAAAATCGTTAGTTCTCTCTCTCTCTCTCTCTCTCTCTCTCTCTCTCTCTCTCTCTCTCTGCCCCTCTCCATGCTCTGTGAGGAGAGAGATAAGACAGGAAGTTTCTGAAAAAGCTGATTTTAACTTTTATCTCCCCATAAGTTACAAAATATCATATTAAATCATGCTGTTTGACAGTGACATCCATTCAACAACAGATCTATGAGAATGTCCTACAGTGATATCAATTAAGGGAAAAATGTGACTTCTAGATATATATTCTTTTAGATATTTTAAATACTAAAGTTATACTTTCTGGACACTATAATTATTATTAGACTCTCATTTTAACTTAGTGAAATAGTATGCAATATACCATTAATTCAAAAACATGACATTATGAAGTGATCAAATGTTGAGAAGCTGTATTAAGCTTTCCATCTAGTGTGAATTATACCTCTAAAATGATATTGTGGTCATTTAGAACCAGCAAGCAGACCTAAATAGCATAGAACAAGTAATAAATTACGGCTGAAATGGGTAATTCGGAACAATGAAGTAAAATAGAACAATAAAATATGTATTTAATGATTGACAGGAAATCAATGAAGAATAGACTTAGCCATTTGGCAGCATACCAAAGAATTATAAATTTTAGTAGAAATAGTACAATGTTAATTCTATTCATTTCACACATTATCTGTAATTTATTTAATCAAATTGATTCAGCATCTATTTCATACAAAATACTATGCCAGTTATTGGGCAAGAGAAGTATATTTTCTCCACTTTTAAGGAGAGGCAGGAATGTGCCCAAATAATATGCAAGCATTAACAAAGAACAGGAGGACGAAGAGACCTGAATATAGTCTACGTTCAAAAAATAGATGTGGTTAGTCTCAAGATGTCAAAAAAAGAGCATAGACATTATAATTAGAAGGGGTTGCTTCTCCAGTATATAACTCCAGTACAATTAACATACAGAATTGTGTTAGGTTAAGCTGTACAATATAGTGATTCAACAATTCTATGTATTATTCCATGCTCATCAAGATACGTGTACTCTTAGTTCCTTTCACCTATTTCATCCATTTCCACCACCCCCGCCCCAACCTCATCTCTGGTAATCATTTGTTTGTTCTCTATAGTTAAAAGTTAAAAGTCTGGTTATTTGGTTCATCTCTTTTTTTGTTTTGTATTGTTTCCTAAATTCCACATATGAGTGAAATCGCTTGGCATTTACTTTTAAATTTTAATCCAGCAAGAGAATATCAGGTAGAATATCTCCTCAAATCTGAGACCAAAACACAATCAGATTCTGTAACATTTTACCTATTACTGACTTCTAAACTATTGTCTAGACCCCAAAATTCTATCATGGATAGCTTCAAATGTTATTTTAACACAAAAATTAATAAAACAAATAAATAATATCCATGAAAATTAGTAGAGAGAAAAATAGGTAACATTTTCAAAAGAGAAAGCAAAAGAAAAATACATACACATATAGTCTTATTGTTTCCTTATTTTAAGAAGCCAGTCATAGACACAAGAATAAGGAAATAGTGACAGACATCATGCATAACACATTTTAGTATTCTGGTATGCATTATCATAAATTATATTGAGAAAAGTCAAAAAGAATAAATCAGTGTTTATACCTTTGTTGCCAGGGCATTATTTTTTCAGCAAACCTTAGAATAATTTTATTAGAATAGTATATGATACTCACATAATAATCTCAGAATGACTGTCGTCCATATATTTCTTATCTATTCATACAACAAACAATTTTTTAGTGTATATTACATGCCAGAAACTTTTCTGGGTATTGCGGTTACATTAGTCTGCAGTCTAACTAATTTAAGGGGAAAATAACAGATTATGACAAAAATAAAAGATGGAATTAGGAAGCAGAATGGTGTCTTCGAATGAAAAGGTGACAGTAAATAAGCTAGATAAAAGTATTACCTTGAAGGAAAATTATTAAATGTAGAAAAGTTAAAATATACATTTGATTAATTTGATTCCAGATGAATGGGGTGATGGTGGGTTGTCAGAGAAAGTGAAAATGTTGCAGTTAAAGGGAAGTACTAATTTTATCACCTTTCGCCTAAATATCAGGCAGATGAGGTAGCACATTCATTCTGGGCAATTCTGTTTCCTAAGGTCTATATATACATATATCAGTCAACTCTGAAGTATTCATAAAAATAGCCTGATGAAGACCTGGAACCTTTCCCATCCAAGAATGAGCCACCCATCGTTGTGAGAAAATTTAGTCTGACTAGAAGTAGACGTGTGGGAGTGGTATCGGCTCCTTAGAGCACAAGCATGTCCAGAACCAAGAAGTTATGGTTCTGATTCTGGCAAGCAAACCTTAGAAGTTTCAGATATGGTGAGGGTGGTGGGAACAGTTCACTTGCTGATTTATCTCCCAAATCCCCTTACAAATTCTAAAAACATTGTAATAGTATTGTTTCAACAAGTCTTCTAGGGATGTCTTTAAGACCCATCCAAGAGCCGTTTTGTGAGAGAAGCTTGGCCCTGAGGAGCTACTGAATTGCCCGGATTGGTAACATTTAAGGAATGCTACCAGATTGAGTATGGATGTGTTGATTAAAGTGCAGGACTTCTGTATGAGCATCATAAATGTTCAAAAAATATTATTCAGTCTGTCTGGCTGTAGTTGGTCTATCCTGTTGGCAACTCCCTTTAAATACATCAACCCCACATCTATTTAAAAGTGAAAGACAAAGAGAAAATACAAGAGAAATAATTACTTAATCTATGAGATGTACAAGTGAAAACAGACTGCTGTTGTAACGTGTTCTTCCTAAATTCAAAATAACCTGCTCTGAATGACAAGTCTGGAGATCAGTGGTGACAATACATCTTAAAGTAAAATTACCCAATATTGAAGTCCTACACCAGAAACCACAAAACTTACAGTCAACAATCTGGTTAGTTTTCACTCTCAGAGTGACAATTATTGAGAGTAAAAGGCAAATCACCCACCTCATTCACAAAAGTAACCAAGTCAAGAGACTATCCTGTGTGTGGAAATTGCCTGTGGGTGAAACTCCTCTCACCTCCACTCTTGGACTGGCCATATACCACTGAAAAAGTCTTCAGGTCATATGCACCCTCAGCCCATCCCACCATCTTAAAATTAGTATCCATGCTGTGGCATACTTTTCTGTCTTCTAGTCCTACAACTGCTTCCTGGGTGACAGCAAGTAAGTAACAGGACAAGCTGCCTAGAACCCTTCAGTTCTCTAAGTCCCCAAACTGGGAAGAGATCTGTAGAGGCTGGGGCTTCCTCCAAGTCTCAGTAAAAGATTACCTGAACAGATGAATCAAAATGAACATATAACCATACGGTTTATTAACCATACTGATCTGACCCGAATCAGCAAGAACAACTCATTAACTCATATGCAGCACCCAAAAATTCCCAAATAAGCATATTTGCATTTACACATTAATGAAAATTCGAAAAGCACTCCGACTTTTGTTGTTGTTGTTTTTGAATTCCATTCCTGAACTTCTTCCGAATGGTCTGTGTGACTTTGTAAGGTGGTCTCTATCACTTCTGTCTATCTCTCTCTCTCTCAATGTGATCCACACCAATTCTTCCATAGTGTCAAAGTGTTATCTAATTTTGAGTCCAAATTATGCTCAGGTCTATGACCTTATAACTCCATCTTTTTATGCTATGGAGAGTTCTATGGACTGCCTTTCTCTTGCCCACACAACTGTATCCTTGGTAATAACTCATATACAGTTCGGTGTACAACTTTGGTGCAGGTGTGTGCAAAATATATTATCATCTGTGATCAAAGTCACACTCAGAAAGAGTTGATTACCTTCCAGTGTTTCTCACAGTCAGCACGCAGTAATTGGTGTTAAACTAATATCAGTGTTTCTCCAGTGTCATTGTATTTTGTCCTGTTTCCTCACTGTACTAAGTGTACATTCTCTAATATATTAATATATTAATATATTTTCTTGTGAATTTTACTTTTTATTCTAGCTAAACAAAATAGGCTAAATTCAAGCATCGTTCTTCTAGTCTTTAAAAAAAAAAAAAAAAGGACAAATCTTCAAATTTCCCCAGCTCCCCATATGAATTTTCCTTGGTGGTTGTTTGTCAAAAATAATGTTAAAATTTCCTTTCTTGGACGAGATTTGGAAATAATTAAGGATTTCTGAGGCCCTTAAAAGTGGTAGTTTCTAAGATGCTATAATTATTTGGACTCATGAAATATATACAAGTACATGTAAAATCAAGTTACTTTCATAACAATTTTAACTAGTTGTACTGAGAAACTTTTCAACCAATTGCATTGATGTCAAACAGAAATCCTATGTGATGAAAATAAGGTACTAATCAAACAAATAAATAAATGTTAAAAATAAAGCCCTAAGTAAAATTTTTAATCAGTTCTTGCTGAAAGGCCATTTTTAAAATAAACTTATTATCATAGAACAATTTTATATTTATAGTAAAATTGCTACAATAGTACAGAGTTCTCATATACCCCACACTGTATTCCCGATTATTAACATATTACAGTAGTATGACATATTTGTTACAATAGATGAACTAATATTGGCACATTATTAACAAAACCCCGTACTTTGGATTTCTGTGGTTTTTATTAATATCCTTCTTGTTGTTGTTGTCATTCCAGAATCCCAGTTACTTCTCAAGAGTCCTTAAGTTCTCCTTGGCTGTGACAAATCATCTTTATTTTTTACTTACATCTAACTTTCCTTTTAATTACTTTCAAAATGCCTCCCAAAAATGTTCTTTCTGAATATTATGAACTACTTCAAGTGTTTAATTTCAAGTTTATCCAGAGAATAAGCTAACCCTTTAACTGAGAGATATAGTATTGTATATTCCATTTCTAAAAACTGGCTTCTTCTTTCCTCCTTTCCTTCTTTTTTCTTTCATTTTCTCTTCCCCATCTCTCTTTTCTTCCTGTTTACATTTATTTTCTTTCTTTCTTTCTTTCTTTCTTTCTTTCTTTCTTTCTTTCTTTCTTTCTTTCTTTCTTTCTTTCTAAAATGTTTATTGACTGCCCCCTGATACACAGGCACTATTATGGAAATTTATCCAATTAGAAACCACTAGAAAACTTATTATAGGGGTTATGGAAAAGAATATGGTCTTTGAATGCTAAGATGTACATCTTTGTAACTATAATAGGTGATTTTAAAATTTAGTATTTCTACCTAACTATATGCAAGTGGTTAGACTATGCAAAGGCATGGCTAAAAAATTGGTGACCTTGGGCTATATTTACAAGGTGACCTTATCTGTAGCTAGAAAATGATAAGATAGTTTTATAACTGGTAGCCCCAGGATATAAGACTTGAGATTCTTAGCCATGAAGACAACCATAATTGTAGCAAACATGAGAAGGTGTAACTTGGGAGGCAGGAACTCATTTAAAATAAATGTTCTAATTGTTTGAAGTCAATCATTACTGCTAGATTATCAGTTAGGATTTCAGTTACATGTTCATAGAAAATATTAACCACTCACATATTTTCCTCAAACTTAGCAAAATGTGGAAACTGTCCTAAAAGCAAGGCCACATCAGTCAAGGGTTTAAATAAGCAATTTCCTAATGAGGAAGTGACCCTCCTTAACCTTAGTGGTAACATAGATTTGGGATTAGAAGAATAAACGTCTTACATGGAGAGAAAAATGATACCTATCAAGCAGAAACTGGAGTTGAGTAAAAAGCAGGTTGGTGTGGCATTGGGAGTAAAATAGAGGTAAATATCTTGGCCCAGGTCAATGGTTATCATTTCATTCAGCACAGGGAGCCACTAGAATAGTAAGTAGTTAAGGCCACTGAAGCAGTGAGGCTTCATAAGGTTAGTTCTGCAAAAGAACATTAAAAGAACTTGAGAAGATTAGTCATCCATAACTGCACCCCACTTTAAAAAGGAACTTAAAGATGTTGGAGCCTCAGTGATTCCAATGATAGGTCCTCATGTTTCACTGTTCTTTCCTATGCTTCTGATGAGGGATGTTGGGAAAACCCATGTAATGTTAGTATGAACATTTGTATCAGTATCTCACTTTTTCTGCTATGAGTCTTCTGAAGAACTCACAAGAATCACAAAGCCAGTTACTTGTTTCTCTATTTCTAAATAAGATCAGCTATATCATTTCAGACAAAATGTAAATATATTCTAAAAAGAACCCTAAGTAAACAATTCCATCCTGGACAACCATGACATCATATAATAGAAACTCAATAAATTTTGGATGAACTCAACACATTCATAACCAAAAAAAAATTAAACACCAAGAAATGTTTCCTCATCACTACCTTAGTCTCTCCGATTTTATTTTCTCTTACTGCGATCCCAGTAAATGTAGAGAATAGCTAGCCATCAATCTCTGTATACTATCTGTTCTATATGTGAAGACTGTTATCAAATTTCTTTCATGATCCTCAAACGTACTCAGCCTTCTCTTCTACTAGCTAAATAATTCATCTCCCATTTCTATTTTCATCTTGTCTGAGTTTCTTGCATTTGCCAGGAGGAGAAGTCACAGGGATTTTTGAACCCAATATTCCTTAAGTATGTTAAGAGTAATGAGAAAATAGCAGTGGTGTGTGGAGATGCCCCTACTAATACATGATAACCAACAGAGATTTTCAAAGAATTGCCTACATCTGAATAATGTTATAATTTGAGTCTTCTATAAGACACAGAAGAAAAGATGCTCAATGATGGAGAATAAAAGGTTTGTATTTAGTCTATATTCTTTAAATACATGTTCCCCAGTTCCACAGTTCCAAAACTCCTAAAAGCTTAGGTTCCCGTCCAATACCTACTAATGTGTACACTCTGTAAAATGACAAATGCCTTGGAATCTTCTTTGTACAAGTAGATTCTTCTCTGAAGACTAGACAAAAGAACAAAATGGTTCATAAATTTCTGATGGCCTTGGAGAAAAAAAAATCTTAAATTCTACTCAGAAAAGTTAAAAATATAGAATGCAAGCTATTAATCAGCCTGACACACATGTTCAAAGGAGCAAGACATGAAAAGTTTTAAGTTATGAAAAAAAGGTTTGCTACTGAATTTTGCCCCACATTCTAGTCTTGTATAATATAAGGGAAGGGCACCCTGAGATGGTTTATGTCATGAAGCAGTGGATTCAAGGGAAGTTAAAGGTCCTTTCCTCCAAGAGACTGAGAAGAAACTGCTGATGCTGCTGAGCCAGTTCCAGAGTGGATACAGAAGACTGTACAGCTACAATCTGACCTCTGTTTTATGAGAGTGGCACCATCACATAAGAACTTTATTAGCCAGTCCTCAAATACTAAGGCTTTAACCTGTCATGGGATTACTTTATTTCTAAATATTTTACTTGAATCAAAAGTAATACAAATAGCAATCTCATATTCCTTTCAGACATAAAAAGATTTCTTGCTTCAACACTTGGAAAGATTGCCCAGGAGACTTGTCATCATTACTATGAAGTACAAATAATAGAACATAGTCATTTACCTCAACGTAAGTCCTTAATAATACCCCATTGACTTAAATGGTCTGTACGAATCTCAATTTTAATTTTTGCTTTAATGTGCAGTATGATATGAAGGGTCATACTCAACCAAGGTTTTGAGGAAAGAGGGTTCTCAAATTTTGCAAAATTGTCATTAGAGAGAGACTGAATGGATAACTGGTTTTCTGCAAAGCATGTTTTCCCAGGGGAATGTACTCACGCTAGTTAATCAACTCGCAAACAAGACACCTAGGGTTATCTCTTTACCACCTTATTTGCCCCATCAATAATGTACAGACTGTCATTAAGAAGTAATTCTTCCCTTATGGGCTGAATTTTGAGAGGTGCATCATGTGGGAAAAAAATAGGAGCCATAGTGAGAAGACTATGGCTCACACCGTAATCTCAGATACATGCTGTGCTATTCTGCAGATAGCCTATCAGGATATGTTCCAAGGCACGCACAAGTGCATATAAAAATATATAGGCTGAGACCACCAAGCTCATTTCATTAGGACCTTTCAAGGTTAACATTATAATAATGCTTCAGGGCACAAACTGATCGCCAGCTGAGCTCTGGAAGACATTTCTTCTGTGGAATGACTGTCCCCAGTGGGTTAGTAGCAGAGCAAGAACGTTTTACTTTCTGCCGATATTTCTGTAGCCGTACCAAGATGTCTTTCTTCTCTTTTTCTTTATCTTGTAAGTTAAAGCTCAAATCACAAGCAGTACTGATTTTAGATAATTTCAATCTGAGGCTTTCTTTTTTCTTTTCCTTTTTTCAATTGTTGTTCCCCACATTTCCAATTAGTGATGTATATTTTGTTGGTTTATTTGTTTTACTTGCTAACAAACTTACATGAGAATTATGCATTAGAATTCATTATAATCATCTCACAATGGAAATTTCCTTTAACTAAGGATACCATAAGTACATCAGTAGTTATATTAGAATGTAACAGTTTCTATTACCCAGAATAATGTCTGATGTTTAGCACCAAATGCTGGATGCTGCATTAGGGTGGTAGATTTCTGATGGTTCTGATCATTCACCTGTTCAACAACATAAAAGACACAGGTGTGATCCTCATCATCAGCTCCTGCAGCACAGTGCCGGCATTGAAATCTTTTGTGGACTAATACCCTCTAAACATTGAACTCCCATCCATTACAGAAATATTTCTACGTAAGGAGGTGAGGAAACACGAGTTCGGGCTCCGAATACAACCAGACAGTAGAGAAAAAGAATGTGAATGTTAGCATGCCTTCCTGTTCTTTCAATAGGATTTGTTTAGAATTTCTTTTTCATCACTTGCTCCTTTCGATAGGTGTCCTCTTTCATCTCAGTCTAGAACCTGGAGATTATTAGATACATTAAAAACAAATGAATAACTATCCAGCAGTGGTTTCTGATCTGCCAGTAATGCTATCACTGAGAAGTCAGAGCCCTTATGTTTTCTTTTTAACTATATAAAAATGTTGTCTCTATCCCTACAACGTGCTTTTGTATGTCACCCAGCTTGAAAAATCACCTAGAGCTGCATTGTTAATGACTTCTCAGCAGAGCCTATCTGCTGAAGCAGTAAAGCATTGACCCAGACTCCCTGGGTTCAAAACCCACCTTCACAACTTAATTAGGCAATTAGTTAACTTTTCTTTGCTTCAGTTCCCATCCCCCCACCTGCCACACTCGGGGTCATCCACATGGTCAGCGTAAGGATTACATGAGTTCATTCAGAACAATGTCTGGCATACAGCAGATACTCAGTAAGAGTTTATAAGTTTATAAGAGTACATAAATGTAACATGCATAGGTATATACCTGGCCTGTAGTAAATACTCATTTATTTTTGTACTGGTTTATTTTTTTCTTTATATTAGAAATCTTGGCTTTATTTGGAGATAGAACCAAGCAAAAGCTGCCATTCTTGACAAAGCCTGTCTTGGGCAGTGCGTATCAGAAATCTTAGAATTTCAGAGTGGCTTGAAGGCTCCTATAGGGGGAGAATGTCAAATTGCTTAAAACGAATTTATTTAAAATCAGTTGGCATAATAATCAATTTGCCTAAGGACACATTCATCTAAGATGTTCATTTATCAAATGTACAACTTTTCATTTGTACTAAAGTGGTGTTAGCTCAGAGACATTTTTGTAAACTTTCAGAGTAACTGTTTTGCCTCCTTTTGAGGGTTTCCAAGACATTTCACTCAATTAAGACAAAATGCTTAATGTTTTATAAAATAGGTTAAAAAATACGCGGCATCTCAAAAATAATTAGAGTGGCATCTTCTTATATATGCAATGCTATATCTATGACAGATTTTTATTAGGAATTGGATTATTAGGTTAATGGGTGCTTTGTGGGCTTAGACATTAGGAGAATTAGTTTTAGGTGAACAGAGCTCAGATCTCTTAAAGGGTGGGTATGTGAGAGCAGTAGCACTGGTTTGTTCCCTTGTCATTTTGGTGACATATCTCTGTGACTAGCTTCAGCTCTGTCTTGACCTATTCCCACATCTAGCCTGACAGCATTCAACTTTAGATCCATGACAAATTTCCAGACCTAGAGCCTGCTCGGTCACCTTGGTTGACCCTATGACAAAGTAGCAAATCTATATTCTGCACAGACTTGACATGGATACAGAAATCTATTTTGCCCTATCTATGAACTCACAATGGTACATACAATTTAATATAACACCTTTTCATTTTGCTTGTTTTAATAATACATATGCTACAGTATCCATATTCTCCAATAATAGGTATTCAATCCTCATTAAGAAAATGGGAAAAAATGGTTAAGAGGCAGAGGTATGGGGAGTTTGCTTAAGAAAAGAAAGTATGAAAAATATTCAAAAGGTGTGGGGAAACATGCGGTTTCCACACAAAGGAATCTTGAGATGTGTGTGAGCTCATAGTATCTCTTCGAAAGGCAGCCAACGTACTAGATCTTTCTTTGAAATCAGTTTTACTTTTCATTGATTCCAGCTCTTATGTGGAAGACTCAATTCTCCACCATTGCTACTTCATAAAACTCTTCCCCAATTGTACAAGTACTATAAAGGCAAAGAATTTATGTTTGGATAAGAATTTTTATTTTTTTTCTGAACTCCAAGTTTAGTATAGAACATGCTAGGTGCCCAGGTTTTGTTTAAAGTTCTGTCCGCCTGTTTCATGATGTGAGTGTGTCCGTCACATCGTACAGTAACTAGTAGTGTGGAAACTGACATCTGCCAACCAGTAATGGTAGTCATACCTCACTGCTGCTCCAACTGCTCACAGTCCAGTTCAGCCTGCCACCCTGAGCTCCAGCCAGCTGTCAGGACTGTCACAGCTGCCATCTTATTTACTGCCATAAGCTTTCTTGGCATTGTAGACCCAGACACTGCTGAGACGGCGCCTGTCATTGGCTGTAAAAGGCACAGAGACGAAAGACTCTGAGGAACCCTGGGAAGGTGCAACATGTTCAAACCACCTGACAGTGGAACCAGTTGGCACCGAGGTCTCTGAGGTTGTTCTTTGTTGACTGATAAGATAGGACAAGGCACAGTAGGCTCTCCAGAACTCCTATTCAGAGCTGTTTTAATTGAATGTGTCACTGACAAGGGACAATCACTTGGGCTATGGCATCTATTCCAAATGAAACAATTGTTTTAAAGTAATTGGTTGACAGGAAGCCTGGCAGCCATTGAGGATAAGAGGCATGCATTTGTACAAGAAGGGACAGAAAACATGCTCCCTATAATGGCCACAAATAAGCTTTTAAACTTTTCCCTTTACTTCTCATGAAATGAGTCCTTTCAAGAGCTCTATTTGAATAAATGTCAAGCAGTTTTAGGGACACCGCTTGGCTTTCCATGTTTTTTACGCACGTAAGAGACTTATTCTCAGCTCGTTTAAGTTATCTGGCTACAGCAATTTGCAATGGATTTAATAGCGGGAAAAAGTGCAGAGGATTGATTTGTCTCTAAACTTCTTGCAGATCTCACTGTTAACAAGTCTTGGTACAGGACTGCAATTATACAATGTAAGACAGAAGGCCAATTACACCAGCTAGTTAGCACAGACTGAGACACATTTCCCCCAATATATACATGGTTTCTTAGGAGGGCAGCTCAGTCTGCAAAAGCCAAAAGTATTGAAGCAAGTGGCATTTAGCCGCATAACACACCTGTGCAACCACAGACTCTGTAGCACATTAGAAAGAGAAGAAGTTATATGCTCTAACCCACAATCATTTCAAATACTATAGACAAGATCATGTCCCATTATAATGATGAAGAAAGCCAGCATTGTATAATATGTTATAAAATATTTCACATATCTCATTTAAGCCTCACAGTATTTGAAGCAGAAATTATCTTTAACTATATTATATACAGGAGGATAAAGTCCGTCTATATGACCATGGAATAGAGATTAAAATGAAAGCAGTATTTTTGACTCCAAATCATCATTTTTCTAACAACACAATGAATGACTGTCTCCAACCCTTTTCTATTTCTGCTATACTGAATGTGTTCTTCCTGTGAAATCATATCTAGTCTAAATTTTTAAGTAAAATATGACAATAAGGAAAAAGAGAGAATTATCTTTTCTCTAATAACTTCTTTTGTGAACTGGAGTTTCCACTGTGAGTCACCAAGCACATAAGGCCATATAGTGGTTAAACATGCATGTTCATTTACAGGCTTGAAACCCAGTTCTTGACCTCTATAGCTGTATGAACTTGGGAAATAAACTTACTTCTTCATGTCTAACTTGGGAAATAAACTTACTTCTACATGTCTAAGTTTCTTCATCTCTAAAAAGAGAATTCATTCCTTAATGCATTCTAATTTTCATTTAGAAAGTATTACACACTCACAGTGTGGGGCACACTATTCTCACGCCCCAGGAATATAATAGGGAACAAGCCAGAGAAGATTGTTAATAAATAAATAGTAGATATAGTCATTTGGTAGCAATAGCTATAATGAAGAAAGAGAAAGTTGACTGGAGGATAGAAAGTGATGGTAGAAGAGGGAAAAGGGTGCTCTTTTACACAGAATGATCAGGGAAGGCATCTTTTAGAAGATGGCTTTTGAACAGAGATCTGTCCATGGGAGAGAATCCTGTGAAGAGATCTCCAGGCATATGGAGGGCAAGCCTAGAGTAAAAATGTGCCTGTGTGTTTTCATGGAAGAGTAAAGAGTATGCCAAAAACAGAATGAGAAAGGTAGAGGAAACTGGTAGGCAGTAGGCCAAGGTGGTAACCAGTGGTCACTCAGGTAGAACATGCTGACCTTTAAAAAGATTTCTGATTTAGATCTAAATATGATGGGAATCAGTTGGTGCCTCTAAAGCATGAAGAATATCATTGTAACTACTGTAGGAAGAATAGGTTGTATGGAAACAAGGAAAGAACAAAGAAACCAATTAGGAAGCAGTTTCAAATAATCCTGGAGAGAGATGATCACATCTTGAACAAGGGCTTTTGCCATGGAGATTGTGAGTGACTGTATTCTTTGTTAATGAATAGGATGGAGGGTGGAAGGGTAAGATTAATTGAGGGTGATGGCATCTGGCCTAAGCTATTGGATGCGAGGTGGCCCAAATTACTGAGCTGGGACCATTAGGGGTAAACACGTTTTAGGGGAATTAAAACCACCTACCTCAAAGGTTTAATGTAGAAATGAAAGAATCCATTACAAAGCCTGGTCTGTAATAAGCCCACGGTAAATATTAGGCATTGCTAGGATTGTTATCCTGAACATTATTATTACTAATTAATCATGTCCTATAAATCTTATTTCCTAAATAGCTCTTACCTATCTCTACTCACTGTTGTGTCTTGATTCAATCCCTCATTTTCTTGTAGTTGGATTTTTATAAGAGCCATCTGAATTTCCCACCTCTAAATTAGACTGTATTTAATCTATTTTCTTTGTGGCAGGAAGAATGATCTTTTGAACATGAAAATCTGATCATGTTTCTTCCTAGTTTAAACATTTCAGAGGCTCTCTGTGGCCCTACAAGGAAGCTGTGATTCCTTAATGATCTGGTCCTTGATTACTTCTCAGTACTATTCTCCTATTTTTCTCAGGATCCAATAATGTCAAAATTTCTGTGGTTCCCTAACATTATAGGTGTTGGATACCTTTGTCCATGTCATTTAATTTCCTGGAATATGCTTTCAGTCTCACTATAGCTTACAAAAAAAATTCTTCTTCTGTTTAAATCTTGCTTAGGAATTATCTTTCCCCTTGAAGCATTTTATAAACTCTCCCCTAGAGTGGTACCTTTATCCTGTCCCCTGTCTTTACATAGTTCTGTTACTGTAAATAACATACTTTTTACATACAGAGAACTTTAACATGTATGTGTATATTTCTTTCTCCTACACAATTGCAAAGTCCTTGAAGGTAAGGATATGCCTTCTCTACCTTTGAATGAACATAAGTGTGCAGTTACTGAGACACATATGTCTGTCTTGATTTTTGTGATGTAGTCTAAATGGTTTGTGAAAAGAAAGTCTCTCTTCATCACTCCTGGGTTCTAGATTTGAGAGACCAAGAGCAAAGTAATACTATACCTTCTGCCCTCTATGGCCTAAGATCATAGTGGCTTAAAACAGGTTTTAGAGTTTCACCAGACTTCTTCAGTTTGCTATGAATTTTCCGATAACACAGTGGCTATTAACACTAGTGAATTATGCTAAATTTGAAAATGACTATAAAAATGAAATAATAGTGACTGTGGAAATAAGGCTTTTCCTTTTGCCTCAGTAACTACTGCATTTTATCATGTCTTTTTGATACCTAGTCTGTTTATCCTTTTATCTCATTACTACCTCAAACTGTTCATACCAAACTAGCCTCTTTATAGAGATTTCAAGATCATTTCTGCCTGGGACTTTTTACATATCTGCTATTTTGAATATTCTTTTCTATTTTCTGAGACTGTAGGCCTAACATATGCAATTTATGAGTCACCTCTTCCTTGAGGTCTGTTCATTCAACTCTGATTTGAATTGATAACTTCCTTCCCTGAGGCTATAACATTATCTACACAATTTCCATTGGATTCTAAATTTGCATGGTCTCATGTTATTTTCGTATATTTCATTTATGCATTTATTTCTTCAAATAGCTTTTAAGAATATCCTCATTTGAAAATGCTGTCACATATTCCTTTTTGTATCTCTCAAAGCCCATGGTACAGTTTTGACCTCAGTACAGGTGTTCAATAATAAATGTTGAAGTCAAAAGAAAAATGTATAAAATGTGATGATCAAACCCATAATTATAATCACTCCAAGCTTACATTAATGGACTCTTGCTTGATCTCAGATAGAATGTCTTTTTGAGGCTCTCAAGGCAAAAGGTAATAAATATTTTATTTGCTTTCACCTACAACCATATCTAGGAAAATGAATTAAATTAAAACTTAAAATTTGATTATGAACTGGGGTGCCTGGGTGACTCAGTCAGTTGAGTGTCCAAATTTAGCCCAGGTCACGATCTTTTGGTTCATGAGTTCAAGCTCCACATCAGGTTCTCTGCTGACAGCTCAGAGCCTGGAGCCTGCTTTGGATTCGGTGTCTCTCTCTCTCTGCCCCTCCCCACTCATGCTCTATCTCTCTCTCTCCCAAAGATAAATAAACATTAAAAATTTTTTTTAAAAATTGATCATGAATAGTCTTTAGTTTAGAGTCAAAAAGGGTCACCCTATTTGGGAAAGGAAAGCAAACCTCATTTGTCCTTCAATTTTATAAGAATAATAAACTCATAGGTGATGTATTACCATGAAGGAATGAGGAAGCAATTTTATCAGATCTTCCAATTTATTTTTTTAAGTAAAATGGACTCCATCTGAAAATAGTTGGGTAAAAGTTTATTTCTTTAAGAAGTGCAAGTGCCAACATCTTGGAGGCCAAACCTCCTCCTGAAAGTGCGGGGTCCCATAGACACAGACTATATACCACTTCTGTTCTCCAGGAACTACCAGAGAAACAAATAATTAGATTCACCAGCATTAAGAACCTTAAAGAACCCATTGAAATTGATGTTATGGTAAATCCAACACATTATTTAAATGCGTTACACCTTTGGTTTTCACCACTGAAACAAGTTTTTGGAGGGAGATTTGAAAATATTTTCATTTGTCTCATATTAAAACATGAAATAAGGGAGTGTACACTTTTTATAGTACACAGTCTAAAAACAGTTTCAACTGCCCATGTAATAGCTAATGTACAAGTTCCTCATTAGACAGTTGCACCCTGGCTGAACAGACCCTCCCTCCATTACTTGTTTGTCAAAGAAATTTTAAAAATGAAAGCCCAGGACAAAGGGCATTTTAAATGAATTAAAATGGTCACAGCTGTTCCAAACAACCTGGGGAAGACATGTAGCAAATTTTATTCCCCTTCATGTTATTTTTTTCTTAGGATAACTATTGGCAAGTGGTCAGCCTGTCATGACGGAGTCCAATTAAAATTATATATCATTGCAAGTTTTCTTTTTTCTGATGTCAATAATAGAGATTCTTCAGATAGCCCTTTGATACCCACTCCTGGGCATTTTAATTTCCTGACAAATCTATCATCTGAAATTCGCCATCAGGAATAGTCACTCTCTGAGCCGTAATAAAACAACACAAATCCTGGTATTTCTTGTAGCATTGGAACAAAGAGCCAGTCTTTACAGATATTATTGTGGCTCTGTATTCTTTAACCTTACCTATGTCTCTGTATTAGAGTACTACAGGAATGAAGTTCAGCCATGGGTTTGATAAACTTATGAAAGAATGTATGAGTATATGATATCTTAGACCAATATTTCCATATCTTCAGGATCTCCCTGGTCTCTCAAATTCTCATTATGTTGTTATAAATCTCTAAAATATATTTTGACTATGTAAACAATAAAATTTTTATTCACTGACACAGAAAAACATAATTTTCTAGAGAGTATACTGAGAATGAGTGGAGATATTTTGAAGTGGAAAAGTTACTAACAGAGGTCAAAACCACAGATTTTAACAGTTAAGAATCTACTGTCTTTATAATGCATACGAATCCAATTAAACAACATTTAATATTTTCCCTTGGAATAAACAGAAATACTTAGGACCCCAGGGTAAAAACAGTTTTATTTTTAACTGTTAACAACTTGTTACTTAACAAACCAAAGTGGAGGCTAGCAACACACTTTATTAGAAAAATTAAACTGGATTAATAGCAGCAATGACCTCAAAATATTTGGGGCAGCTATTGAGTTTATTTCTCAATAGTGATAAGCTGCTGTGGAAGAGATTAATTGATCGATGGGAGGCTTGAACGTGAGAACTGATAAAACTTCAGCAACACAAAGCATCATGTATGTTATGTGTTAAGGAAAGAATTGTGTCTACTGAAAATTCCTATGTCAAAATCCTAATACCCTGTGTCTCAAAATGTGACAATATTTGGAGATAGGACTTTAAAAAGCAATTAAGTCTAAATAAAACCTCAGAGTAGCCCTAATCCAACTTGAGTAGTGTCCTCCAAAGGAAATTTGGATATAAAGAGACACCTGGGAGGTAAACACAGCGAAGAGACCATGTGAGGAAACAGTGAGAAGGTGACTATCTAAAACTCAAAGAGGGGCACCTGGGTGACTCAGTCGGTTAAGTGTCCAACTTCAGCTCAGGCCAAGATCTTACAGTTTGTGAGTTTGAGCCCCACATCAGGCTCTGGGCTATCTGGAGCCTACTTCAGAGTCTGTGTCTCCCTCTCTCTCTGCCCGTCCCCCACTCACATTCTGTCTCTCTCTCAAAATTAAATAATAAACATTAATAAAAAATTTTTTTAACCAAAGAGATGTCTTAGAAAAACCAAACCTGCCAACATCTTGATCTTGGCTTTCTACTCCAGAACTATAAGAAATTAAATATCTGTTATTTAAGCTACCCATTTTGTGGTATTTTGTTATGGCAGACTTAGCAAACTAATATACTAAGAAAGTCCAAGACCATTAGAAATCAGTGCAATGGCATCAAGAATGGAACTGAAAAAGTACAAGTTTCCCCTACTCCATGAATTTATCAAAAAAGTAACAAGAGAGCAGTGGTAACTTGGTGGCTCAGTAGGGTAAGTGATTGACTCTTAATTTTGGCTCAGGTCAGGACCTCACAGTTCATAAGTTCAAGGTCTTTCATCAGGCTCTGCACTGACAGTGTGGAACCTCCTCAGGATTCCTCTCACCCTCTCCCTGCCCTCCTCACTCACATGCATGAGTTTCTCTCCTCTCTCAAAAGAAATAAACTTGAAAAAAAATTTTTAAAAGAGCACAGGAGAGCAAGTTGGATTTCAAGACTTGTGTTCAAGGAGCATAAGATTAGACAATGCTATATATCAAGAATTCTAAACCACATTCTGATATATAGCAATAAAGGAGGATTGGGTAATAATCTATTCTGAAATAAGGGCAAGTAGTGTTCTGTCAGGCAATTTTTACATTCAGAGAAGAACTTCTGATAGGGGCTACAGGTAAACTAAGCAGGATTTAGATATGAGGTAAGAGGATCGGCAGAAACTAGTGAAGTATCAGATACCTTAGGCACTGACTGAGGGATAGAGCAGGGCCACATCCTTGATTACCAGATAGGGTGAAATGGAGAATAGCAGAAACCAGTGTCATGTGAAGATAGAAAATGCTGTAACCCAGAAGCTGAATGAGATTTAGTTTCTTACACTTCATCATTCTCCTTACTAGTACACCAGATCTTTTATTTAGATGGTATAGACCAGACTTGTGGACGTTGGAGCATTGATAGAGGGGTTTAGTGGGCTCATGCAGGTGTATAGATTCACGCAAGAATCAATTAATCATGGTTCAGTCAGAATTCTAAGTCTAGGGGAACTTGACTTAATCAGGTTAAACATTTGTTCATTCAGACACTCATCTAAATGCCAACATGTATGGAGAAACCACAATGCTGACGCTTCTTTCTGCCATATTTGATTCAGTAACTGTGCTGAAGATGGGGTGATAGGGAGGATACTTTAGAAAGAGGCTATACCTAAAGGTAGAGTTCACATGTAGTGAGCTATAGGGGAAGAGGCAGAGAAGGAAAGGTGTGAGTTATATTCATTTAGGTAATCTACAAATCAACAAATATTTGTTGCCCTTTTATAATGTGCCTAGTCTTACACAGGTTCAATGGAGAAATCACAAAAAGCTAATACATAATCTCAAGTTTTAAGGAACAATTCTGTTACTTAGTAGAAAAACATATGGACTTGAAAATATAAACTATGTGGCTTAGTGGAAATGAAAAGTATAAAGAGTCTTGTAGATGACCAGGGCACACAAATGTCAATGTGGATTGGGATTTTAACTGTGCTTTGTAGACAGGGTATGTAAATGGACATTGGCACCAAAGAAGAAGAAAGCATCGAAACCAAACATCTTGAGCAAAGGTTTTGAATTAGGAGATTAGTGCAACATATTTTTTTAAATAGAAAGCAAACAGATCTTACTGAGGGAAATGATTAGTTAAAGAGCAAAGGAAATTTAAAGGTATTGGCTTCCCCAAGAAAGAGACTTTGAGATAGAGTGTGTGCAGAAAATGCATTTGAGAGTGCTCCCAGGATCAATAGCTGTGCCATGAAAGAGAAAGAAGTAGCACTGAGCAGAGGGAGAAATTGGGCTTTGAGGCTATCTCAGCAAAAGCTTCAAATGACCCAAGGGGAAACTCTGAAACTGGGATAATCCTTCAGAGTTGCAGCAAGAGGACTAAGCATCTATAATCTTAAACTGACCTGTCAATGGAATACAGACAGGAAGGGATGTGATCTTGGACAAACCAGTTTTTCTAGCAGAGGGCAATTGCCAGAGAACCTTGACAGCTAGGAGTACTCAGCTGGCAGCTGGAAGACTCACTCAGTCCTTGTGTCCTGGAAGGAGACGTGGGCAACATTTTAGTATCCATTCCAGTCTTTGTGTCTCTCAGATTTAGTTCTTTGTATGTGTTCTTGGAACAGATCTTCCAGGACTCCGGTTTGTTTTTTGTTTTTTTTGGGGGGGCCAACTGCCCTAAACTCCTGATTATCCTTCATTGTGTTTGGTTATTTAGATTGAGTCATACCCTTATTGGCTACCATCTTTCTTTCTCCTAAGGGAGACATATTCTATTAGTCATCTCCATAACTTTGTGTGTCAAGTCACCCATTTACTCCCTTCTATGCTATGACTTTGCCACTTACTACAATAGTTCCATCTACCTAGTTTCTGTTGCTTAAGTCTCCCCACCTGTATTTTATTGCTTTCAGCTTCTGATATCTCCATTACTCTCAGAGAATGCAGTTCTTTAACACTATAACCTACCATCCACCTTGGCTTAATAGAGAATGGACATCACTGAAATTCTTAGGGATACTGATTCCCTTATCACCAACATATTTATTATAGCTTTGGTAGAATGAGCCCTCTGTGTAGTTCCAAGGAACATAGCCATTGGTGGTACTTCAGACCTTACAAGGTAAGGTCTAGCATGCTCTTGGTTGGAAATGTAAATCTCTTCTCTATCTGCTATAACAATTTTGACATTTCTACCTTAGCTTTTAAGATTTAGAAGTATGTTGCTGAGACCCTTGTTAGGTCCCTCCATGGCAATGCACCCATATTAATAAATTATCCAATTTTATATTCTTTTCTGCCATTGACATATCATTTTAAGGATCCAAGCCCATGAGTACCTCACCTCCTAGTTCCTACTGGTATATATTGCCAAATTCTTGTAAGAATAGTTCTTTTTCTCCATTTTCAGGTGCAACACTTCCCTAATCTGGTTATATTGGGACTTAGTCCTAATTATCATCTTGGTATCCAGGAATGGAAGTAGGGGGGATTTGAAGGGGATGGTGGAAGGGGGCAGTTCATGTCCTCTTGTAGGTGGAGGACTGTGCATCATCCTTAAACCAGAGAAAGCAACATCCCTTAATAAGGAGAAGTAAGCCACCTTCACAGGCTTAGAGAATTCAAGAATATTTAGTGATTCAATATTTGAATGCTGCAACACTGGCATCCCACCCCATGACTCTGGGCCCAGGACATAACTAGGTTTGGCATTTAACTCTCCTAGGAGCTTATGGTTAAATTCTAGACCTGTTCTGCAGATTTTTCTGTTCTCAAGCTTGAAGAAGTGAGAGCTTCTTTATCTTCTAACAGGAAGAGTCCTGACTTCCACTCATAGTTCTAAATACCAGTTAATTCTCCCAGTCTTTTATTATCCTTTTCCAAAGCATCAATTATACCTAGCAACACACATCAAATTCCATTGTCCTATAGTTACTATTTCCCCAACGTTCTCAAACACCTGATACACTGGTCTTATTAATGCAACTGCTTCCATAGTCATATTATCCCAGTTCACTACCAGTATAAGTTTTAAGGGTTACTTTTGATCTTTTATATGAGCAGCTATGTGCGCCACCTGCTACCAGTCATGGAGATCCCAGTGCCAGAGACCTGGAGGATAAAAGCTCCAGATTGCTATTTTAGCATCGACTTTCTTAAGGCCGCTCATGGAACCAATTCCTCCAGTTTGGGTTCTTCTGGAAGCAGAGTCTGAGGTGGAGATTAGCATGCAGAAAATTTGGTAGGGAGTGTTCTTGAGATTAAGACCTATACAAGGAAAGGAAGGAAGCGGGATTGGGTGAGGAAGAAGTTATATTGTTATACAGTCCACAGTAGATACCGCTGACCCCTAAGGGAACTCCAAAGCTGGGATAACTCCTTAGATTTAACCTGCTTGTGGCAAGAGGGTCAAACCTTATACTCACTCACATATCAGTCATTGAATGTGGTCTGCTTCTGAAAAATAAACCTGACCTGGGTTGAAGAAGCTCCTTCCATCTGAAGGCAATTTCTGGAGAAGTTATAATGAAAGCTTTAAGCCCGTACCAGTCCTAGTATCTAGAAAAAAGGTGTCTTTCAGTTTTAAAGAAGTATCTGGACAATGTAGTAGAACATCCATTAATGAGGAAATATAAAAAAAGAAAAAAAGGAATATTTTATATATTCATTTTATATAAAATTCCCTTCCTTTCCCTACCACCATTTACTTTGTATAATGACAAAATTTAGTCAGTGTAAGTAAATCTAAGCTATCACATAGAAGAACATAGAATTTAGTGAAATTGTGAGAACACAACCCCACTTGATTTCTTAGCAAAGTATCACAAGGCTACATAAGGTCAAGAGTTGACATATAAATTTTTAACATGTATGATAAACCCATAATTACATATATTGCCATCAAAATAAGCAAAAATAGTAAAGAGGTTGCAATACCAGGGTGAAAGTTGATTAGAGCTCAAAAATATAAAAATCTTTTAGAAAGCAGTATAGGAAGAGATCAAAGAAAATATTTATATTGAATAGTCCACAGTGGTATTGTGTAACACACAGAAGTTTCAAAAAGAATAAAGCTGCAGTTTATTTTAAAAAAATTGTTATCTTGCAGTAGAATACCAATTCTAATTTATCACAAGAATCATACTGGAATGCTTGTTACAAACAGATTTCTGGTCTTATTCCAAACTCATCAGATTCTCGTAAGTTGGGTGACCCCAAAAGAAGACCCTGAGAAAAGTGTTTGAGTAAAAATAATATATTTGGAAGAAGATTCCAGGAAGCAATGGTAAGGGAGGAGGGAAATGAAATAGAAAAAAAGTCCTGATTATTGGTCAGGTTACAATTGAGGATAGCTGGATTTCAGTATTGTTAGAGAATTCTGGGATCATGCAAATAGTTACAAATAGTTATTTCACCCAAGAGGCAAGGAAGTTTAAACCCCCATTAGTCATTGACTGAGATCTGTTTCCAGGAATATTAGTGCTTCAACACTTTTTATCTGTCCCACATGATTAAGGAAGAACCCACAAGAGGAGAGCTGCAAGTGCTTATGGTAGATGTGTCAGAATAGTGAGTCCAGATTGGATAGGTGACCGACAGTGTTTGCCAAAGACACTTTCCAGAAGAAGAAAATGGAATTAGTATTTTTTAAAGTATATATATTTTAAGTTTATTTACTTATTTTGAGAGAGAGAGAGAGAGAGAGAGAGAGAGAGAGAGAGGTGGGGAGGGGCAGAGAGAGAGGGAGAGGGAATCCCAAGAAGGCTTCATGCTGTCAGCACAGAGCCTGATGCGTGGATCAACTTCACAAACTGTGAGATCATGACCTGAGCTGAAACAAAGGGTTGGACACTTAACTGACGACTCAGGCACCCAAAGAGCAGAATGGAATTATTATTTTTAATACGATTACTAGGTAAGTAATATGATCAAATAAGTTTGTATAATACCACTCTATTACATATAGATGGAAGTTAGACACATGTTAGAAATGACCAATATAATGATATTACCTCCTTTGGGAAGTATGTAGCCACAAGGTGGGAGAGGCCAACTGACAGTAGGAGTGAATACAACCAACCAGCCAAAGGAATTCAATAGCCACCGAATCATAAAGCACTTAAATGATGAATTTCCAAGTAATCTTAGTATAATAGTAATTTGGGGAGCCTACTTATTTAAAGATGCTTTTGTTATTTGTTTATATGAGTTTAAAAAGATATATTAAAAGTGATAAATTTTTAGCCCACTCTCTACCAGTCATTTAATTTCTTGAGAATTTTTCAATACACTTTAAATAGAAAGATGCTTTAAGGCAAAAAAACTTTAAATTTAAGGTTGTCTTGGGTAATGAAGTTAGGGTCCTCCAGATGTGGACTATTTCCTCCTACAAATGTGGAGACATTTGGGGGATCACAGTGATACTCTTTAAGCTTTAAAGAGTAGTCTCATCAACAGTAGGGATGTTTACTATCCCAAATATAGCTATGTTCAATATAAGATCTAAATTACCATAGTGCTACCTTTAATGAGATGTATTGGAAACAGAGTTTGAAACAAAAAGAAATTTAAGAAGGCATCAGGTTGTACATTTGGTCACCAAGCTGAAAAATGTTAAAGAATCAATTATATTCACTTTTCTAGCTGTTTTTTGGGGGTATTTAAAACACTTCAGTTTTCATTTTGAGTCTCCTAAGAGTATGTTGCAAGTAGCGAGTAGGACATAAACCATGAATGGCCTTATCAGTCAGAGTGAAGAATTTGGATTTTACTCTAAGTGCATTTTTCTCTAAACAATTGAATTACTTTAAACAAAAGATTACACACCATTGTTTTTAAAGAGCTCACTCTCAGGAATTAGAGCCAAACAAAGGTGAATAGTTAAGAGAGTACCGTAGTAATCCAGACAATAAAGAGAAAGGATTTAGGATTTAATGGAATAGAATGCACAGATTTGAGGTAAATGTTTCAGATGGATTGGTAGATCTAACTGCTGAACTGGATGCGGGGCCATGAATACTTTGATATTTAGAGAATATTAACAATCTCTGCCACACTATGATGTAAGAACAAAGACAAAGTAAAAATAATTTCCAATTAACAAACCGTGAGTGTTTTCTATCATCAGATTTACTGAAGATTTTGTAAAAGCTCCACCTTAGGAAAATAAAAATTAAACCTCAAAAGCTAGATTAAAATACAATAGGAAATAACAACAAATGCTTTTGTTAATGTATAGTAAACATTTATTGCATAAAACAATGACAAAATAAGGATGTCTGTAGAATTTTTTAAATGATAGAATTAAAATACAGAAAATCAATGACATGAAAGTGTCAAGAATTAAACAAGGTCAGAGTATTTTAAATCCCTGTATGGTTTAAGAGGGCTGAGAAGTGGATTCATTTCAGACTTTGTTATGTATGCAAACTAAAAATGTGAGTATATAGTAAAAGTAGAAAAACAATGTATAACTTTCAATCCAGAGTATGAAAAAAAAATCAATAAGTGAAAAAAAGATAAACTGATAGCAAGGAAGAAAGGAAGAAAAAAGCATGGTTAAAAAGAAAGTACAAAATAAAATGCCAGAGGGAAGTGGAGAGGAGGAATGAGTAAAATGGGTGAAAAAGAGTGGGAGATACAGGCTTCCAGTTATGGAATGAATAAGTCACAAGAATAAAAGGCACAGAATAAGGAATATTGTCAATATTATAATAGTGTTGTCTCGTGACAGATGGTAGCTACATTTGTGGTGAGCATAGCATAACTTATAGAGAAGTTGAATCACTATGTCATATATCTGAAAACTAATGTAGCATTGTGTGTCAACTATACTCAAATAAAAAATTAATGGTATAATAAATACAAATACATTAATAATGACAATAAATATAAGTGGATTAAATTTACCATTTGAAATTCAAAGATTGACCTTTTTAAAACAATCCAGTTATATGCTTTTTCAAATAAAGAAATATACTGGGGTACTTAGGTTTCTCAATTGAGTGTCCAGTTCTTGATTTCAGCTAAGGTCATGATCTCAAGGTTGGTGGGACGGAGTCCTGTGTCAGGCTCCATGCTGACAGCATGGAGCTTGCTTGACATTCTCTCTCCCTCTCTGTCCCTCTTCTCCAGCTCATGCTCACTCGTATGCTCTCTAAATAAATAAATAAATAAATAAACAAACAAACTTAAGTAAATAAAATAAGAAACATACCTATGGCACAATGACAAAGAAAATTTGAAAAATCTGAATGGATAAAACACATTAAGGCAATTTAGGCAGATACTATCCAGGATGTAGCTGGTGTGGCTATATATAAACATCAAATAAATGATGATCTAAGATAAAAAAAGTATTAGAAATACAATGCTTTTAACACACTATATATTGATTGATTTGCCATATGTGGTATATAATTATTACAAATATGTATGTATCTAACATGAATTGACTCACTGCATATAATATATATTATATATATTAATTCAAAATATGCATGCATCTAATAACATCACCCCAAAATACAGAAAACAAAAATTAACAGAATTGTGAGAAATCAACATGTCAATTCATGTAATATATGAAAATAGTAAACAATTTGTAGTTTTGGTCCTTGATGTTAAACTATTTCTTTTTATAGTGACCTAATGCTATGCGAAAACCACCTCAAATCTTAGCAGTGTCAACCAACATTTATTTTTCTCTTGAATCTGTGGTATGAGCAGACTTAGTAAGGATAGCTTGTCTCTGCTCTACTTAGCCTCATGTGAGATGGCTTAAAGGCTGAAGATCACCTGAGGCTTGGTAGCTGATGTTTGGCAGCTATTGTCACTCAATGGAGACCTTAGCTGGTGTATTTGTCAAAACACATATACGTGGCCACTATATGTGGCCTAAAATTCTTCATGATATGGTTGTTAGGTTCCAAGGGTGAACATTCAGAGATAGGTGGGGTGGGAAGAGGCCAAGGTAGAAGCCATATCACCTATCATCACCTGGCCTCGAAAGTTATATGGCATCACTTCCACTGCATTCTGCCAAGGCAGTCACAAAGATCTGCCTAAATTTAAGTGGAAGGCAAACAGACTTTATCTCTTAACTGATTAAGAGGCTAGGTTCTAGAAGAGCATGATAGAACTGGAAATTCTGCTGTGCCCTCTTTTTAAAAAATGCAATATGCCATACCCTTGGACCACAAATAGAGCAAAACACCCAGCATCTTATCAATTTGACAAATAATGACTTAAACTTAACTACTCTGCCTCCTTATCTTATTTTAAAATAAGTATCTTTACCCAGTTCTCTTTTAAAAGGTAAACCAATTTGAACTACATGAATTGTTAGGCAACCGAAAACTTATTATCTAAATTACCCATTATCAGAAGACAGCACTTTTTTTGTTGATAGGTGGAAGAAGTTGAAAAATTGCAATTGGAATAGGAAACAAATGAGGCCTGTTTTATAATTGCCTTACATGGAGTTTGCTCTGGCTGTTAAAAACCCTAGACCAGTTATCAACCTGGGTCAGATTGTGAGATACTCTACAAAATGCTTAACATTTGAAGTTCAATAAGTGAGTAAGTGTTTACTTAGTTTCAAAGGCATATTTTTCTTAGTAAATGGGGAAAATGTCAATAATACAATTATACTGAGGTTTTATGAGCAATGCACCCAAAAAACTAGTTTTTTGTTTCTTCATGTGTTTTTGCCTTGTTTGCCTTCAAGGGATAGCATCTGTAGTTGATGACCTCCATGTTTTTATTCATTTTTGGTCATAATCCTAATGATAGCAGCACTATGTTGAAATTTGTGTTTCCTCCATAGCATCCACCAGAATGCATTCCTTATAACATCTTCATATGAGCTTAAAAATGATCACAATTGTTTACCAAAAAGTCATTGAAAATGACACATTAATAAAATATTAAGGATACAGAAGATTGGAACACACAATTAACAAGTTTCCACTAAAGAACATCTAGTGTACATATGTGTTTTCTCTAACTAATGATTTGAGAAATACATTTTATAACTGTTCTTGGTAAATAGGAATGTGCTTTTATATACTAATTTACATGGAGGAATCTCACTGAACTCACGTTACTTCTGAGAATATATCTGTGGCTTCTCTCTGGGTTCAATGTGCTCGAGGACTCTGTCCACAGAGGCCACTGAAAGAGGACATCAGAACATAAGGACTGTTGGAACAAGTTCTGACATTTGTGGTGGAGGGCAGGCACTCTGTTCTGGAGTTCTTATTCCCAAAGCTTAGTTTGGTGGTGCAGTTCCCAGCCCATCTCCCTGGCCCTCAGCTGTGACACTCAAGGCTTGGCCTCAGCTAGAGGCTCACACTCTAGTTTTCACCATTCTGAATGCATTCAGTAAGACATTAAGGGTTATGAATAGCTCTTATAAAGCAAAGACTCGTTATGTGGAAAACCTCTTTTACAGGGAAAAAAAATCAATTATTACCCCCACTTAGGTAATTGCCATTAATAAATTGCTTCTTAATCCAATACTTAAATTTAATAGCTGTAAATACTTCACTGACATATTTGTTTAATATTTTTCTTTGGCTGCTCACATTTACTATCATAAATATGGCTTAATTATCTAGGGATTATATTGACTATTCCTAAATAAGCGAAGCCTGTAGTGAAATATTCTTAGTATACTGATTCTTCAAGTAGTATTAAAAACACATATCAGTGAACTATACAGCTGTTCTATTTTGTAGTATTTGAGATATATTTTGAGGGCACCCCTGTTTCTTTTCTTTTTTTTAAATTTTTTTAAATGTTTTTATTTATTTTTGAGAAAGAGAGAGAGATAGACAGCGTGAGCAGGGGAGGGTCAGAGAGAGAAGAAGTCACAGGATGTGAAGACAAGCTCCAGGATCTGAGCTAGCACAAAGCCCGACGCAGGGCTCAAACCCATGAACTGTGAGATCATGACCTGAGCTGAAGTCGGACGCTTAACCGACTGAGCCACCCAGGTGCCCCGAGGGCACCCCTGTTTCTACTTGAAAAGAATAGTTTCCAGTGATAAAGATCTAAAATCCTACAATGAGATTCAATAATCATTGTTAAAATTATTAAAAATCAGATAATTCAGGGAAATTATATTATCTGAAATCACCTATAGTTTAGTCTGCCTTATTGTCATAAATACAAACTTACCCTCAAATCAAGCTCACAAAACACCTCCTATACAGAAGAAACACAAAAAATCACATGTCAAACAATAGGTCTGGTGTTTGGTTCAGAATATAAGTGGGCCCTTGGTTATGTTAACACCTTTCAGTTATGAATGTCTTATGTGGAAATAGATGTTTCTGACTATGAAATAAAGCCCTTGTAGAAATGAGATGTTAAATATGGACAAACATGGTGAAGGTTGTGAAGTCACGGTAAACACATCTGTAAATGGAGAGGCTGGGTAGAAAGTGTGCGCAAGAATGATCAAAAAATATACTCATGTTGCCTAAGAACACAATCAATCTGAACTCTGAACAATCTAAAATGTAGTCCAAGTGTCATACTCATCAATTTTCTTTTACGCAATTGAATATGTGTCCATAGAGATCTTCTTGTTAACATATACACCAAAATTTCAAAAGATCATTTTTTAATTAAAATTTGAAGTCCAAAAAGAGTTATGTGATAAGATTTTGGAAGTCATGAGAGGCCTGAATTCCAGACAGAAGTCTAGGGTGTGGTATATGGAAATGTACTTCTATACTAGATGGGTAAATGCTAGTTAGAAAAATGTCTTTAAGTAAATATATGGCTCTGAGACTTGGTTTTCTCATATAAGAAAATGACCCTCATCAATATTAACTAATTCTCAGGAAGATGCTTAAGTTGGTGATTTGGGAACGAAATCATATAGTTATTCATTCATCAGGGCCTTTTTGAATTCTAATAATACACTACCACTCAGAACAAGAAGGATGAAGTCTTGGCTTTAATAAAGCTCACATTCTATTAAGGATGAATAGATAAAGATATAATATGCCAGAAGACAACAAGGGTTTAAAACACACACACACACAGATTAACCAGTGTGGTAGTATGGTCTGGGGTTGTGTTCTACCAAGTGTGGTCAAGAAGTCATCTCTACAAAAAGCCATCTGAGTAGGGTTGTGAAGGATGCAAACTAGTGACTGAGCCGGTTGCCTCAGGAGAGAGTGATCCAGGCAAAGAAACATGCCAGGACAAGTGTTCCAGGACTGAAGCAAGAGTGGAGTAGCCACAGGACAGCATGGAGGAGAGCATGGTTGAGAGAAGTGAGTGAGGGGAAGTGGAAAGGGAGGTAATGCTGTCTAGAACTCATAGGCTGTTACTCTGAGTTACCCTGCAAGTCACTGGAGATTCTTAGAAGGAAAGTAGCATGGTCTTATGTAAATGTTAGCAGGATCACCCAGACTGTGGAGGAATGACCCAGGGTTGGGATGGCATGAGTGAAATGGAGAAAATTGTCTTATTGTGACAACCACGGCAAATGATTGGGGTGACTAAATGGGATGGTGGTTGTGAAAGTGGTGAAAAGTGGTCAGTTACCTTTGGTCTCTATTTTAATTTTTATTTGTTTATTTTTTAATGTTGATTTATTTTTCACACACACACACACACACACACACACACACACAGCGTGAGAGAGGGAGGGGCAGAGAGAGAGAGAGAGGAGACACAGAGTCTGAAGTGGACTCCGGTCAGCACAGAGCCTGACACAGGGCTCAAACTCATGAACCATGAGATCCTGACCTGAGCTGAAGTTGGACACGACCGACTGAGCCACCCAGACACCCCGTGAGCTCTATTTTAAAGAGAGAACCAAGAGGATTTGCTGATGGACTGCATGTGGTGTACGAAGGAGTCAAAGATGGCTTCAACATTACCATAACATTTTTGAAATGGTACAAAAATTTTTAAAATAGATCAATGGACAGCCTGCAAGTGTTTTGTTTCTTTCCTACATGGTTCAGGTCAGTGGTTATCAAACTTCCGTGTGTGGCAGAATCATCTAGAAAATGACCAGAGTGCAGAGGTCAGCATATCAATGCAGGATAGGACCTGAGATTCTATTTTACAAAATTTCTCAGGTAATTGTAACACATGCTCACGTTTAAGAACGGCTGCTTTAGGTGAAGAAAATCTTTTTGAGATATTTGCTAATATCCTTTTGCAGCCAAAGCCAAATAATAAATTAGAAATTTGCTTATTTCATTCTATGACTAGGGACTGGGTTTTTGTTTGTTTGTTTGTTTGTTTGTTTGTTTATGTTATTTAGCATTTACTGAGTAAAAAAATTAATCTCTTTCAATTAATCATGGATTTCTTTTCCTTTCTGACATTTTTTTTTCTGCTTAGATTTAATCCCCAAACTGAATAACTTCTCCAGTTTCCCTATTGTGTTTGAAAACTGCATTTATTCTTGTTGCCTGTTGCCCATAACCAGGCAAGTGAGTGTGTGATTCTCTTACTGTTTCCTTACACAGAGGAAGGAATATTTTCTGGCACAATGGAACGCCGTGCTAATAGTTTCTGCTTTGCTACACTCACCCTCTTGCTCTTTGGGGCTTTAAGTTTCCCATTGTGCCCTCATTCTTCCAACAGAGGAAATTGTGCCACCCACAGGGATCATGCTGTGTTTTCAAATCCTAGAGGTAATGCAACAATGGTCATTCCTGGAAATGGGGAAAGGAAGAGAAAGGAAAACAGTTTTTGTATCTGGGTCATCCCAGCTGCTGCTGGCTTACGAAAGAAGCACAAGAAACCCAGGCCCATGGAAACCTGTGGTTTGTACCTAGTTCCTTTTCACACAGCAGGCTGCCTCTGTGTGGCTGAGAGGGCGCTTGATGAGATGCAGTGGAGTGATGGGGACTTCAGAAGAGAGAGTGGAACGTGAGGATAAAATATTGGACAAAAATGCAAATGAAGTAAAGGTAATGGCCAGTATTACCAGGGTCCGTTGCTTTCAATAACACAGATGCTTTCAAGAAGATGAATTTCTAGGACAAGAGACAGCACAGATACAATCTAATTGACAGAACTGTATGGACAACTGATTCTATTATTTTCAACAGGCTGAATCAGAGAATCTGTACAAAACCAGAGAAAGAAATGTATATTAGATTTTTTGCAAAGATATTTCTAAAACTATAAATATTTAATTTTTAAATTGTATTTATTATTTTAGAAGCAAGCAACCAATGAAAAAAAACATTGGATAACATCTGCATTTTAGTTGCCTTACCTGTTAAGTCCTGCTCTACGAAATTTGTGAGAATATCATGAAGCTCATTAAAATTCTTAGGAGATATGTGCCTTATAAATGTAGGATTACTAACTTTTTTTAAAAATTGAGTTAGACATCATAGAGATTTAGACACACGCTGTACTGGGAAATCCCTCAAAATAGAACTGGCCTTACCTGTTCCCAAGGATATTGGTCAATCAATACTCTAGTAAAATGGACTTTGGTTGTCTTTTAAATGAGATAGCACTTTTAAAACTATAAAGAGCTTACAGAGAATACGAATTTGAGCATCATTAAAAATATCCATCTGGGTCACAATTGCAGGTTGAGGATCATAGTCTCTGGCTCTGAGGAGCAACAATTATACAATGTAAATGTATTTTTTATAAGATCAAGTAAAACCTTCCCAGTTTCCTAAATTCCATGTTCAATTAGGCTTAACTTAGAAATAGAAAAAATTTACTTAAGCTTCTGGCTCAATAACTGGTTTCTTTATTTGCCAAATATTTATTAAACTATCATTCAAAGCACTTCTTTCTAAAGAAAAGGGGTCATAAATTTAGGGAGGTCACATTCCTTTGGGAATCAAGTGAACACCAAGAATTCTCACTGTCGCACTGCTGTGCCTATACACGAAGTTGTACTTACAGTGTCAAGAGGTCTTCTAACCATCTGAAATCCAGATGAAGAATTCCTCATCTCCAAAGGGCCTACGGTTAATTCCATTAAACAATCCCTTACTGAGCACCTGCTTTTTTCTTTTTTTTTTTAAGAAATGTCCTAGGTGCTGAGGACACACAGGGAAAAAGGCACTGTGGCAATCCTAGAAAGCAACCTAGAAAGCAATATACATATTTTGGATAAAACATATCTTGCTGAATCACATGAATGACCATTTGGCTTCACAAAAGTGAATAAAAAGTAAATATGATGATTTTGAATTAGTCACAGAATTTTGAATACAATAACAGAATTGACAATATTCAGCTAAAGGGAACCATGAGCTTTTTGCCCCTTCCTTTTTCTTTTCTTTCTGCTTTTTGCTGCCTTATTATATTGTAGGTAATCATGAAACCTCAGTTTTGCTTTTTAAAAAAAGTACACTATGGCTTATAGTTGAATTAAACACTTTTGAGTGCCTACAATATGAAGAGGACTGCACTAGATACTGTAAAGATAAAAATTTAAATATTTTAGTGTTTTTATTTCCATCCATTTCTATGCTTTCATAATCATGTGTTCTCTCTCACTGAACACTTGCCTCTGAAAAATGGTATTTTAACACTTGACTGTCTCTTTAGCAAAAGTCATCTTATTGAAATGATAAAACAGACTATATCCTGCTGAGCACGATATTGTGTGAGAAAACAGAGGAAAGGAATAAAGATTTCCTCAACATTGATGAATGTAAGGAAAGATAAACAAAATGTCAAAAGATAAAGGATAAATGACAAAATGTATGTATATAAGTATGTGTGTGTATATAAATGTCACAATGTGTGTGTGTGTGTGTGTGTGTGTGTGTGTGTCTTCTATGCAGCAAGGCCCTGAACAAAGAATGTGACAGTGATGCTCAAATAAGGAAGTATAACAGTAAACCATCCCTCCATTTGTGTTTTATACTTTCTTACTTGGGATCCAATTCTCCGGGTCACTGGAAGATAGGTGAGCGGACTGAAGTAGGCAATATAAACAGGCAAAATAATGGAGAAGGACCCCCTTAGAGGCCCCCTGAGAGGTGTTCATGAAGCGAATGTGCTTTTAGGAGAGAGAGAGAGACCAATACAACACTTCTATTTCAGCAACTATTCTTCACCTGCAAAGTAAAGCAAGAAACGCAAATAATAATCATAAAAGAAGGAAAGGACAGCAGAATAACAAATAACCACGCACAGTCACTTCAGACCTATTCTGAAACAACAGAATACACTTTAAAAAGTAGTAAAAACAATAAAAATCCAGTCATTGTGAAAAAGGAGAGCCTTAGCTGCAATAAAGGCAGTCAATAAAGAAGCTCTCTCATTTAAACATCAAATGCACATTGTTTTGCAACACCTGTTATTCAGCCATAATAGCTTTCTTAACCTGTCAAAGTGTTTAAGCTGAGGAAAAGAAATGGGCCTCCAGCTGTGCAGTTCTGTGGAGAAAGCCTGTGCGAAGCGATATTAGTTTAATGAAATGTGTACAGATTGTAATTGTGGTAATAAGAGGGCAATTCCCTGAGGTGCCATAGGAAGGCGGTGAGCGCAGCCAGGCAGAAAACAGAAGCTTGCCGGCTGAGGGAGAAAATGCAGCCTGCTCTGGAGAGAGGGCAGGGAGTGAGCCGGAAAGACCAGGAAAGAGGAATCCTGCGAATGTGTTTTCCTCAGACTCGGTCCAGGAAAGAAACCAGGTCTACAAGGGGTTAAAAGCCTCTCCTTGCAGCACAGCTGACCCAGAGCTAATCTGAATCAGTGTTAAGTCTGTGCTGCAGGTGCTGGGGAACACAGGGGAGATAGCTCTCCGCCTGTGACAAGATGGCAATGACCCTTCTGAAACTCATATTCAGGACGAGAGACAATGAATAATCAAAACTAAGTGAGGTGTAAAGGCAGTGATAGAGAAGAAGACACCAAAATAGATTACAGATCAAATAAGCATTACCTTATTTTTGTGTTTATCTAGACATCAATCTAGGATTTACTCTGAAAAGAACATACTCTAAGAGTATTCCTGAGAGAAGGAGCCATTTCTATCAGTTACTTGATAGACAATCAATTTGTCATTATTTTAAACTTCCTGAATAATTTAAAAGCCCGAAGGTGAGGCACATGTAGCAGGTCTCCATAGACCCGCATTATATTTCTAGTTCATTTTCTAAGTAGCTGTGTGCCTTTGGGCAAGTCATAGAACCTCTCTGGACCCGCATTTCATTATCTGGAAATCTGAGGAAGTCAGTCTAAGCAATTATTCTCTATGATGCCTGTGAGTGGTCCCTTATTGCCTAATAACATCAAGGGCTAATGTACTATGGCCATGACTGTAGAGTTTTGAATGATTATACCAAAATCCTAGTGCTTCCTTGTATACCAGAAGTGATTTAATTCCTCTATCACTTCACACGTGGTTTTCCTCTCTCAAAGTTTTATTCAACTGGCTCAATTTGGTTTGTTTTATAAGATGAAGCTGAAGGCGTTCTCGCTATGTGCTCTTCTCTAGGCTGGGATGTCTCCCCCACTTCCCCCAGTTCGCTAGGGTACTCCTTCTCTTCCTTCAATTAGCAGTTCAGACATCACTTCGTTCAGAACATCCTTCCTGAGTGCCCAAATCTAGGCAAAACATTCATCCTATATATTCCAATAGCTTCTTCTACTGCTCACACCATGTCAGTCTATATTGGAATTGCATAATCCCCAATGTCAGTTAGATCCAAACTTCTTGAGACAAGGTTTATAAATTTAGGTTAATTTTGTTTAGGGTGCTATTGCTAGGGACTAGCAAAATTCTTGGCATCTGGTAGATTTGCAGTGACTATGCGTTGAGTGAATGAATGGATAGAGTTCTAAGAGAAGGTTAGTTTGCACATCCAGGCAAAGGGTACATTATCCGTGCTGGCACCCTCTGTCCCTATGAGTCCAATATTCTCTCTGTCATCACTCACCAGAGTATTAACTTTCTTCATGACAGGAAGGCTACTCGCTTGGCACAACATCTTCACTACAGAGATATACATTGAAACATGTTTACTGCTTTAGAGTTCTATGCAGACTATACGATTAGCCATTTCCCAAAAGGACTTTAATCCCAAAGGGATTTTTTTAAATTTTAAATGACAGAGATTGATTAGGAAGTTATACATCTAACTACTCAATACATGACTTATTCTGGAGAACATACTATGAAATTTGAAGGAGGAAAACCAAAGAAAAAACAAATATACCATCAAAGTTGAAATAAGATTATCCAGTTTTCTTTCCTTCTCCATAGAGGGACTATGGGAAATTATAGTTTTTGTCCTCAGGAAAAAAGATATGTAAACTGAAGAGTCTTCAAATGTTTTTGGTAACCACTTACGAATATAAAATGATTAAATTATAGAAAACTTTTTTTTGGAACAAATTTATTTTGTTAATCCATAATATATGCCCAGGGATTATTATTTTTTTAAACATTTATTTATTTTTTGAGAGACAGAGATAGACAGATCATGAGCAAGGTAAGGGCAGAGAGAGAGGGACACAGAATTGGAAGCAGGCTCCAGGCTCTGAGCTAACTGTCAGCACAGAGCCTGACGCGGGGCTCGAACCCACGAACTGTGAGATCATGACCTGGGCCGAAGTCAGACACTCAACCAACAGAGCCACCCAGGCACCCCAGGGATTATTTTTGGTAAATTTGATTAATCCTTTAATAAAATTGATCTGATAGGGCTTGAGCTCTGGGAATTATCTGTTAAATCATCCTTTCTTTAATGTGCATCCAGCCCAGTAAAAAGTGGCTTAGACTCTGAAATTAAAAATTAGATTCATGTCCTGGTTCTCCAAGTTTTCTGGTTGGCCTATCTGAACTCAGTTTCCTCTTACAAAAAAAATCAGAATAATAATATGTTTTGTGTAGTCCTGTCAAGTTCACATCCATAGTTGTTAGGGGCAGATACCGTGAAGGTTTGAGCTAAGAAAAGAGAGATCCAAGAACATAGCGAATTAAACCTATATTTGCATTTTTGGGATTTGATATTGGGAACGGATTTTAAAAATCTGTTTAATAATTCACAACAACTTGGAGATGGAGTATATCCTCCATGTAATTTCTAGGATTAAAGGAATATGGATATTTATTAACTACTTAGAAACCACAGGGTACTAAGCAGTATTACCTGTTACTATAAATTAATACTTACATATAGTTTTATAGTTTGTGCAACATTATTTTAGGAATAGTCGCTCACTTAATGTATGTGAAACACTCACCACCTTATTACCTAAAACTTGTGGCTAGGATATGGTCACCCTTTTATAAATGGGAAAATTTCTGTAGTTTATCTTCAACAACTCTTACAAAGAGGAATAATATTTTAATCCATGGCTTACAAATAGGAAAACTGGCTCAAAATGTCAAGTGACTTGCCTAAGCTTACCCATTAGGAATTGTCAGGTTAGAATTTGAAACTAGATGATATAATAGCAAATTGTATCATGTTATTGTTCTATGTAATTACCTATTCATGAACATGAAATATGACTATTATGGAAAAAGAACAATATTAGAAATTCAAAAATGTACATCTTATTAGTGACTCTAAGTATTGCAAGTGTCATTTGCTTTTACAAATAATTGATTAAAGTTTCTTTTTCAAAATTATGCATTGTTTTCACTCCTATGAGAACTGTGCTCTCCTGTGATATTTCCATCAGAGGTGTTATCTTTTAGATCATTAAGATACCACTTGAAGAGGACACACTATGTGTGAGGCCCTGAAAACCTAGGAGCTTTATTATCATCTCATTTTATCCTACCCCCAAACTTACACAGCAAATAATATTATGCCCCATTTCCTAGATGAGGAAATTGAGGTTTAGGGTTGCTAATTGATTTGGCAGGTACACACAGTTAATGAAGAGAGTTAGGATTCTGAGCCAAATCTGTTTTCATTGTCATCACCACACCACAATACCCTGAGGAAATGAAGAAACAAGTTAAACACAGCTTTTTTGTAGAATTATCTTTTAGAAATTCTCAGGTCTTCAAAATACTAATGCGCAAAGAGTCACTCCAACTGAGGGTGTAGAATACATCATGACTCACATTTTTTTTTTTTTGACAACGGAACTACATTTTTTCTCAGAACATCTTGTGGAAATACTATCCTAAGTCCATATACTTTAGTAATTAGGTGACTACTAAGAAAACTTCCAATCATAGTATCTTGTAGTTTCAATCCAAACTTTGCAAACTGGATCTCTCTTCTCTTTCCTATCTGGATCTGCTTTTTAGCTAAAAGCAGTGTGCATTTCTTCCATGCGAAATAACATCACATAAACACAGAAGGTTGTAAGAAGGTCATAGGTGTCAATGGGTGCCAATAATAAAATAACATGAAGCAAAAAGCATTTATTTCTAACAGGTAATAAGTGCCATGTACATTAAAATAATATCAGAATAGTTTGTATTATCAGTTGGAGAAGCGAGATAGATTTTCCTAACTTAAATATATTTTTAAAAATAATATTCAGATAAATCAAAGAATTTAGCAAGTTTCCCATGACATGAAATGTGGGCTAAGGTAGTGGGAAAATTCTAATATCTATCTCAAACTGAACAAGATCTCTGAGCTTTGCCATCTTTGCAAACTCTGCAATCTTTGTTTATTCTCACATACTCTTTTAACTTTTTCTGAGATAAAATTTTGTGCCAAATAAAAATCAAGCAGAGTGAGCTGAACTTTTCATCTCTAATTTGTGTTTACTTTTAATAATAGTTTGGAGGGTTTCTGAGACTTTCCCCAGCTGAGACCTCATATTGCAAGGGGACACCATTTTTTTTATGGTCTGAACTCTTCTCTGATCCATGATGTCATGTGGAGCATCATGACCGATAGAACCTGACACGCCCTGTCATGGAGCCAGATGCACCAGCTGGGTAACCTAGCAAGCAACAAGCTTCAGCAAAGGGTTACTTGGAGGTTAAAAAACTTGGCTTTTTCATTTGAGGACCAATCGATTTGAATTACAAAGAACCTTTTTCAAATCTAAGCTGAGCAAATGATTTAGAACTGGTTCCATGGTCACTTTTGAATAGAACAAGATCCTGGGACAATCCTATATATACACCTTTTGATTCTTTTTAAAACAAAAATTAAAAGTTACTTTGCTTCTCTCTTAATATTAAAACAAAACAAAACTATTACACTGTTTTATTTTTTTTTAGACTGGTACAGTTTTTTAAAAATTTTTTATTGTTTATTTTTGAGAGAGACAGAGAGGCAGAGCAAGAGGGGTGGGGGGAGGGGAGAGAGAGAGAGAGAGATGGAGACACAGAATCTGAAGCTGGATCCCCGCTCTGAGCTGTCAGCACAGAGCCTGACACAGGACTCAAACTCACAAATTGTGAGATCATGGCCTGAGCCAAAGACAGGCATTCAACTGACTGAGCCATCCAACCACTCCTAGACTGCTGCATTCTCAAACTATATTAAATCAGCTGATCTAAAAACAGAGTTTAAATATTGGCTTTCCACTGAATTCTATTTGAGTATTTTAAGGGAAATGGTGATTTTTCTCAGTGACTTATGGAGTAACTTGTATTTTATGTATGGGGATGAGGGCAAGATGTTATCACATGGCTACCAGCACTGGCTCCCGTTTTTTAGGGAGTAGCTGGTAATATTGCCATGGGCAAAACGATGCATAGGGATTAAGGTGATGTGACTATACTCTTATTATCTAACCTTATTAAGATAAGATAAGTCTCCATTTTAAGAAGAAAACCTTACCTCTGTAAATGTCAGGGAAGATGAGTTTTAATTTTGACTGTTCCATCAATCAACTCAACTATTCCAGTAGCCCTATATTTGGCACATAAGTAAGACTCCCAGGGTGAAAGACCTCTGCAAGCATTAGAGTAGTACATGTTGCCCCAACATCAAGTACCCGCACTTTTCCACATGCTTTTTCCTACTCCTTATTATCTTCTATTCAACATCTGAACCCTAAGAAGTTACCTCTTCTTTTACCTAATCTCCCTCAATTAACTAAAAACAAAAGAATCAAACTCAGGTTCATATGAATGAGCTTTACTGATATATTATGCTTCCATAGATACGTAGGCCATCCCCCTAATTGAAGAAACAAACACTTGTAGTACCCCGTTAAAAGGAACATAAACTTCATTGAATGCAGTGAAGGTAGAAAATGTAATGTCTTAGAAAGCAAAATCCCCTAGAATTTCTGTACAGAAGTGCAATTATGACCAGGATTTTATTAGAAAAGGATTTAGTCCTTGCTCTATGTATTGATTTGACATAACCTCTACCTGTTCAAATGTTTCCCGGTTTAAAACTATGAGGTTTGGTCCCTCATAGTTTCTGAATGAATTCTACTTGGGCTATCATTTTTGCTGTCAGTAAATGTCACCAAGGTGAGAACTGTCTATTTCTTTTCTACTTCAGGCTTTAGCTTCAGCAGAAAACTTAAGAGAAAATGCATGAGCTACCTGTATTAAAAGGCCTTGGTCATTGAATCTTCCATATGTGTTCTCTGGGCATCCAGAAGTTCTGAAGTGTTTTATTCAAGCTGCTCAAATTTAAGCATCTATTCATACTACTTTTAAATTGATATAGTCATAGCTGTTCCAGAACAATCTGCTGATTATGTTTAAGACGTTCTACCCCATGTCTTGCAGAAAATAATCAGAACAGCTTCCCTTTCTCTTTTCCACACTTTATTATGAATTTGGCATTTGAAAAAACACAGATCAATGATTTTACTTTATCATATGACATAGCTGCATTTTTGTTGTATATGTTGGTTTGTTTTTTAAAGAGAAGGCACAAGTAAGTAAGAGGCAGAGAGAGAGGGAGAGGGAGAGAATTCCAAGACGGGCAGAGACGGGGAGAGAGAGAGAGAGAGAGAGAGAGAGAGAGGGAGAGAGGGAGAGGCACAGCCTTGAAGCAGAGGTTGAGCTCATCTGAAATGGGTTTGAGCTCACCCAGTGCGGGGCTCAAACTCATGAACCATGAAATCATGACCTGAGCAGAAGCCCAAAGCTTAACTGAGTCACCCAGACACCTGACATAGCCATTTCTTGTGCAGAGAGTAGATATGATAGATTTTCCCAGGTTACTGGTTATGATACACATGAAGTTGGCTTAATGAGTCAGTTTGAAGGCTGTAACTCTTTGTTGAGGTAATTTACTTCTTACCTTTACACATATCCCTGCTGACAGTTTCAAATGGTGTATATGTTTCCATTTACACAAAACCGAGTGCAGCAGTAGCTTTCTCCACCCAGAAACCAAGACAGTATCACAAAAGCTGAAAACAGAAGATTTTTAAAAAGATTTATTACAAGACTGAATCATTAAATCTGGCTTTGCCTAGCATATTCCTCAAATATGGGATACAGTACTGGCTATTTGTTGCTATCATCATTGGCATTATGCAACTTGATTTTAATTTATTTTGGTGATCTGGCTAATAGCAATATATATATATTAGCAAATATATATATATACATGTATATATATATTTGTATGTTCACACCTAAACTTGTCTATCTTTACTATTAGAACATGAATTTTCAGGGCATCTGGACTTTTGTTGGGCATATCTGAGTCATTCTTTCTGGTACCAGAAAACTTTGATCTAGGTGAACACATAACCAAAGGAAAAAGTATTTTCTCCTGTTAGCTTATACTTTCCACTGTTATTAATATGTCAACCAGCATAGCATGGTTGAAGTAAATGGCTTTTTAGCATTTTAATCCAAACTGAGGCTAGGAGACTTCACAGGCACCACTGAATTCATGAGAAACCTAATCATTTTCTCTTTTTTAAAGTAAAATCAGAAAGTATGAAATACAAAATTTAAGAGCACAAACTTTGAAGTCAGCTAGGCTTTACCAGTTATTAACTTACTTAACCCCCATGTTCTTCAGATTTCCTCTCTAAAGTAGGGATAACAAAGGGTAAGTGGAGATGAATCATATAGCATAAACTGGTGCATAATAAATGACCAATAAACTATTAATACTATGCTGTATCTTCTTAACATTTCCCAAGAGCATAGAAAACTTCCTCCAAGTATCACTGAAATTGGGTAATAGTTCTATACTCTTTGCCTAAAGTTAATTACTAAAAGTACAATAACCAATGGACATTCAAAACATTCCTTTAACCTTATATTTTTTTACAGGAGTAAAAGGGAGCCATCTGCATTTTAAGCCTCCCTTTAGCCCATATCCTGCATGCTGAATGGAGCTTCGCTTCAAGTGTGGTTACTGAACAATGGCCAAATTGATTCTGCCCAATGATTTTACAGCATGTTCTATTTCTTACAAACAATGGTGTTTATATCGAGCCGGAAGATCCTGCTATTAATTCCAAATGAGAATTCCTACCACATGGAAGATGGCATAGATCATAACAATGTAACCCCCAGAAGTAGAAGCCCACAGATTTGGCTCACGTGCACTTCAAAGTCACCAAAGTGAATTCAACACACAACACAGTTGGAACAAGGCTTACTCACAGAATTAAGAGATGCAGCAAGATCAGCTTCTGTAGTGTTCACTGCCTTCCATGTCCATCAAGTCCCTCCCAAAAGCTGACACAGGCAGCAGACTGTAGCACCCTTGCCATGCTGCAGGTGAAGACCCCTTTACCTTGAGAGGTAAATCTTTACTGGTGGGGCTGTCCGAGTGTCACATGACACACAGAAGCAATTCAGGGAAGTTCATTGTGCAGCCAGAACATGGGGAAGTTTCCTCCTAATAACACAGAAGAATCTGGGGCCAACTGGCAATGCAGCACCTGTTTTCCATAGAGGAGAATATTTCATGCCCAAGACACTGACTGGGAAATCCCAGAGAGGGGGGGCAGGTTGAGCAATGATGGTTTACCCAACAATTTGTTGAAAGAAAGAAAGAAGGAAAGAAAGGAAGGAAGGAAGGAAGGAAGGAAGGAGGGAAGAGGAAGAAAGAAAAGAAAATGGTGATGGAAAGATTGGAGTTCTGTGACTTAGCAATGAATGTCTTTGTATTAAATTAGCAGGCCTTTGAACTAATATGTCTCCTAAATGGGTAATTCCTATCATCAAATTTTATTTTCTTTCTTTATGATTGTATTTCACCCATCACTAATTTTCTATTTCTCTTGGTTCTCATTAACTACTTTCTTTATATCTTTTTGTTTATCAGTCCTTTGAGGAAATGTGTTCTGCAACATGTTTTAAACAGTAACAAGTTCGTATTTATTTACTCACCAAGCTTTCATTAAGAAAGCATCTAGTAGATGCAAAGAAATGTGCTAAGGATGGACAAGTATACAAGGAAAACAAGATAAATTTACTGTCCTTAAGGACCTCACATTTAGTAGAAAAAATGAAGAAGTACTCACAGCAAAGAATAACATAAGGCAGATTCTGATTAGTTCCGTCAAGTTATCACCTCATTGGCTTATAATAACTGATTTCACAGTGTCCAGTCTTGCATTGCTTTAATGTATACCTCATCTTGGAGTTAATTTTGGTCTTTAAAAAAACAAACAAAACAAAAATCAGGGCACTCAGGTGTCTCAGTAGATTGGGTGTCTTGCTCTTGGGTTTGGCTCAGGCCATAGTCTCATGGTTCATGGGTTCAGGCCCCACATTGGGCTCTGCACTGGTACAAGGCCTGTTTGGGATTCTCTTTCCCTTTCTTTCTGTCCCTCCCCTGCTTGAGCTGTCTGTCCCTCTTCCTTTCTCTCTCAAAATAAATAAATTTCCTTTTGTTGTCAAGGAAAGCTTCAAACTCCACAGGATGCCATTCAGTGTTTTTCATTGATTTGGCCTTGGTTTATCTTTCAGTGTCCCAACTTGTCCTTATCCCTCCCAGCCGTACCCCACTTTCTGTTTACTTATCTCCACCACAAAGACAATGTGCTACTGCTCACTCTATCCTTAGCACCTTCAGTACCTACCTCATTGAAGCCAATTGATACATATTTTCATTAAGGGGGAAATTATGTGCCTTTTAATATTAAATTCAATATTGAATTTAAAGATCTAGCATAATATTTAGACCAATGTTGGCTTAAGGATTGAAATGGAAACAGGAGCCCATCACATAGAATTATCTACAGACACATGATCCTTTAAAGCATAGAGATAAAAAAGATACCAAAATAGTTTTAAATGATGCTAGATATTGAGTTAAACAAAAATCTTCTCATTTTAAAACTTGAAAAAGAATCTGTGATGAATCATCATGAATAGTATAGTATGTAGTATTACCAAATTTATGTGACAAAGGAGCATTTCCCTTGGCTGACCATCTTTGGCTTATAAACATTTTGAAAGAGAGAGAGAGAAAGGAAATAAGAAGCAATCAGAAAGGTAGAAAGAGAACTAAGTATATTAAGTGACTTGAAAATAAAAAGATCTGTTTTAAGAATAAATTGGTGCTTAATAAATTAAGTAGTAATGGAAGATCAAGAAAGATTTGGGGCAGCTGGGTGGCTCAGTTTGTTGAGCATCCGACTTTGGCTCAGGTCGTGATCTCACAGTTGGTGGGTTCTAGCCCTGCCTTGGGCTCTATGCTGACAGCTCAGAGCCTGGAGCCTGCTTTGGATTCTGTGTCTCCCTCTCCCCTGGTTCATGCTCCATCTCTCTCTCTCTCTCACAAAAATAAATAAGCATCAAAAAATTATTTAAAAAAAGAAAGATTTGACTTACAAGTATTTCCAACAAAACAAATGTAACAAAATATACAAAATGGGGTAGAGTGGAAGAAAAAGAGAGAAGGATAGTGAGTAGGAGATGCAGGCATAGAATGAGAGAGTCTCATAGAGGGCAAAAGTGGAACTCGAATACAGCCAGCCTGAATTGTCCTAATGATAAGATTGAGGTGAAAACACCACTTTCAACTTCCAGCTACACGAACCATACCAAACTGGGCCAAGAACTCTGCAGTCTTAATTCGTTCAGGGCACATAGACATAGCCCAAAATAGAATTTGGATGACAGTTGTGCCTCTTGGAATTATATAATTGATGGACTGTAGTCCCCAAATTGAGCTTATTTATTTATTTTTGACAGCCTAATTCATTAGAACAGGCACATTGACTGTTTAACATTCCAGAATCATTTGCTAACGGACAAATAACAAATCTGACCCCAGAGAGACTGCTGACTGCCAATATACCTATGCTTATTTTATATTCTCTATCCACACACCCCACTTTTATTCCATGTTATCTGCCATTTCTCTGTTTTACTTGACTTTTTCCCTTTAGGACCAGGCTTTCGGTGAGTCTCATTTTCCGCTTATTCTCCACCTTCCTTTTTTTCTCCTTTCTCTCTGACCAACAAATGCTATATAGCAGACAGACTCATTCATCTCTAGAACCTTATCTAGGGGAGCATATGTTTCTTTTCTTTGAGGTCAGATTAACTATTCCTTATATGTAACAAAGAAGAAATATGCATTGGCAGCAAATTCAGCTATGGTAAACCATCATTTCTGTCCACTATGTTAAGCCAATTTAACATGCTTAAACATGCCTTTTGTCATCCTCAACAAAAGCAAAAGGCAACTGAACTCTGGTTAATAAATCATTTTCTGAGGCAGAAAGACTGCTTGGGAAATATGATGCCAGACATTTAAGACTATTCTCTAAAGGGTTTTAGTCAGGAGTTCACCCAATTTTCTTATGATTAAAACTGTTTTAACAAAAGACATTTAAAAGAACATGAGGAGTATCTAAATTTAAAAACCAGCTCACTAAGTAGTTGAGGTATACTTTGTAGTTGCAGAAGAGTTTATTGGATGAATTATTACTCCATAGCGTATAGTAATGGAAATATATTACAGACGTATTTCATGAGGATATGAATTCCAAGAAATGTTAGCTTGTGCATTTCAAAAAAATTGTAAGACTTCAGTCTCTCTCTATTTGACAGTTCATTTTTATTAAATTAAATGCATTAATAAAAAGCATGTACCATAAAAGACAAAATATCTCAACACACACACACACACACACACACACACACCAAACGTCTGGAGACCACATGTTCAGTTGAAATGGCCGTCTATGTTTTGACCACATACACAAAGATATTGTATGACTATTATGGTAAAAACTTGTCAGGATCAGGGTTTGTAATTATCACTGCCAAATATTTGAGAGGATAGCATAAACAAGACTAGCTATTCACACTCATGTTTTATTTTATTACACAAAGAAAATAAATTGTGTGGTATTATATATTCATTCATGTTAGGTAGTACATACTTTCATTTCAGGTAGGACATTTTCTGATCAGATGATACATTTAGAAATACGTCTTTAGGTGGTCTGGGATGAATTTTTCTGGCCCGATTTTTAGCTTCTCCTCCCTTCCAGCTGGTATATGACTTTTAGAGCTTGGTCATGCTTCCAAACTGAGCAAACTCAGAACAAAAGGGAGTAAAAGCCTTTGAACACACAGGTGCCACTATATGCAGAATCCCTGTTGCCATGCTTACTGATGAATGTGGGGGAGTGACAAACAACCCTGGCCAGATAATATAGTAATCTCCAATCTCCGAAATGACATTGTTTCCCAATAGATGACTAACATTGCAAAATACCATCATCCATATGGACACATAGAGTAAAATTGGGTTGAATGGCTTTTAAGGTGATACAGCGAGCTGTGCTTTGAAAAGAACCATCCACAACCAAGAGAGGCAAGTAGCAAACCTCTGATTAGTGTATAGCTTGATATTGTCTTTTTAACAACGTATCATATTTATATAAATGGTTTAGCCTTAAAATAGTTAAGTTCGTAAGTTAGCTAAATGCCTTCATAATAACCATGACATTTTTGTGCCAGTTACTGTACAAAATGCTAAAACACTCATTATCTCTCTTTTGTATGAGAACACCGAGCTGATGGAGCAAATCATTTAGTATGCCCCTTATTTTGTATTTTTGTTCGATTTATTTAACGGGGAAAGAGCACTACTATAAGACAATTTCAAAATTTAAAACTAGTGCTCCATACGATTAATTCTACCCTTGCAATCTTAGTAAGCAAATATTTATTGAGCACATACTATTCTACAGGCATTGTTCTAAGTGCTTTACTTATTTAATGTTCACAATAAACCCATGAAATATTATTATCACCGTCTAACAGGTGAGAAAACTGAGAGCAAAAAGGTTGGTTACCAGAAATTGCACATGGGATAAGAGACACACACAAGGCTTGTTCCCAGATATTCTGAGTATTCTTAATCATTTTAATGTACTGCCTTTCTTACAACGCTGGAATAGCTCACTCACTTCTGGAGGCTTTTATTGCAAAAATGTTGTGAGTAATGTTGGTGAAAGAGTGTTGCCTAGTGAAGAGTACATGCAAATAGGGGTGATTTATTCATCCATCACTCCTTCATTCGTTGACTGCGTTGTTCTACTAAACAATGAAAGCATCAAAGTCAGAGAAATGTTGTACTGGTTCAGATGCAAAAGTGACTTCTTACTTCCTATCCAGCAGCAAAGGGTCAAAAACACTGATTACAACCCATTCACGTTTAAATCCAAAAGTAATTTACATTTGTCAACTCATCTGACCATTTTGTATCTTTCCCATGCAAATAATTAAAACTGTGTGAAACTTTAAAATATATATTCGTAAGATGCTCACTTTAAATTGAGGTTTAATTTAACAACACCTGCATCAGTTTCTCCCAACTTTCCAATAAAGCTTGGAAAAGCAACTTCCTTCACTAACATAAATATCCTCGAGAAAACAATTACAACCTAAAGTCAACTGCATGGAATACCCTATGTAACTAAGTGCAGTTTACTCCAGGAATGCACAGATGGTTTAATATCAGTACATTTACCAGTGCAATTAATCACTTTATTAAGTTTTTTAAAAAGTACATTCATAGGAAGTAGAAAGCAGTTTTCAATCATTTACCACTTATTTCTGCCTCATACAGCAGCCAGATACATCATTTTAAAACATAAAGCTTGGGACGCCTGGGTGGCTCAGTTGGTTGAACATCTGACTCTTGATTTCCACTCAGGTCAAGATCTCACAGTTTGTGATTTTGAGCCCTGCATTGGGCTCTGTACTGAAAGTGAGGAGTCTGCTTCAGATATTCTCTCTCTCCCTCTCTTTCTGCCCCTCCTTCCCACTCTCTCTTAAAATAAATATATAAACTTTAAAGAATAAAATAAATAAAACATAAAGCTTATTATATCATTCTTTTCTTCAAAATTCTCCGATGGCTTCCCACACTCTTTGAGAACATTTCGATTTTCTTGCAGTGTCCTGAATGATTTTATATTATCTGGCTCCAAATCATCCCCCTGATTTCACCTTTAAGCCACATTTCATCTTTTTTTTTTTCCATCTGTTTCTAAGAACCAACACACATATACCCACCTTGGGGCCTTTGTAATAAAAGTTTTTCTAATAGGGGCTCCTGGGTGGCTTAGTCGGTTAAGCCTCCAACTTCAGCTCAGGTCATGATCTCCTGTTTGTGGGTTTGAGCTCCACGTGGGGCTCTGTGCTTACAGCTCAGAGCCTGGAGCCTGCTTCAGATTCTGTGTCTCCCTGTCTCTCTGACCCTCACTCTTTCATGCTGTCTCTCTCTGTGTCTCAAAAATAAATAAAACATTTTTTAAAACTTTATAAAAAAAGTTTTCCTGCTTAAAACTCTTTTCATTATATTTTCATGTAATTTTCACTCTCATTTCATCCATATTTTGCTCAAGTAACACTCTTTAGGGAAACTTCCCTGTGGGAAATGGATTTCTTTCTTTGTCTCCATATCAAGGTACTTTCCAACCTTGCTTTACTTTCTTTATAACATGTATCCATGGAAAATCATATTTTATGTTTATGCATTATTTTCCTTTCTGCCTCAGTAGAATAGAGCATAACATATGCTAGATGTCCAATAAATGTTAGCTGAACAAAGTTGTGAATTCAAACTCTATATGCAGGATGATGAATATAATGATGTGTCTTATCATCATCAAGAAGAATTGGGCCAAACCAACAGCCCACATCATATTTAAAGTAAAATTTTATTCACATACAAAACACTACATAGTGTACATGACTTCAATGTCAAAGAAGAAAAAAATCAAAGAACATATTTATAAAAGAAAAGACTCATAGAAATTACACCTACAGTGGATTTCTAAAGTGGAATCTTTAAGATGTAGAGCAATTACAGGATTTTCTGTTTGTTTGTTTATATTTATTCTCTTTTGTTTGGTTGTTTTCTATCTTATCTCTAGTGATTTCCTGTTTGGTTTTTATATCCATGTGCTTGGTGTGTTCAGCTTGTGTGACAGAGATACACTGTACCTCTTGGTTGGTACAGAGCTTTGCTCTACACTTGATTGGTGCTATGGACTAAATGTGCGCACCCACTTTCCCAAATATGATGAGACCCTAAATCTTGGTATGGCTGTATTTGGAGATGGGCCTTCTAAGGAAGGAAGTAACTGAGGTTAAAGGAGGTCATTAGGATAAGACCTTAATCCAATAGGATTAGTGTCTTTACCAAGAGAGATACCAAAGATTTCACTGTGTCTCTTCAAACACACATCAAAGAAAGGGCATGTGAGTGCACAGCAAGATGGTGACCACTTACAAGCCAAAAGAAGAGGCATCAAAATGAAATCTACCTTGCTGGCACCTTGGTCTTGGACTCAGTCTCCAGACTGTGAGAAAACAAATTTCTGTTATTTAAGCCACCCAAAGTGTGAGACAGCCTGAGAGACTAAGACGGTGGGTAAAATAAACAGAAGAAGAAATCAATTCGTGATCAAATTGTTCACTGCCAAATTATACAGTGAACTTAAGGACAAGAATCAGATACTCCTTTTACTTTCTATAATGTTTAAATTCAGAAAATGCAAGAAAGCTTCACATTAATTCAATTGCTACATAATAGCTTATATACTACAAGATTTTTTTTTTTTTGACAGACAGAGAGAGACAGCGTGAACAGGGGAGGGTCAGAGAGAGAGGGAGATACAGAATCTGAAGCAGACTCCAGGCTCTGAGCTAGCAGTCAGCACTGACCCCGATGTGGGGCTCGAACCCACGAACCTTGAGATCATGACCTGAGCTGAAGCCAGAAGCTTAACCAACTGAGCCACCCAGGAACCCGTATACTACAAGATTCTTATGGGTAAAGAATAAAAATGTGTGTTTGAAGATATACAAATAAGAATTTTATGCTGGACACGTTAAACTCCTCTGGACCCAGTAACTTCAAAAATCCACTCAAAGAAAGTGTTGAAATCTTGTTAGTTAAAGACATTCAATACTTAAGGATGTCGCTTAAATGATATAATGGCAATGGCTAGGTAAAGTAATAATTTAAGGTATATTCTCAAATTGGAAGTATACAAATAATAAATATCACACTTTAAAGAGTAATCACATAGAAAATCACAACATAAAATTAAGTGAAAATAATAACATAAGAAGAATATATCCAGGATTTAATTTTCCAAAAAATATTTTACATTGTACAAATAGATCCAAAAGAAATAACACAGTAGTAATCTTTTAGGTGACGGATGTGTTAATAACTTATATAATTATTCTTTTTATGCTTTTTAAAATTTCAAAAACTCCTATGATTAGTAAAACCAGAGAAAACAACTGTAATTTTTTGAAGGGCAACCTTGCCTCTTATTATAAGCCTGAATACTTTTGAGACTTATTAAAGATTTAATATTTTGTAAGTGAAAATGGCATATAAGAAGAATATATAGGGAATATCTGTGCTATTATGTTTGGGAAGCACAGAAGTAATGTAAAAAGATAAAAGGGAAGAAGGTGATACATTCACTATTCACGGAAATGCATCATTTTCCTTTTCCATAAAACAAAACCTAGGAATTATCTGTAACCCCCATCTACCAATTTAGGATCAGTTTTAACCCCCAATTATTTATCAAAACCAACTATTTTTTCATCTTTAGTTTCCCTCCCACCTGCATTACCCTTCTTCCAACAAAGCTGCTACATCAAAGTCAGAATCATTTTTTGAATACATGATTTTATCCCTACCCCCACCTCTAATCTCAAACTTTTAGTGGTTCACCAATGATCATAAAATAGAAACAAGCCTTCTTCTGAGCCCTGAATGATCAAAAACTGCCAGCTTCCCTTTGTGAAGCAATTCTTCTTCCTGATCTGATCGTAGTGTGACCTCATTTCAGTTGCTCAGAGTACCAGACACCCTCCAGCCAGAGAGGGGAAGACACTCTTATCTAGCTGCATTCTTCAAATTCTGTTTCACTGGTTCACCAAAACACTCTATGTCTGATCTGTAAGGTGTGTTCACTTCCTGGAAGCATTTAACATCTTAGGTCTTTATTTCAAGACACTTAGCTTGTGGGGCGCCTGGGTGGCTCAGTCGGTTGAGCATCAGGCTTAAGCTCAGGTCATGATCTCATGGTTCTTGGGTTTGTGCCCCATGTCAGGCTCTGTGCTGACAGCTAGCTCAGAGTCTGGAGCCTACTTCAGATTCTAGGTCTCCCTCTCTCTCTGACCCTCCCTTGCTCATGCTGTCTCTTTCTGTCTCTCAAAAATAAATAAAAAACACAAATAATAAAAGACACTTAGCTTGTAGCAATCCATTTGTTTTAGTAACGAGTTAATAAATATGGCTCTTTGACTCTAAGCTCAGTAAAGCTCTGTAAAGTCAAGGACATCACCTGTTTTCACTTACTATTTTACCATCTTTCCCATTAGGCCCAGCAAAATGTCTAGATTTAGTAGTGATTAATAAATATTTATTGTATATATTTTTTCAGAATATTTCAAGAATCTGCAAATCAAAAATAGAAATAGTAAAATACTCATAAATAAGAGAGAAAAGACATAAACAGTGAAATTTATTGATAAATATATAAAAATGCAACCCTTCAAATCACATTTACAAAAGATATAGCCTATATCTGCAAAAGCTAAAAAAATTTCAATTAACACCTTAATGTCAACAGTGGCATCTCCAGATATCACTGTTAAAGATCTTTTTATTTTCTTTGATTCACTTTTCAATATGATTTTATACGATTATAAGCACCTATTAATGTTATACTATTTTAAAAGAAACCGGGGCGACTGGGTGATTCAGCCGGCTTACGCATCCAGCTTCCGGCTTCGGCTCAGGTCATGATCTCACGGTTTGGGCCCCACGTCGGGCTCTGTGCTGGCCGCTAGCTCAGAGCCTGGAGGTTGTTTCAGATTCTGTGTCTCCCTCTCTCTCTGACCCTCCCCTGCTCTCGCTGTCTCTCTTTCTCAAAAATAAATTAAAAAACATAAAAAAAATAAAAGAAACCTACTTTGACTACAAGTTAAATAAAATGATTCAAAATAAGTTAATAGGGATGTTTATTATCTCACTTACTAAAATGCTCAGAAGTCAGTAAGGTCCTCAGACTGATATTTTTAGTGGCTCAGGACTGTCACCAAGAACCTAGGTTTTCAGGGGTGCCTGGGTGGCTCAGTCAATTAAGCATCTGACTTCAGCTCAGGTCATGATCTCATAGTCCATGGGTTCGAGCCCCCTGTCAGGCTCTGTGCTGACAGCTTAGAGCCTGGAGCCTGCTTCAGATCTGTGTCTCTTCTCGCTGCGCCCCCCCCCCCCATTCACTCTGTCTCTGTCTCTCAAAATAAAATAAAGACATAAAAAAAATTTTTTTAAACCTAGGTTTTTATTTATAATAGTTTATTGTCAAATTGATTTCCATATAACACCCAGTGCTTCTCCCCACAAGTGCCCCCCTCCATAAAATCTGTTACAAGGCGTCTCCTTGATTTGGGACCTCATGGTCCCAAGTTTGCTGACAGATTAAGTGAATCATTGTCTTTTGTTCAGATCTTGTGAAAGAGCTGAAGAAACCTCTCCCCTAATCATAGACTATGTAATTGAGCAATTTTAGTTCCTTATGGCCAACTCTGAATGAGTTGCCATGCATTTATTGATAAGTCAGGTTCTAGTGTCCAGATTAGCTTTCTCTCAGTCACATGGTAGGTGGATACATGAAGAAAAATTGAGTGCTGTAATGGAAAAGAAAGACGTGAGAGGTAGATACTAGATAGGCAATTAAAACTGTATCTCCCTCTATCAGCACATATTAGAATTTTTATTTAGTTTTTAAATTTTTTTAATGTTTTTATTTATTTTTGAGAGACATAGAGAGACAGTAGGAGCAGGAGAAGGTCAGAGAGAGAAGGAGGCACAGAATCCGAAGCAGGCTCCAGGCTCTCAGCTAGCTGTAAGCACAGAGCCTGATGCGGGGCTCGAACCCACGAACTGTGAGTTCATGACCTGAGCCAAAGCCAGATGCTTAGCGGACTGAGCCACCCAGGCACCCCTAGAATTTTTAAAATGGAAGAGAAAGGAGAGAAAAGGACAGAAGAGGGGAGAGGAGAGGAAAGGAAAAAAAACATAAGAAAAGAAGTAAAACAAGGCAAATATCTAACCAATCACAGTAATGAGGACCTTATACACATTTTGGCTTTTTATAATTTATATTAAGAGTAAACACAAATTTTATCCCTACCTAACTGATAAATATCTTCTTAGATTAACAAACTCATTTTGGATAAACAATACAAATTTACATTTTCAAGTATACAGATCTGCTCTGTATGCTACACAATTAATTCAGCCCAGATCTAGGCAGATCTACAGAAATAATAAAGTAGAATATTGAAATGCATCCATTTGGCTCAACAATATGGTATAAATAAACTAATCAAGTGCACCCAACCTACTTTCACAGCTGCATATGATAAAATTGATACTTCAGCAAGGATTATAAACTTCTGTCCACTAGTCTCTAATCCACAAAGGACGAAATTCTGACTTTACAAAATTAATACAATGGACAAGTGGTGTGTTTACAATGCACTCACAGTGCAGTGGCATATTAAAACCTCAGGAATTAATCATGCAAAGAACATGAGAAGTCCAAAAAGTGTACTTCAGTATTCTGATATATATACAGCTATGGATTTTCTTTTATGTAATAATATTGATTCCTAAACATGTAAATTGAGTTGAAAGATATGCATAAAAATAGCTCTTTATTATAACATTTGCATGTTGCTTTTGTGGGTAGTTAGATTGTGAACTATAATAGCTTTAAGTTCTTTCTGTCACTCAGAAACTTGACGGTTGATATGAATAATTGTTACCTTTTCCACCTGAATATTTGGATCAAATGGAGGAGAGTCCACTGAGAGCAACACATCTTGGAATTTCCTACAACTGATGTAGAAAGGGGAAAAAAAGCAAATGCTAGTTTTGATCCCTCAGAAGTTTCTCCATGTAAACTCAGTTTCTCAATAGATTTCTTAACGAAACTCTTATGACAGTCTGCTAGCTTTAGATATGCTATCAGAGCATCTAACTCTGTCTAGATCTTTGAAGTTACAGACAGATATATTCGGACTTGGTTTCTACTTCATGCTTCGACATGAAGGAAAAAAGAGAAAAAAGAGAGGGGATTCTTTCATTTGTGAGGGCACCTAATGCAAAGGAACTTATTTTACTTCTTCAGCTATCACTGAGGAGTGTGGTTTACTTGCTGGGTCTAATCAGATCACTAAGGTGGTGAGCCAGTCCCCAACCCCCCATCTTACATTTACATAAAGGGCTTCCAGAAACTTACTTGCTTGAGGACTGAAACAACAACAACAAACTCAACAATTGGTCTGTATTTTCATCTTTTGTCACAAGTCATAAATATATACAAAAAACTACTACTATTACATCCATACTTGCCACATAATTTTAATAAATTATTTAAAAAAGAAACAGAAAAAATTAAAAGAATAAATAAATAGACCCTGTCAAGTTCTAAGAAATCACCTTAGTATATATTAATAAACATTTTTATAAATATTCTAGTGAAAGGAGTTAATATGTAGTATATAACATATCTTTAGGCATAAAGATAATCTCCGTGAAATAACTATGTCTTCTTTCCTAATATGATTTCAAGTCTTTTTAGATAATTCCTGTTGTCCTTATGAAGTCGTAGGGCAAAGAACTTTATTCAACTTTATTCAACACAATTAAGAATAGAAATGTGAAATGAATTGACCCAAACAATATTAATGGGTGCCTTATTTATTTATTTATTTATTTACTATTTGTTTATTTTAATGATTAATAATTTTTGAGAGAGAACATGAGAATGGACAGAGAGACGGAGACCAAGAATTTCAAGCAGGCTTCACACTGTCAGCACAGAGTCTGACATGGGGCTTGATCCTATGAACTGTGAGATCATGACCTGAGCCAAAATCAAGAGTCATACGCTTAACCGTGCCACCCGGATGGCTAATTTACAGTAAGTAGTACTACTTACAAAAGAGAATTTTGTGGAGCATAAGAAGGAGCTTAAGATGTGAACTCCCTTTCAAAGAATTAAACAGGGCACAGTGAGTAGATAAGGCATTCATAAAGCATATGAACAGCCTATGTCTGTGAGTATTTGATTACATGCAAATAATGGGTTCCAAGTGTAGATGTCATAGAAACTCAAACAGAAGATTATGAATGTGAGAAAAATTAGAAAGTTTTCCTAAGGAGGCAGAATTACACAGGATTAACACCTGTGATCCAGACTGTAAGGTACCTACCTCCCCTTCCCCTTTACTCGTCAGTAAGTTTACACAAATTTTTAGAACAGATTACCACTTAGAATATAAGAATATGTTTCCCAGTCTCTGCTTCAGCAAGATGTAGTCATGCGACTAAGTCCTGACCTATCAGGTGTAAGATGAAGTTGAAGATTGTAAAACTTCCATGAAGGTTGCTTAATAAAGACATGATTTTTCTGGAAGAGACTCCCTTTTTGCCATTTGTTTTCTCCCTCTTTGAGTCTGAAATTTAAATGTGATGATGCTAAGATTGTGTCATCATCCTAGGAGCTGAAAGGTAGACTCAAAGAAGGATTCTTTTGTATTAGAAAGAAGTCCCAACTTGTTTATATTACTGTCATTTTTAAAAGTATGCAGCCAAATCTAAACCAACTAATGTAATAGATAGGGAAGGTAAGTGTCCCTGCCTGGAGCACAAATAAGTTTTCTTTGTATTGGCTGCCTTGGAGAACATATTAAAGAGACCATATCTGCTTTCAGGGATTTTATCCTAAAGAAGAGAAATATGCTGAGCAAAAATATTGCTTCTTGTCTTGATATCTTTTTCTAAATTGATCTTGAAGGTGCAATAGCTTGTATTGACTTGGGTTCTTTTTTGAATGACAAGCTAGAGGCCAATTCCACATATGTCAGTGTTTTCTGAAGCACAGATCATGTGATCTTAAAGAACTTTCATCATTCGGTGCTTTGTGTCAGGCATCTTCAAAAAAGTCAACAAATACCTTTGCGTTGGATTTTACTTAATAAAACAAAGGCATATAGAAAATAGAAGCTAGATAGGAAAAATTCACATATTCAAAGCATTTGACCAATAGAAATGGCAAAGCATTTTTTGAAAAGATTAAAGATTTTTTTCAATAGATGTTCCTTAAATGTTTAAGAACCAGAATTACAATATGTGAAGTATTTTACAATATCTTCACAGTAATGCTTAAATTCAAATACTGTGCATGATTTCAGCAATCACCAAAAATGTTTTCCTCTTTCAGTTTGCCTTCATTCCACCACATATTTATACTATAATTACAAATATGTGTTTACAATTTCTGTGATAAAAAAGAATTAAAAATGATACATTTATAAAGATAAAATAAACTTGGAACATCACACACTCCACAAATGGCAGAACCACAAAGTTCAAAGGCACTGATAAAATCAAGAAAGCGATTTGATAAGTTGCCAACATGGTTTGTCTCCCTTAAGTTTTATAAAATCCTTTGTGCATATCTGGAAAGATAAAGTGCAGAAGGGTTTTCAAGGATCATCTTACAATCCTTTCCAAATGTCATTTGCCTTCTTGCCTGGAATAAAGCTTCAGTTCAAAATCAACACAACCCCTTCGCTTAGGTTTAGTTTGGATACATTCATTCTTTAAGGAGCCAGACATTTTATACAACTAGTTAAAGAGTCCTGTTTGGCAAGCAGTTGGCAGAGGGGATCCAACCCCCTAGAGTTTTGACTATGAGGGTCTATCAATGTCAAATCTAATTGCTCTCAGTGTTTTCCACGATTGATAGAGTTGAAGCCAACAAGTCCATAACATATCTCATCATTATAGCTTTCTCACTGTGGGGCTGATTGGTGCACCTGCCCGCATCTGACCAAGGGCCAGTCGGATTTGTTTTTTTTGTCTCTTGTCAGCTCTTACAGAGTAGAGCTGCCTCCTACCCTGAACATGGATTTACTTATCATTTAGATGAAATATGGGTTCATTACCAAATTCATAAATGAACCAGTATGACTAATTTTAAACACAATATGGACAAAAGAAAAACCGATAATCTTTGCATATGAAGTATAACAGACATAGACTTAAATTATAAAATGGGCATAGGATCAAACTATAATATGGGAAAAACTACAAACTAACCATAAACTATAAGGTAGGTTTCAACCGAATACAACACCTCATCATGGAGAGGCAGTTAAGGAACACACGCCGAGAAAAACTACAGCTCTAGTGGCTCAGAATCCAAGGGTCATCCATATATAGCCTTAGAAGTTCATAAAGATAATTTCTGCAATATCAAAAAAAAATCTATAGTCATTAGTCATTAAGCTCATTCTGTATTCCTAATGCTAAGCTAGATCAGATATGGCAACCTCTTTGAAAGGGAACTATTTTGAAAAGAATACACAGAAGTGATTTAATGGGCATAGCTACATAGGTCATTTTCTCTTACTAGAGAAATAATTGCCTATCGAGACAATATCTTAGAATGTTCAGATGAGTCACTGTACAGTAAGTGTGAGCACAAATATTGCTCATGTGTCTATATGTGTGTAGTATATAAAGACTACAAAATTAGCATTCTATATTAAGACCTGGCAGCATATAATTAATAATTTCATAAAGCTGTCTCAAATAGCTATAAATATCATGTTTTACTATGAATGTAAAATATAGAAATTGATGAGACACCAGAAATGATTCACTTTGAAAAAACAAAATTCTGGACAAACTAGTCTAACAATTTTTTTTTGGCTTGCAATCTTTATTTTAACATCAACAATTAATCAACATAACTTATCATGGTCAATTGGCTTTCCATCCCAATGGCCATTATATAGCATGGCAGTATGTTTCCTCTTAGAGACTGTGCCAGTTTCACAGTGGAACAGATGGCAAGTCAACTGGATTTAGGAGGGTTAGTCTAGATAATGCCATATTAGTGACATCTTCCAGCAGGAATCAATTTGATTGGACACTGGTACCACCTTGACACATCACCAGGCTATCTGCTGCTTTCCATCACACCTGTTGCCAGTGTCACATGAAAACAGAGAATCTTGGATAGCCACTGGACAGATCTCAAGGGCAGTGTTGGAGATCCATTACAAAAGTGCCCCAGCTTCCAGGTGAATTTCTGCCCTTTAACTGTTCAAACAGAGAAGGGAGTGTGGTTCTGGTCCACATTCTGAAAGAACTATTGGTTTACAAAAGTAGAATGCACCTTCCCTATAGCATCAAACACACAATCTGCAACTTTTTGTCTGGCTGAAAAAAACAACAACAATGGTATTTTATTCCCTTTATCTCCTGCAATATAGTTGCCTAGAATAATTGAAAAACAGCACTTTCACAGTAAAGCAATAAAAATACTAATAATGTATAAAATCCCTTTTCATTATTATAGTCTTACTAAATGAAAATATCTGTCACCTTATTCAGTCTAAAGCCAGGTTAAATTTGGCGTGAATTTGTACATCCTTAGCATGAGCTTGGAGCAGACATAATTTCCTCTCCTCCTCTTCTGGAGCTCTGACTTCTATTTGACTTTAGCTCAGCGCTTCCATTTTTATACCAGAACATGAGCCCTCACTGGTATGCAGTTCCCCTGAATTGAAATAATGTCTCAGCTAACGAGCGAGCGGCTTCCAGGAGGGATCATGTAACTGGCGTAGCTACAGCAGAAACAGCACCACGCTCTGCCAACATTCCCATTTCATCTGCCCCGGGTAGCTTTATTGTTGTGCATGTTTATGAGCATGAATCTTCTTGTCTAAAGATTACAATACAAAAGAAGCAGATCTCTGCCTGTGAAATGAGGACTAAAGCTTTAGAATGTGGTGCCTTTGATAGCAAAAATTGTTGTTGGGCAATTTACATCTCAGAGCAATAAGAGCCACCTTTTTCCAGATGTAATCAGTGTCAATTCGGTCTCTATTTTACCGGCTGAAAGAAATATGCAGATTGCCTTTCAACAGCATCTTTTAAAATTATTTTAATGCCTATTTCATTATTTTTTGAAGAAAATAAGCAAAACTTTCCTGTTTTCTATCCTTAATTTTATGTTTTAGTATTAAGAAATGATTGTGAATTGGGGCTTTATTTTTAATCTCAGTCCAGCATCCCTAAATTTGTATCACAAGTCATCAACATTGAAAAAAAGAAGCATTCTCTATTATCATCTTTGTCTTTGGGTTTAGCTTTAACATCCATCATACATACACCTGCTGTTCATGAGGATTAGTAAAATCTTCTGTTCAAAGTTAAGTGCTATAGAGCATTGCCTGGTGGCTAGGGCAGATGACAAGAAGTGATGATCAGCAAAATGTCAGTGGATCTGTGAAACCCAGGATTGTTTTATGAACCCAGGCAACCTCTTCCCTGCATCTGTGGTTTGGTACTATTCCACTCTCATTTGTCTGTCTGCATGCACAGGGCAGAGAAAATGTCCACTCATGAAAGAAAGATGGTTATTTTGGTTTATGAGATAACTGGAATACCTTTATCTTACCCTCTACCCTCAATCAAGATTTATTTTTTTGCCTCTATTTGCCCAAGGGGAAGTTAAGAAGACTACTCAAGGCAGACACTATATGGCGTTACTTCGTTCAAAAACAACCATGGGAGGGAGGCATTATTGGCCCAGTTTTATAGTTCAGAGAACAGAGGCCAGGGGAGTTTAGCTAACTATACAAGACTTATAATTAAGAGATAAGAGTCAAGATTTGAACCCAGGTCTATATAACTTCAGAAGCCATGCTTTTTTTCTATTATCAATGATGGCAAAGCAGTTTTTCATCTCTTTATGCCAGCTCCAACTGATTGGCAGTGGCTCTTTGGAAATTTGTCCTTAGGAAGATTCTGAGGTCAAGTTAAGACCCAAGAGAGAAATGTACTGGATTCTGTTAGTCTTTCCTGAGAAAATGGGGGAGGAAGGAGCTTTGTCACGGGTGCTGTGCACTTCACATGACACCATTTGGTCTCCCAGGACCAGATCTGTTCTCTGTTCTCCAAGTTGGAGAACAGGCTTTTATATGTCTTCATGTTGCCACTCAGAGTTGAAGTGACATCGTGGTGAGCCCTGCTATGATGCCTCTTCTTGAAAACAGAAATCTGTTGCAAAGAGATTGATGGTTAAGGAACAGATTGAACATGATGCAAATTCCACATTTGCTTATGTGCAATTTCATTAGTGAGAAAAACTCTGCGACAGCAGAAAGCTGCACCCTTCTGGACCAAGATGCATAGGAATGCACAAAAGGCACCATGCACACACCAGCCATCCCAGCTGTGTTTGGAGCCACCTCTATCCACAGCTGGCACCGCAACTCTCCGACAGATTTCAGATCACTCTCACTTCACCACTTTACTAATTCTCAGGCTGTAATCCTGAGGCCCCCTCCCAAGTGAGCTTCAGGTCTCTGTCAAGGTAAAGTTTCATAGTATATTATTTATCTATTTCCTAACCACTTAGAAAGTGTATGCTACAGTGTTTATCAGCTTCCTATCTTTTTCTAATGTGCCATTAAAGTGTTCAAATGTTTGGGGTGTCTGGGTGGCTCAGTCTGTTAAGCCTTCAACTTCAGCTCAGGTCGTGATCTCACTGCTTGTGGGTTCGAGCCCCGCATCAGGCTCTGTGCTGACAGCTCAGAGCCTGGAGCCTGCTTCAGATTCTGTATCTCCCTCTCTCTCTCTCTCTCTCTCTCTCTCTCTCTCTGCCTCTCTTCCACCTCTCTCTCCCTAAGAATAAATACACATTAAAAAAATATAAAATAATGAAGTGTTCATGTGTTTGTGCCTCTAATCCATTTTTGTCATAGGCTTGGTTATCTTTATTTGTGTGTGTGCGGTTAGCTAAACCTCTCTATGACACTGTTGCCTAGCATCCATTTTGATGGCCAAGTGGCCTGCAGGGGCCTTGAACTGACACTAGCCCCCCAGGCAAGCTCATGCCCTAGACAACAGCCCACAAAGTCACAAAAAGAAACAAAATGTAAGTTGTTGATACACTTTCTCCAACTGCCCCTGTGATGAGCAGTCCCCACCCCTCCCGGGGCCTTCTCCTTCTGCAACCCTTATGTCAGATCCCTGCAAAATTGACTAAAACCTCACTCTCTTGGTTTGAATTGACCAATCTGGCTTTAGCCCAGAACCACAAGGTCCTCTGCCCATGGACCCTACGAAAGTCACGTGCCCCAGATCCTGTCGCCCTTCTCTGCCTGTACCCTGCCTTGACTTCCCCAACTGGTCTTTCGAGATGTGCTATAAAACCTCCTCCAGGACCTGTGAGCAATAAACTTCTCAATTCCAATCCTCTGTGGTCTTTTGTTGAGCCATAGCGCATCCTCTCATTCCTCTGAGCTCTACTTAACAAACATTATTTTAACAAAGTCACAACAGAGTGAATCATAGTGATTTTTAGGAGCAAGCATGTCTCATTATAGCTGCACTTACTGTACCTGAAATAGTAAGATTAGACTTTGATAAACACCATTTTAAAAAATACACCTGGGAAGAATCTAATTGATTCAGTGGCAAATCAAAGGTAGGGCAGCGGGAACAGTCACCCCTGTGGACAGGCAATGCAGGGGTGCAAATCTCTGCTTTTTCTTATCACCGTGCTCCAGTGAGCCTAAACAATGTCAGTGGTGAATTACGAAAAAAATCTTTTGATGGTTACATAAACAACTGCTGCAGTTACTGTTAAGTTTCAGTAATTTACAAAGAAGTTTAACATGAGCACATTTTTATGGCATAACCTTTAATAAATATTGTTTTCTACATTAAAGTTATTTCAGGCAACTTCCAATATAAAATTGGCCCTGACCCAGGTGAGCTCAACTATACAAATTAATTTCAAGAATAAATTCATCAGTGCAGAGTTTTTCAAGCTCATTTTGGCGAAGTTCATTTCTCTGATGTCTGTGGAAAACCCTGTGTTGAATAAATTAGATTAGAAATAACCATATTTTTTGTGTTTATTTGTTAGAAACAAATGAAAAGAACATAGTGATTGTAAAGACAAAGGAAAACAGAACTTGAATTCCTTCAATTCTGCCAGTCCATGTGAGCGTTTGGAGTATTGTGCATGAGTGTTTAAAATGTAAAACAGTAAAACAAAGGGCGAACTATAAGACATAATACTTCTGACTGGTAGGTTAGGCAAAATAATTACCCCTCCACACCCAAAGCTGTCCCTGAATCTATGAATATGTCACCTTCCTCAGCAGAAAGGACTTGAAGAGGTGATAAAATTAAGGATGCTGGGATGGGTAGATGATGGTAGATTATCAGGATGGACTCAGTGTGATCACGAGAGTTGATATAAGTGAGAGAGGGAGGCAGGAGACCGAGAAGAGATGAAACAAGGGAAGGAACAGGAAACGATAAGGAAAGAGCATCTCCTTTTGAGGCTCAGGAAGGAACACAGCCATGCCAGCAGCCTGTTAGTCCAACAAGACCTAATTCATACTTCTGACCTCCTGAATTGTAAGGCAATACATTTGTGTTGTTTTAAGTCACTGAGTTTGTGATATTTTGTTGTAGTAGCTAACTACTAAGAATTGTATTAGTAAGAAACTAATACAATTGGTAAATGTGATTTTAGTGCACACATAAAATATTTTAATGCATTTTAGTACCTTTAAAATTTTTAATGTTTATTTTTGAGAGAGAAAGAGAGAGAGAGAACAGATAGAGTGCAAGCAGAGAGGGGCAGAGAGAGGAATACACAGAATCCAAAGCAGGCTCCAAGCTCTGAGGTGTCAGCACACAGCCCAATACAGGGTTTGAACTCACAAACCACAAGATCATTACCTGAGCTGAAGTTGGACCCTTAATCAATGGAGCCACACAGGCACCCTGCATTTTAGTACTGTTAAAATTGAAAGTAATTGTCTATTTAAATTGTTAATTGTAGAGGACCCAGGTGCTCAGTCAGTTAAGCGTCTGACTTCAGCTCAGGTCATGATCTCACAGTTCATGGGTTCGAGCCCCGCATCGGGCTCTGTGCTGACAGCTAGCTCAGAGCCTCGAGGCTGCTTCAGATTCTGTTATCCCCCTCTCTCTCTGACCCTCCCCTGCTCGTACTGTCTCTTTCTGTCTCTCAAAACTAAATAAAAAACATTTAAAAACTTTTAAAATTGTTAATTGTATTAATAAAGAACAAATCAATAAAATCATGATTATTGTATCATATAATTACTACTCAAAATAATTTTGTCACAGAGAAGAGAGAGAGATTAAAGAAAAGAATTCAAGGATGCTAGATATGTCGGTCACAGCACCGGCGATGAATCCCAAGAATTCTGTCGGCTCTTCCCTGTCCTTCACGTCAATGTCGCGTTTGCTCTGATTTAATTTTCAACCTCTGCACCCCCTTATCATCCTCTCGACTTATAACCCTAAATGACTGGTTAACCACATTGTTTAAAAATGTGTACCGACATACTGCAGGAAGAAGATGGGAAAAGATAAATTGCTTTCATAATATGAACAGTCATTGTGAATTTCTTTGTGGGCAGAGACCACGTTTTATTTATTCTTCCTCCCAATATCTAACATAGCATCTGGCATATAACAGAACAATAAATAATATTTGATCAATAAATGAATGATATAAAAGGCAGGTATGTATTCTGCATGTCCCTACTTCCCACATATCTCCTATATAACTCCTACATGTCTATTAATATTCTGCCTCAAGGCCATATGTCTACCAAAATTTTACTAGGTACCTCCACCCCCAAAAATGAAATTCTTTCTTCCTTAAGTTCTCAAGGCCTCCTTGTACCTCTGTAAAGCTCTTATCATTATCTGCCACACATTAAATCTAATTATACATGATTTTACTTCCTTTGCTAAACTATAAAGTCTTAATGGTTAAAGGCATAAGCTTTATTCATAACTGTGGTCACCATAGAACCTACAGAATAATTTCCAGTGTTACATGATCATAAATCATTGTTCAATTTAAGTTGAAAGCACCATCTCATCATTGCCTATTTCACTTCTATCTAGTCATGTTTGTAAAAGTATGAAAGTGTCAAACATCTTTACATATGCTGTAAAACCTGTACATCTAAGATCATACCTTTACCTCATTACCTTTACTATTTTATACTATAATGCATCAAATGAAGGAATTTCCTGTAGGAAACTAATTCTTGGAGATCTCCATATACATTACATGCACTTATTCATGACCCTGGCTATAAATGAGTTATTTTTTCCTTCCCTTATCAAAACTGAACAGTTTAAATGGGTCTCTTTGATGTAAATGCATTTTCATACATTTTCAAAACATTTTCCTTCCTCTTTTTTATCTCTCTAAATCCTCACCTTACTCTTGCCCACATTATATTACCACATGTCATATCCTTATTTTCTACAGCTAAGTGACCCATTGAGATTTATGGAGACTAAATGGTAATGACTTTAATAAAAGATGTGATGTGAAACTGCCTTTGCAATTTAAGAGGATGTTTCCCACAGTCTTTCCTGGACACTAAAATAATCTGGGCATCAACCTTATGTCTCCATGGACAAAGGAAGCTTACAGCTGTAATTTCAGACAAGCTGTGCCCCCCCATCTGCTTTCAAGATACCCGGAGCTCAAAGCCAGTGACACTACTTCCTCTTCTGCCACTAACATCATTACATCAAAAGGCCCTAGGGAACTGCAGCTTTTCCTGAGTCTGATGCAAAAACATCAACAGAGTCTGTCACAAAGAATAGTATTTAGCTTGACTCTCTAACATTTCTATCACAAATAATCCACATGACAGTATCTTGGATAAACCAAGTCCAAGATGTTCACACGTAACTGCTAAGATTTTAGGAAATAGAAAAGGAGTTTTTAAAGCTAACATGAAGAGAATATTTGAGAAAAATGAATTTGACTGCAGGATATGGATGGGAAGACGTTTTCCCTCAGATGAAGCTGCTTTCTGAAGAAAGAAAAATAGTTTCTGTGAAATGCACAGACCAGCTCATTAACAAATATAAAACCTATACATATATCTTGTCACAAAATGTGTTTTAAATACACACAGTGGTTAAGGGTATGGTATCATAGACTGTAAGGATTCACATATTTCAGATGACATTTGTAGATTTTCCTTCTAACAAAACATGAGAAATAAGACATGGTGAGACTTTAATTGTCTAGGAGGAAAACAGCTTTACATCTGTCTCTCTCCAGTGATCAGAGTGGGAAAGAAAGTAGTCACTTTTAGAGGGAATGAAAGAGAGGACGCCTTTAAAACATGGACTATATGCTGGAGCCAACTCATACTGATTTGTGAGTATCAAGGAAATTGTGGAATTATTATGGAATTCTGTGGAATTATTATGGAATTCTGTGAAATAGCTCGAAATGGTCCACAATGGAGGTGTCTACAAACATGGAAATTATTTATAAGTAATTATTCAGTCCACATTAATTTATGAGGCATTATTTAGCCTAGTGTAATTTATTGCATATTTGAAAAAAGAAAGTATACATTTAACTAATTTAGACTGGCTTTTTGTTACAGAGGTTTTACTGTATGGGTTGTTAGTAGTTTTGTAATTGCTGTCACATTGTTGCATGTGTCTATGTTTTATCTCCTCAACTAGTTTCTAAGGACCTCATAGTCAAGAACTATATTTCTTGTTTTCTATTTCTGCTAAAAGACTTGAGTGCAGTACTAGCTGTGAGATTACAATGAGTACTGAAGCGAACATACATCCCTTAGTCACCAGATTATTAACATTATAATTATCACACATCATGCAGTCTCTGGGAAACTGCACTGTACACTGGGGAAAAATGAGAGAAAAAGGGGCCAATGACATCTTAGTAATGTTATGATTATAGCGTTGACCTTTCAGGTTCCCAGATCACACTCTGAGGACCGCTGATCAGAGTAAATCAAAGTAGTCATGTTCCTCAAGTTTCTAATCTCCTTCTAGCTTGCTGTACAGCCCATGATTGGACTCTGGCCATTAGTACTGAAGCAGAATCCACCTGAGGAGGTTTCTGGAAGAACTCTTATTTGGTGATAAAGGAGAGGAGTGTACCTGACTCTCCATTTCTCCCTTGTCATCGACCTGAAGGCAGTTATGATAGTGGAGCTGGCAACCGCCCGCTTCCAGCAATGAAGTTACAAGGGGAGGATGGACGCCGGCCCGCTGTAATGGCAGAAGTGGCCTGGGGCTCATTTCCTCAGGTAGTACTTCGGTTTTTCTGTTATTTGAAGCTGAACATGCGTGTTTGATCCTCTGTGTTTAACCACTTTGGGAATCAGAGTTTTACTAACATCATCAACTAAGTTTCGAGCACCCTTTCTTCTCTTTTATGGAACAACCTTGTAGAAGACAGGGGTAGCATTTTGCTGGAAAGTCTGGTTGACTGATACTGCATGTTAAATAGTATGTATAAAGCTGTCTGAATTTGACGGGTCTTTTTGCATAGGACGTCTCTCATAAGATTTGCCCTTTAAACGATATTCTTACTATTTCAGCTTCATTGGTGGCTTTGATATATTCAAATTTTTATTTCTCTTTATACTACATTTTGACATATATTTTGAAAGGAATGTTTTCATTTTATCTAGTTTTCAAGTTTATTGCTGTTCTCAATATTTTTATCATGTTCCTTTTAACCCCACTATGTTAATTATCTTAACATTCTGTATTTTGTTTACTTGCATCTTTTATTTTTCTTTATCTGTCTTGCCACGGGGTTGCCTCACCTATGATTCTTCAAAAAACAGATTTCCGATTTTCTATCTGTTCTACATTTTTCTCCATTTTAATATTTTTGGTTTCTTTGGTTGCCATTTTCTTATTCCTGGGGTTAAACATTTGGCTCTTCCTGTTTTCTGTCTTTCTAAAGCTAAGGCTCTGAATGCTAATGCGACAATCTAGCTAAAGCTACATACTGTTTTATTTGTGTCTCATAACACTTGACACATGGCGCTTTCAATATTATTCAATTTCAATAGTTTTAATTTTCCATTTTTAACCCCAAAGTTATTAGCATTTTCTCCGTTTCCAGCATTCTAATATTTTCTCAGTGATTATTATTTTTTATTTCCATTAACAGTCACTCCCATTTTCCTCCTTCTGCCTCTATAGATTTTCCTTTCCTGGCATTTTATCTAAAATGAATCTTACAATGTGTGGTCTATTATGACTGGCATCCTTTAATTGGTAGTGTTTGCAAGGCTTACCCATGTTTTAATGTGCCTCAGCTTTTCTTTTTTTTAAATTTATTTTTTTTAATTTTTTTATGGTTTTTATTTATTTTTGAGAGACAGAGACAGTGCTAGCAGGGGAGGGTCAGAGAGAGAGGGAGACACAGAATCTGAAGCAGGCTCCAGGCTCTGAGCTAGCTGTCAGCACAGAGCCGGATGCAGGGCTCGAACCCACGAACCGTGAAATCATGACCTGAGCTGAAGTCAGAGGCTTAACCGACTGAACCACCCAGGCGCCCCTGCCTCAGCTTTTCATATCTCTTTAGTGCTGAATAATATGCCATCATGTGGGTATACTGCATTTTATTTCTCCATTCATCAGCTGATGAGAACTGATCTTTGGGGCTAGTATGAATAGTGCCACTATGAATATTCATGGACAAATTTTTGTGTGGACATATGTCTCAATTTTTCTTGGCTATATACCTAGGAGTAGAATTTCTGAGTTATATACCCACTCTGTGTTTAAATAGTCTGACACTCATTCCTTCACCTTTTACATCCCCACCAGCTACATAGGACGATTCCAATTTCTCCACATCCTTACCAACACTTAACCATTTTCTGCCTTTTTTATTATAACCACCCTAGTATCTGTGAAGTGCTATCTCACAATTTCATTTTCATTTTCCTGATGTCTAATGATGTTGAGCATTCCTCAAGTACTTGTTAGCCATTTGCATACCTTCTTTGAAAAAAAAAATGTCTGTTTAGATCCTTTGCCCATTTTTAAGTTGTGTTATTTGTCCTTGGTTATTGAGTTTTAAGAGGTTTTTTAATAATATATTCTGCCACATGTATGATAATAATTATGTATAGTTATTGCAGAAATTTTATCCCATCCTGTGGATTGCCTTTTCACTCTTTCGGTGCTGTACTTTAACATGATAAAAGTGAATAAATATTTATTGGCTAAATTCACTAACTCTTAGATACATCAAATTATTTATTTTTTAAATATTAAACCAAAAACATATTTGTTTTCCTCTAAAAGGTGGTTTAATTTAGTGCTTAGTTCTGGACATTAAAAGTAAAAAGTTCAGTCTGTGTTTCAATTTTTTTCCTTTTTATTTTGTTCACAAACCATTATTTAAGTCCTTATCCATGTAAGACACAATTCTACACTTAATGTAGAAGGAAAGTTACATAGTGAGTTAAATTAAATGCCAAACATTGAAAAACATTATCTTACTAAATTCCTGAGCAATCTCTGTAAGATTTTAATTTGAATATCACTGATATATAGATAAGAAAAATGAGATTCAGAGAGTTTAAATATAACTTGTTTAAATTTTATAATTGAGAAAGCTAGAATAAAGATATAGGAGTTATGATTCCAGAATTAGACATTATTTTCCACTGTCTTACGCAAACTAGTATTTTTTAATAGTTCAGTGAGGGTTTTTTAACTGAAATATATTTGGCCTATAACATTGTATAAATTTAAAGTGTACAACATGTTGATTTGATACATTTATGTGTTACAATATAATTAAGACTGTAGCATTAGCTAACACATTTCTCATGTCACATAATTGTCATTTGTTTTTTGTGGTAAGAAGAATTAAGGTCTAGGGGCTTCTGGGTGGCTCAGTCGGTTAAGTGTCCGACTTCATCTCAGGTTATGATCTCACAGTTTCTGGGTTCGAGCCCTGCATCGGGCTCTGTGCTGACAGCTCAGAGCCTGGAGCCTGCTTCATATTTTGTGTCTCCCTCTCTCTCTCTGCCCCTCCCCCATTCATACTCTTGTTTCTTTCTGTCTCAGTAATAAATAAATATAAAAATTTAAAAAAATAATTAAGATCTAGCCTCTTAGCCACTTTGAAGTTTATAGTTAATAGATAATTGCTGAAAATTATCACTGTGCTGTGCATTAGAATTTATTTATCTATAAGTTGCAAGTTTGTATCCTTAAATAATATCTCCTCACCCCCACTTCCTCCCAGCCTTTGGTACCTCATTCTTCTGTTTTTATGAGTTCAGCTTGTTTAGATTCCACGTATAAGTGATGTCATACAGTTCTTGTCTTTCTCTGTGTGACTTATCTCACATATCATAATGCAGGTAAGGTCCATTCATGGTGCAAATGACAGCATTTCCTTCTTTCTTGTGGCTTAATAGTATTCCTATGTATGTCTGTGTGGGGGGGGGTATATATATACCTCATATTCTGGCAGACACTTGGGTTGTTTCCATATTTTGGCTATTGTGAATAATGCTGCAGGAAACATGGGAGTGCAGACCTCTCAATATCCTGTTCTCATTTCCAGTAGCCATGCAAGATCACTCAACAGTGGGACGACTGGATCATACAGTAGTCCTATTTTTAGATTTTTGAGTACTCCATACTGTTTTCCACGGTGGCTGGACTAATGTACATTTCACCAAAAATGCACAAGTCTTTCTTTTTCTCCACAACCTCATCAAAACCTGCTATCTCTTGCCTTCCTGATGATAGCCATTCTAACAGGTGTGAGCTTCGGTTGCATTATGATCTTTATTTGCATTCTCTGATGATTAGATATGTTGAGTATCTTTTCATGGACCTCTTGGCCATGTATGTCTTCTTAGAAAAATGTCTGTTCATTTCCTATGCCGATTTTTAATAGGATTATTTGTTTCTTTGTTATTGAGTTGTATGAATCACCTAATTATTTCTTCATTTCAATTAATGCATTCTTCATTTATAAGGTACTACTTTCTTGTGGGCTTGTATTCTTCTGGATATATCAGCTACAATGACTGGTTATTAGTCACTTAGGGGAGGAGCCAAACATGGCACAAAGATTTTGCCTCTATGGTGATTCAGGATATGGATACATGGGGCCCATCTCAAGGAAGAGGGTTTCTATTATTACAATCTGCTCAACCACCTCTGATCCACTCTCTCTCCACATGCCAGCCGCACAAGCTTACCCTGTTTCAAGCAAAACTTCCCATATCTTGACCAAAATGATGTTCTTTTAGATTCTATTTTGGTTACATTTAAAATCAATATCACAGCTCCTCTTTGAAATGATATTTTCCAGTATATTTTTTGGTCCTTGGCATTATTCTTTTCTCTGATCTCCTTCTCAAACTTAAAATCCCTTAGATGAAGAGTGGGAGAAGAAAATACCCACTCATTTGTTAAAATTACTATCTGTTCTTCAGCTCAGCTGTCCCTCAACATCGTGCTGATGTTACTCTGTCACCTCTGACCGATTCTGCTTGATATCACTGTTTTTCTGTCCCACTATAGTGCAGGGACAGGCAATTATCCCCCTGCCATCATGATTAAGTAGTGAAGAGAGAAAGGCACAACTATGAAGCTCTCGCCCACTTGGAGGAATCTATTTTTTGCTTCGACCTGAACTCTCAGTGTCCCCATTGCAGATGTGACCCCAAATGTCCTCTTTCTCCAAGAGTTTTCTTACCACTTGTCTCAGGTTATTGAACCACTGGAATCCTTCTCTTTTCCATTTCTGGTTTTAGGTTTAAGGGGTAAACCAGCAGCCATGCAAAATCATCTTGTCTGGAATCAGAAGCATGCTTTTCTTGTTAATTATTTGTAACTGGAAGTTTCCTGATACTTAAAGGATTCTAACAGGGTATCATGGAGTATCCTTGCCACTTTCCCTAAAGGCTTAATAACATTTAACTAAGATCTAGAAATAACCTTTAAAATACTGTTTATAAAGAGGTCACCAGGGATTCACTGAAAACTTGCAACTTAAAAAGCTTTTATTAATAATGTAGGAAAGAGGAAGCATGGAAATAAAAGGTTTGAGAGCAAAGTGTAGAAAGATAGAAAAATGTTTTATCAAAGACACATTATGGATAAAATTTTAAATAAAGGTAATATTTGGAGCACAAAGAAAAATTGGGGGAAGTAAGGACAATAGGGCATAAGAGGACTTTAGATAGGTTGCCTTTTTAATGTCCTTAAAATGTTAAATTTTGCCTTCTTTGTTTATGTAGAGTTGTAATTTTGTTAACTGCATTCAGACCAAGCTAGACAATTATGCCATGTAAAAAAATGAAGCTTATTTCTAACAATTTTTTTGTGGCTGTGTTAAGAAATCTATAGTCTCTAAAAGAAAAAGTTTCATTTGCAGAATAGCCATTTCTTCTTTCTAGTTATAAGACACAAAGTCTCCAGAAAAAGCAGTCCTCTCAGAGACGTTACCTCCTTCATTTCTTTTAATGGCATATAATGTACTTGTCAAAGAATTTGGATGCCACTAATATTGAAATAACAGTGACAGTTATTCTGTTCTGTAGTGTTATTTATGGACAACATTCAACAAGAAAGGAAAAGGATCTGCCAGTTGGAATTTCAGGTTGTCTCCCACTCCAGCAGATGACAGATGAGTTTCAGAGTTGTCATTACATATTGATAAAACTGACTTAGAGACATCCCTGGGTCTGCAGACCAGAGTTAAATCTCCCCCTTGATACAGAGTGTACTTGGCTATTTCTGTACCTCTCTAACAAGGCAGAACGGTTGCTGTTCATTGGGAAAACCTGCACTATTCATCTTTAGCATCCCTCACATGTTATTTCTGTGGTTATTTTCACCAGCCATAAAGTCAACTAAGCATCTAAAGTAAATTATAATCTGATCAGATTAAAAATGGAAACCATTAGGATATTCCAACTTAAACCACAATTGTGTCTTTCATTCAAATGACCCAAACTTCTTAAATCTAGTTAACATAGAACCAAATCTGTACATTTTCCAAAGCCATAAAATGGTAAAAATGTAGAAATGTCAATACTCTACATATTAAATTCAAATATTTCCCATTCCTTATAGTTCCAAATCTAAACTCCAATATAATATGGTAATACTGCTTTGTTAGTTGTTCATAAACTGAACATATTTTTACTAAGCCAGAAATTCTTCCAAGTTCTAAATATTTGGCAGTGTACAATATAGTTAGAAGGTCCCTTTCTCAGGGAGCTTACATTTGAATGGGAGAGACAGACAATTAGCAAATAAATAAATAGATGAGCTAAATTCAGGTGATAATCTTCACTATGAAGAGAAGAAAACAAACAAATGATGTATTGGGGTGGGGGGACAGTGAGGTGGGTGGCATTAGAGAAGGTACTCTAGGAAAGAACTCTCTAAAAATAAGATATTACAGATAAAAGTTTAATGATTAAGAGTCAGCCATGTGAAGACCTGAGGGAGCAACATCTCAAATAGTATGAAAGACCAGGAACAAAAGAGGAGAAAATCAAATAAGGTAAACAATTAAACAAAAACTTGAAACTTGATTGAATTCAATAATTATCTCAGGTATGAAACACTGTCAGCACATGACCATATGTGTTCGTTTGTCTGGAGTAATCTGGATATGTCTGTTGCCCAGACATAATTACCCATAGCTCACCTATTCACTCTTTTTTTTTTTTAATGTTTTTATGTCTTTATTTTATTTTTGAGAGAGAGAGAGGCAGAGAGTGAGTCAGGGAGAGGCAGAGGAGAGAAGACAGAATCTGAAGCAGGCTCCAGGCTCTGAGCTGTCAGCACAGAGCCCGGACATGGGGCTTGAACTCACAGACTGTGAAATCATTATCTGAGCTGAAGTCAGATGCCTAACTGAATAAGCCACCTAGGCGCACCACCTATTCACTCTTAAAATGTTCTGGTTTCATGAAGAAATGATGTGTTCCCTCTGATTATAAATCTGAGATAATTGCAGCTTTTCGTAGACCATTATTAGACATTTTGAATATTGCGGCACCTGGATGGCCCAGTCAGTTCAGCATCCAACTCTTGGCTTCAGCTCAGGTCACGATATAATGGTTTGTGAGGTCCAGCTCCACATCAGGAGCTGTTGACAGTGTGGAACCCTCTTGGGATTCTCTCTCTCTTCCTCTCTCTCTGCTCCTCCCTCATTTGTGCATTCTCTCGCTCTCTCAAAATAAATAAACTTTTTAAAAAGTTGTTTAAAACTTTTGAATATTAATTTCACTCTTTTTTTATTAAACTCAGAAATCAGAAAATTGCTTTCGCAAGTTACAATCTATTGTCTTAAGGCAACTCTTTTAATTGAGAACCATCCATTTTGTTTATCATCTTTTCCTATGATTTTCATACACCCCTCTCGTAATTATCTATCTATGTCTTCCAAAGTTGAAAAAAAAACTAAATTAAAAAAAACAAAATTGAAAAGATACCTCTTATTATTAGGTTTCTTTCATTGTCATTATTTTACTATTAATCTTTGTAATGTACTTGGGAAGTAGGACTATACAAATAAGAGTGATTGATTAAACTTTCACCATGCTCCTTCATATGTGCTCATGATTTATTTTCCAGTTTTCTTCATTCTGTACACAGAAAAGTCCTGCGTGATCTGGAGCCAGTTTGAAGGCTGACACCACACTTGCAGAAGATCTGGATATAAAGACTAGCAGTTTACAAAGTAGAATATTTGTCAGTATAAATGTGGGCAAAGGACCATTTTTTTTCAATTTTCAAGTTCTTTTAATCATTTTAATCTTTTTTTGAGAAAAGCAGTGTGATAGATATTGATATAGATGGATACACATACATACACACATATATATTTTTAAAGTATTGTTATATAACATACTTGTAAAATCTTATATAACATATATAAAATACTACACTTTAAGAGGAGCATAAACATACAGAAAAAAAAAGCACTCGTATTTAATTTTAAAAATATAAGATTTGAAATAGTGAAAATACAGTATTAATATACTGTAAATATAATGAGTAGCCAAATTCATTCTTTAAATTGTTAAGCATCTCTTATATATCAGACATTTTAGTTTTCATGCTTGCTAAATTCAATACTATTCCCACAGAGCTTATATATTATTAAGAAATTACGATGATCTTCCATAGGAAATTAAAACTCTTGAACTGGGACCCTTCGGTGTTCGGTCAGTTGAGCGTCCAACTCTTGATTTGGGTCATGATTTCACAGTTTATGATTTGGAGCCCCAGGTGGGTCCTGTGCTTACAGCGTGGAGCCTGCTTATGATTCTCTCTTCCTCTCCTTCCGTTCCCCAGCTCATGCTTTCTCTCCCTTACTCATTTTCTCTCTCTGTCTGTCTCTCTCTCTCTCTCAAAATAAATACATAAACATTTTAAAAGAACGACCTTGAACGATATGAAGGGCTACTTATGGGAGCGGGATTAGACTGATTATGTACTGTCTTGGAAGAAAAAATAAGGATCAGGAGACCTAGACTCAAACTGGTAGGAGTCGGTAGCAAGAATAAACCTGTATTTCACCCTCACTATCAAGGATTTGAAAAAACCAATATTTTCACATTTGAGTATTATCTAATTCTTATTTCTAAATTGCCAGTAATCAACATCTGGTTCTGGCCATAATTACTAGGTGGTAGATGGTACAGAAGTATATACTTTTATGACCAGTTTAATATAAGCTCCCTGCTATAAATTTACTTTCTTGAAGGCAAAAACACAGGAATAATCCACATCACCTGCAACTGTTACATTATCCACATTAGAAATGTCTGTTTTTAAAGTGCCGAAGGTACACCAGGAATAAAACATGTCAGAGAAAGGGCAGGAGCACCTGAGTGTTTCTGCATATGACACTTTCTAATGACCATTCCTTCTCAACCAGGATGGTTTGGGAAATTGGAATTTATGACATGATTCAATGTTTACTTATTTATCTAAATTAAATTCTAAATGACTTAATGCATTTCTGGAAAAATAAAATCAACGAGCTATTCATGCTTGCTTAAATAATATTGCTTAATTCTTTTTAACTTTTAATGTTTATTTATTTATTTATTTTGAGAGAGAGACAGTGTGTGTGGCCAGGAGAGGGGTTGAGAGAGGGAGAAAGAAAACCCCAAGCAGACTTCATGTTGAGGGTGGAGGGCTCAATCCCATGAACCTGGGATCATGACCTGGGCCCAAATCAACAATTAGATGGCTAGCCACTGAGCCACCCAGGGGCCCAAATATTGCTAAATTTTTCATCATGCCCAAATCTAACACATTTCTTGACACTACAGCAACAATAAATAGAAAGAAATAAGTAGGAAAAAACATTTTACTTCCTGAATGGTTTACTAAAAATTACAGATGTGGCTGTAGGATTCAAAAAGATCTTTCCGAAGTCCAAATGCTATTTGGACACTGTAGAGTCTAGCCCCAGCCCAAGTCCTGTGTGTTGACCTTGAACTTTCAGGCCCAACCGCAGGCAACTAAAACTGATTACAAGGTTTTGCTGACTGGCCTCACAGTGGTGGGGATGTGGGAGTATGACTCAGCCCCACCATTTCCAAGGCCCAATCAGGCTTCTACTTCATAGGCATATTGGCAGTCGTAACCCAGGCTCTTCCATTTGGATGTGGAGGGTCTCAGCTGAGGCACTTTTATCTGCTTTGACTCCGCACTTCTCCACTTCTAGTCTTTCCCCTACCTCTTCCGTGGCCCACAGATCCCTAAAAGGCAGGAGTTTTTGTCTGGGGCTCCTCATTAGGGAAATGATTTCTCCCATTTTTGTTGCATCTGCCTGAGCCTGGGGGAGAAATGGAACACCCGGGAACCAGGAGTGGTGCCTGTTTTCTTGCTTTTCTTGGTACTGTAACAGTAACTGAATAAAGACTTGGTTGTTACTTCTACTTTGGCTCATTGTCTTAATTGACACACTGACACCTGATTGTGTGGCAACCACTAAATGGTTTTCAGACACAAGGTTTACCTTGAAAGCTGTGCACATAAGAAGATGGCCAGTATCCTTTTTGCAAGAATTATAAGGGGAATTATAACATTGCCATCATGGCACATGTTACTTGTTGCTATGAATGGAAGTTAAAAATCATAAAACATCATACAAGAACCAGCATAATCTGGATCTTCTCAGAAATGTCTATGAGCCAAACAGCATTACTAAAATGCAAACATTTATATAATTAATTAAGGAAATAGTTCTGATCTTCCTAAGACCTGCTCAGGTCATATAATCCAATTTCCTCTACATCAATTCCCATGACATTTATAATTGACAGGTATAGATAATCTATCCCTCTCATATTATTTTATTGTATTTTTCTCAGATTTTGCTTTGCTACTACTTTCCTTAGAATACAGCTACTTGTGCATGCCTCCGTCTCCCTTCATACACTGTAAGCCTCTAGCATACCACCGCATCCATTATCACACCCCATCTATTTTAGTTAGCACTGTTTTGATTATAATAATCACTCCACAGGGGCACCTGGGTGGCTCAGTTGATAAGTGTCTGACTTCGGTCAGGTCATGATCTTGTAGTTCTTGGGTTTGATCTCCACATCAGGCTTTGTACTGACAGTTCAGGGCCTGGAACTTGCTTCAGATTTTATGCTTTCCTCTTTCTGCCCCTCCCTCACTCACACTCTATCTCCCTCTCTCTTAAAAATAAATAAACATTGGGGTGCCTGGGTGGCTTAGTAGGTTGAGCATCCGGCTTCGGCTCAGGTCATGATTTCACAGTTTGTGGGTTCGAGCCCCACATCAGGTTCTGTGCTGAGTGCTAGCTCAGAGCCTGGATCCTGCTTCAGATTCTGTGTCTCCCTCTCTCTCTGACCCTCCCCTGGGTCTCTCAAAAATAAATTAAAAAAAAAAACATTAAAAAATTAAAAATAAATAAATAAACATTAAAAAAATTAAACACTCAACAAATATTTGGTAGGCTGAATTATTAATTTGGATTTGAAAATTGTGAGAGAACTTCATTACTATGTAGCTTTAAAAGGTAAGCCTTATCCAAGAAGTTCTTCTGGTAGAATAGTCAGTTAAGGCTATTTGTTTTACTCCTTATTTTGAGATAGTTTTATTTTTGAGGTACATTCACGTACAATTATAAGCAAATAATACAGAGGTATCCTTTATCCAGTGTCCCTCAAAGGTACCACTTGCAAAACTATAGTGCAACATACATACAACATACCAACCAGGATCTCAAGATTACGCAATCAAGGTATAGAATGGTGCCGTCACCAGATCTTACTCATCTTTTATAGCCACACCCGTTCCCCTGCCACCTCTACTCCTGCTGATCCCCTGACAACTGGTAATCTGTTATCCATTTCCATAATTAAGTCAGTTCAAGAATGTTAGGTAAATGAAGGAATAATTGTGGGTTTGTATGTGACTTTTGGGATAGTCTTCAGTCAGCATACTTCTCTGGAGATCCATCCAGGCTGTTGTGTGTTTCAGTAGCTTTCCTTTTTATTGCTGAGTAGAATTCTATACCACGGTGTCTTTAACCATTCATCTTTTGAAAGACATCTGTACTATTCCCAAGTCTGGTTATTAAGAATAAAATTGTTCTAATATTCACGTATAAGTTTTTGTGTGAACATTAGTTTTTACTTCTTTGGGATAAGTAACTAGATCCAACAATAGTTGGGTCATGTGGTAAATGTATGGTTAGTGTATTAAGAAACTGCCAAACTATTTTTCAGAAAGGGTGTATCATTTTACATTTCCACCAGCAATGTGTAAGTCATCCAGTTTCTCCGTATCCTTGCCAAAATTTGGTAGCATTGGAATTTATTTTTAATTATAGCCATTTTGGTAGATGTTAGTGATAACTCATTGTGGTTTTAATTTCCATTTTCCTTCCCTAATGGGTAATGATGTTGAACATCTTACATGTGCTTGTTTGCCATTTGTGTAAACTCTTTGAGAAAATATCTCATCATGTCTTTTGCCCATTTCCTAATTGAATTTTTTTGTTTGTTTGTTTTTTACTACTGAGATTTGAGAGTTCCTTATATATTCTAGATAATAGTCCTTTGTTAGATGTGTGATTTGCAGATGTTTTCTCCCAGTCTGTAGCTTGCCCTTTTATTGTCTTAGCAAGATCTTTTCAAGAGCAAGGTTTTTAATTTTGAAGTCCCATTTCTCCTTTTTTTTTCTCATTATGGATTGTGCTTTTGATGCCAAGTTTTTTTTTTTTTGTCTAGCTCTAGATAGTAAAAATTTTCTCCAATTCATTTATGTTTTATAGTTTTATGTTTTAAAGTTAAGTCCATGATCCATTTTGAGTGAATTTTTTGCATAAGATATGAGATGTTAGTCAAGATTCCCTTATTTATTGATGTATTTATTTAACCTATGAATGTCCAACTGCTCCAACACCATGTATTGAAAGCCTATCTTTTCTTCAATGAATGGTATTTGCATCATTGTCAAAATTCAGTTGGGCATATTTGTATGGTGCTACTCCTAGATTCACTATTCTGTTTCATTGCTCAATGTGTCTATTCTTCTGCCAATATAATGCAGTCTTGATTACTATAGCTCTGTAATAAGTCTTGAAATTGGATAAAGTGTTTCTTCCTACTTTATTTTTCTTTTTCAAAATTGCTTTATTCTGGAATCAGAAGATGGTGGCAAAGTAGCAGAACCCTAGGCTCATCTTATCCCATGAACACAACTGGGTAACTACCAAATGACCCTAAATACACCAGATATTGAATGAATACTGACAAAAAAACAAACAAACACTCCACACCTAAAGATAGAAGAAGCCACATTGAAGACGCTAGGAAGTACAGAGACATAGTCTAGGAAAAAATTGGATGGTAAGTGCTGTGGAGGGGAGGCAGGTGTGGTATTAGAATAAGGAGAGAGAGAGGAATGCATAGGGGAAGACACATGGAGAACATTTCCCCAAAGCCATTGGCTTGGAAAACAAGAGGAGCTGTATTTTGTGAGTTCTTGAAATTAGCCAGGTTTAAAGCCTAGAGTTTTAAAGGTCAGAAGGCTTGGCAGGGATAGAGCCCTGAGGGCACTACCCTGCACCTGGGGAGTAGGCAGGTAAATAACCCAGGGGCAGACAGTGTGGAAATAGAAATTTGAAGAAAGCTTGAGCACAAAGTGGAGAGATTATTCACTCTTTAGGAGTTCTTGAGAGGCTGCAGTTTAAGGAGAAGCCTCTTTGGGAACAAAGGAATTGGCAGGTTCCATTTCCCTCCCCAACGTCTCAGCATACACAGAGTCATGTAGGAGTATGGACACTGGATGGCTAACTTGCTTACACCAATCCCACGCCCACTGTGCTCTGACAGGATTGCCCTTCTCAGACAAACGCCTCAGTCCCAACATCACAGGGCATAAACCCTGCCCACACCACCTCTCCTGACCAGAGAGGTCTGCAGGGCCTCAGTTCTGGTAGAGTTGGTGTCAAGTCCCACTTCACAAGCAGACCTAGTTAAAATGCAATACATTCAATTCAGGGACCAAACACTGTCCAGAGCAGGCAAAAGGAGCCTCTGCAGTTGACTAGCCACAAGGATAGAGCAGCCAAAACACAACAGCAGAGCTCACACAGCAAACACTGGAGACATTCCCTGAAGTGCCAGACCCTGCACCCTACATGCACTCTTCTTTATAAGGCCATTACTTGCAGGAGCAGGAGACAAACTGATTTTTCTAACACACTAGAAGGCAGAGACTTAGACAAAATGCCAAGATGGAAAAATGTATTCCATATGAAAGAATGAGATAAGTCTATGGCCAGAGATCTAAGCAAAACATATACAAGTAACATGCCTGATGGAGAATTTAAAGCAACAATCATAAGGATACTAACTGGGCTTGAGAGAAGAATAAGACATCAGGAAGACCCCCCCCCCAAAAAAAAACCATAAAGGAGCTAAAAAAGTCTCAGTCAGAGATGAAGAATGTAATGAATGAGTTTGAAAACAAACTTGAAGCAAAGAATAGAAGGGTGGAAGAAAAAGAGGAATGAATTAGTGACCTAGATGACAAAATCTGGAAAATAATGAACCTGAACAAAGGAGAAAAATAAAATTATGTAATACAAGAATAGAATAGGAAACTTAGTGCTCCATCAAACATAATAACATTACTATTATAGGAGTCCCAGAAAAAGAGAGAAAAGGGGGCAAAAAGTCTATTTTAAGAAATAATAGCAGAAAACTTCCCTAATCTGATGAAGGAGACAGATATCCAGATCCAGGAGGTAGAGAGAATTCCCATTAAAATCATTAAAAGCAGGCCAACACATAGCATGTGTTTAATTACAACATGTAATTAAATTTGCAAAATATAATGATAAAGAATATTAAAAGCAAAAAGACAAGTTTTTATCTTACAAGAAAAGACCCATAAAGCTAGCTTGAGACTTCTCAACAGAAACTTGGTAAGTCAGAAGGGAGTGACATGATATATTCAAAACGCTGAATAGGAAAAATATGCACCCAAGAATATGTTCAGCAAGGCTATCATTCAGAATAGAAAGAGAGGTAAAGAGTTTCCCAGACAAACAAAAACTAAAGGAATTTGTGACCACTAAACCAACCATGAAATATTAAAGGAGACTCTCTGAGTGCATAGAAGAGACCAAAAGTTGCAAAGACAAGAAAGGATCAGAGAAAATCTCTGGAAACAATGACAAAAAAAATAAAATAAAATGGCAATCAATACATATCTATCAATAATTACTCTGGGGGCGCCTGGGTGGTTTAGTCAGCTAAGCATCCAACTTCGGCTCTGGTCATGATCTCACACTTAGTGAATTTGAGCTCCACGTTGCACTCTGTGCTGACAGCTCAGAGCCTGGAGCCTGCTTCAGATTCTGTATCTTCCTCTCTCTCTGGCCTTCCCCTGCTCATGCCCTATCTCTCTCAAAAATAAATAAACATTAAAAAGTTTTTAAAAAATTACTCTGAATGTAAATATATTAAATGTTCCAATCAAAACCATAGTATGTCAGAATGGATTAAGAAACAAGACCTATCTGTAGGTTGCCTACAAGAGACCCATTTTAGACCTAAGGACACATGCTGATTGAAAATGAGGGAATGGAGAAACATTTATCACACAAATGGATGTCAAAAGAAAGTTGGAGTAGCAATACTTTATTTGGACAAAATAGAGTTCAAAACCAAGGTTATAAAGAAGGACATTATATAATCATAAAGGGGGCAATCCAACAAGAAGATATAACAATTGTAAATATTTATGCACCCAAAAAAGCACCCAAATGTATAAAATGGTTAGTAATAAACATAAAGAAACGAGATGATAAAAACACAGTAATAGTAAGGGACTGTAACACCCCAGTTACATCAATGGACAGATCATCAAAACAGAATATCAACAAGGAAACAATGGCTTTGCATGACACACTGGGAACAGAAGGACCTAACAGATGTATTCAGAATATTCCACCCTGCAACAGCAGCATGCACATTCTTATCAGTGTACATGGGACATTCTCCAGAAAAGGGCACACAGTATGTCAAAAATCGGGCCTCAGTAAGTACAAAAAGATCAAAGTTATACCATGCACCTTTTCTGACCACAATGCTATGAAACTGGAAGTCAACCACGAGAAAAACTGGAAGGACAACAAACACGTGGAGGTTAAACGATATGCAACTAAACAATGAATAATAGATCATCCAAGAAATCAGAGAAGAAATAAAAAGAAAAAACACATGGAAAAAAGTGAAAATGAAAACACAACACTCTAAAACCTTTGGGATACAGCAAAAGCGCTTCTAAGAGGGAAGTATACAGCAATACAGGCCTACATCAAGAAATAAGGAAAATCTCAAATAAACAACCTCTGCTTAGACTTACAGCGGCTAGGAAAAGAACAAAAAACAAAGCCTAAAGGTAGCAGAACAAAGGAAATAATAAAGATTAGAGCAGAAATAAATGCTATAGAAACAAAAAATAAAAACTAATAAACAAAAAACCAATAGAACAGATCAATGAAACCAGGAGGTAGTTCTTTGAAAAAAATTAATAAAATTGATAAACCTCTAGCCAGACGTACCAAAAATAAAAGAGAAAGGACCCAAATAAATAAAATCACAAATGAGAGAAGAGAAAAATAAAACCAATTTCACAGAAATACAAATAATTATAAAAGAATATTATGAAAAACTATATGCCAACAAATTGAACAACTAAGAAGAAATGGACAAATTTCTAGAAACATATAAACTATCAAAACTGAAAAAGAAAGAATAGAAAATTTTATCAGACCAATAACCAGCAAAAAATTGAATCACCAATCAAAAAACTCCCAAAAAACAAAAAGTCATCTTCATAGGTGAATCCTACCAAACATCTATAAAAGAGGTAATACCTAGTCTTCTGAAACTATTCCAAAAATTAGAAAAGGAAGGAAATCTTCTAAATTTATTCTAGGGCACCTGAGTGACTCAATCGGCTAAGCATCCAACTTTGGCTCAGGTCATGATCTCACAGTTGGTGGGTTCAAGCCCTGAGTCGGGCTCTGTGCTGACCACAGTTGGTGGGTTCAAGCCCTGAGTCGGGCTCTGTGCTGACAGCTCAGAGCCTGGAGCCTGCTTCTGATTCTGCGTCTCCCTCTCTCTCTCTGACCTTCCCTGCTCATGCTTTGTCTCACTCTATCTCTCAAAAAATAAATTAAAAAGTATAAAAAAATTTAAAAAAAAAACAAAAAACAAATCCATTCTATGAAGCCAGCATTACCCTGCTACCAAAATCAGATAAACTCCACTAAAAAAGAGAACTACAGGCCAATATCTCTGATGAACATGGCTGCAAAAATGATCAATAAAATACTAACAAACTGAATCCAACAGTATATTAAAAGAATCATTTGCCAAGATCAAGTGGGATTTATTTCTGGGTTGCCAGAGTGGCTCAATACTTGCAAATTAATCAATGTGACATACCACATTAACAAAAGAAAGAATAAGAACTATCATTTCAACAGATACAGAAAAAGCACTAGACAAAATACAATATCTACCAATAAAAACCCTCAACAAAGTAGGTTTAATATTTGTTTCTGAATAATCTTTCAGCTTCCTAGAGGTCAGTAAACTTTCTCTAAAATGCCAAATAGCAGAATATCTTAGCCTTTGTAAGCCATAGGAACTCTGTTGCAACAATTTGACATTTCCTTTGTCAGGGAGGAAAATTTTTTCCTCAACCTTCTTAAGTTGTTCTTAGGGGCCTGCAAACTGAACTGACAAAAGGCAGATTAACAAGAGAAAAAACAAGGTTTATTCTTGTTTGTTCACAGGATAGCTCACAGAAAATGTTGCATGAAGAAGGAGTTAGAATTTGGGGCTTCTATACAATATTATATTGGGGAAAGTTGGAGGAGAAAGGGCACTTATGGGAAAATAAATCACTCATAGGAAAAATAAATGGGCACTTAGGAAAATAGATGGGAGATACGATAGTTTTGTAACAATTTCTTAGACAATTTCTTATCCCAGTGCTGGCTTCTCATCTTGTTGATAGGGGTCATCTTCCCTGGTTATGAAATTCTGGGGAAAGGATTTATGACAGTTGAACTCCTTGGGGAGGCTCAGCTTTTAAGCAGGTAAGCAGAGTTGAGACAAAGCCTTTTTTACATCTCTTATCTCTCAAATATCTTCAGCTCAAACTAATCCTTATATCAGAGTAGTATATTTTGGATCCCTTCATAATTTTATTGTGAAAGCAGGCATAGACCATATGTAAATGAATGGGGATGGCCATGTTCCAATACTTTACTTACTAAAACAGGCATGTACTAGGGGGCGGTTGTTTGCAGATCCCTACTCAAGATTTTCTCTATAATTTTGGAGCATGCATATTAAATATAGATAATAGTTAAGTAGTTAAATTTAATTAGTAATAGTAGTGAAGATTAATTTTGTTAGCAAAGAAAGTGACTTAATTTCCTGTAACAGTTAGTTAAGACCCTCTAATAGTATATTTCCATAGTATTTATAATTTTTGAAATAGTGGGAAATAATAGCATATAATGTTTAGAGAATTAGATAGTAATTGTCTATGTGAAAGAACATGACTTTGGAAACACATAAATATAGCTCAGATTTCTGGCTCTGCCATTTACTAATTGTAGGTCTAAGGAAAATAGTGTCTGCAAGCCTTTGTTTCTTCATTTATAAATGAGAAATAGTAATATCTATTTCATAGGGTTATTATGAATATTCAATGGAAAATATTTAAAAGGGGTTAGCACACTCCCTAGCATGTAGTAACCTCTAAATGACTAATGGCTATTACTGTTTATAGCTTATTATTTATTATTAAATAGAAGTTTTATTGGACAGACAATGGAGAAATGAGCAGTTGGGTTATGCTATTATCGCTGTAATTGATCTGATATCTTGAAACATTCAGTTTTAAAGATGATAATTACCATTTAAAAAGAATGTGGTCTAAATTTTATAACCAGGGCCATCCCATGTTATTTTGTTTAGAATTCTGAACAACAACAAAAATCTGTCCTAAAGTCCCTAAGGTTCAGTACTTAAGATGAAAGAAAGTACTGGATTAGTACTAACATGGTAGGGAAAGGTAGGATAAAGTAGACAGAGAGGGAAAGTTAGGACCTGAGTGGGGAAAGGCACGTATTTTGACCAAGAGCAAACTCCCTCAGGTTTAAGGTTCCTCTTAAGAATGTAATAAACACCACTTACTCCCATCAAGTTCCCCTCAGAAATTTGATAATCACACAACTTAACTAAAATAAATGTCATAAAACTTATGTTATGTGAGGGACAATATGACCACAGTCTGACTCTACACACAGTGGAATAGAGCCAATCAGGAATGAACAACCCAACCCCTAGAGTTATCAAAGCAATAAAGGTAGGACCTGAGAGGAAATAAGGAAGGAGAAACAAAGGGGAATGGAAGGGAGGGCCCATCAGAACCTTATCAAACAAAGACCCTTGCCTGTAGTCAGGAGCATTCACCTTCACATGTCCCCTCTCTGTAAAGAGAGCTTTGATGCTACTCTTCTTCTTCTTCTTCTTCTTTTTTTTTAGCTTTGATCGTTTTTTTTTCTTTTTCAAGAGTATTTATTTATTTTTTTCTAATTTAAATCCAAGTTAGTTAACATACAGTGTAATATTGGTTTCAGGAGTAGAACTGAGTGATTCATCACTTACATATAACACCCAGTGCTCATCCCAACAAGTGCCCTCCTTAATGCCCATTGCCCATTTAGCCCATCCCCCACACCCAACACCCCTCAAGAACCCTCAGTTTGTCCTCTGTATTTAAGAGTCTTTTACGATTTGTCTTGCTCTCTGTTTTTATATTACTTTTGATTCTCTTCCCCTATATTTATCTGTTTTGCTTATTAAAGTCCACATATGAGTGAAATCGTATGATATGTCTTTCGCTGACTTATTTCACTTAGTACAATACCCTCTAGTCTATCCAAATTGTTACAAATGGCAAGATTTCCTTCTTTTGGGTTGCAGAGTAATATTTCATTATATTCTTACTTTCTGATCTTATATTGTAATAAGCTCTTGCCTGCTGCTTATTTTATTTAGCATCCATCTCTTCATCCTTCGAAACAGTGAGACAACCAATTCCAGGTCTTGAGGTAAAAAAAAATCCTGCAACACTAATGAAATAGACACAAGTGGCAGTTTAAAATCTTACCATTTGGAGAAGAGTCTAAATCAGTTATCATCGTAAGGTCAGGAGCATGGAACTCATGTCCTTTTTTCTTGACTTCCTAGTTTTATGCAGGGTGACTAATAACTGAATAAGGGCATGACATTAAATTACAATACAAAGACATAAATTGCTATCAAGCCTGGGAGAAGCTGATGACATCACAGTCTCAAAACTCCTCTAAAAATCAAAAATGCTTTATTCATCCTTAGCTCTCATCAGGGAGCACTGACACACTAATGACATCTGGGTTTCTTTCAAACCAGTGGATTTTGGACAGGGTTGAAAGTTTTTTCTTTCAATGGTTCACAGCCCCAATTAGGAATAAAATTAGCCATTATCAGGGGATGGATGATTCTTTTCACAGAAGACATCTTTCTAGTAAATTTGAATTGCAAATGTCAACCCCCCTAAAGAAAATGAAGGCAAAATAAATAAATAGTGAGGCTTTTTTTTTTTTTTAAGAGCAGCAGTAATTCATTATCAAGCAATTAGGCTTGCAATAAGCTCCGATTCCTCAGTTTAGAATATTTTGGTCAATATTGGCAATATAATTATGATAAAGGTTGAAGACACAGTGCAGTACTCAAATGTTAACCATTTACAAACAATTTGTCTTTAATGACAGACAGGAGAGCATCTAATTACACTCAGCATTTCAAGAAAGGCTGACTATTTGCCAAACAGCACTCCATTTGATTGCCTTTAAAGCGCAGCCCTGGGTTGTTAAAGGGAAAATAGGATTTTTGGCTCCAGGTAATTAACTTTCCCGCTGTTCCTTTCTGAGGCCTTAATGAAGGTGCTTTGAAGTCTTCATTACCAATGGGTATTTGTCAAGGCCAAAATAATAATGCACAGTCCCAAGTCCTTCAATAACAGTTTCCTTTATCATTCCTCCATAAAATCTTTGAAATGACTAATGATGGCCTGAAAGGTGCAAAGGGCAAAACTTACTGTCTGAAGTGAGACAAGTAGGACTGGGACAGGACAGCCAAAGAAAGGAAAGTAATACGGAACTGAAGGAGAATAGAGAGGGATTATTTGAAATCTAGATTGTTTTCAAAAGGTTCCTTCTTCAAAGCTTTGTGAAAAAAATATAATGGTAAAACAAGAAAGTATGAAAAGTAAAGTTAAGTGAAAACAATAAAGCATATGTTAAAATACATACATAATCATAGGAACTTATTACTGACAGAATAGGCCTGTATTTAGTAGCATTTGCCTTGAAATAGGAATAAGAGTGAAATCAGTCACAGAGCTGGTCGGCTCCATTTGTCTCAGGGATCACTAGATATATTTCTAGCATTGCTTCTTCTCCAAGGACTCTAGCATTGATAGACTCTATTGGAAAATAACTCAGAAGTACATTTCATGGGCTTTTCATAGGCTCTCTGAATCGTGTGCCAGTGTGCCACAGATTTTCTCAAAACCCCTTCCTTTATTAATGAAGGTACATGAAGAGAGTCTGAATTACTGATTTGCTTTTGTTAAGACTTTTCTGCCAGCTTCTGTAGTATTCCATTCAATACAAGTTTTCTGAGAGCTGGTAATGAGCTTTCTAATTCTGACACATTTTGGTGTCTTATACTTTTTTCAGAATATTCAAAATAGAAGAGAACCAGCATTGATGAAATACTCACCGTGTGTCACATTATCATATTCTCACTTTAACCTCCCAGCTTTTGTGTGGATGAAGGAATAATTTTAATTAGTCCCTCCTGCTTTCAATTCCTGGGAGCAACCTGGAGTTCACCTACACAGCTTCCCTCTTCACCGCAATGTTTACATGTCTGACAAAACAGCTCATGCTACATGCATGTCTCCTCTGCAAATCTCAGATTTCATTTTCATAATACATACCGATTCCAACCACTTCTCACACTAGTTCAGATCAGCATGACCTGACCTTCAAATAGATTACTGCAATGTCCACTGACTTCTACCATTGTTTATATCGTGATGTTCCCCTCCTCAGCCATAAGGACACTGAAATCCTATGTCAGATGATATGATTCTTCTGTTTACAACAACCCATCAACAAATTCACTCAAAAGAATATGTGTATATTATATAATATATATGCATACACACATATAAATACATCTAGAACATATATATGGCTCGTTTCCTCATTCCATTCAAACGTCGCCTTACGAAAGACACCACATCCGACCACGTAACTAAAAGAGTATCCCTGTTCCAATATTCTCCGTCTTCTTATTCTACTTCATTTTCTTTCAAAGCATTTATCCATTATGTCCTCTATTTGGGTTTTTTCTGCTGTACCCCCAATAGCATTCCATCTTTAGGAGTGGGGATCTTCACTGTATTTTCACTGCTATGTCCCTGAAACAGGGGACAATGAGTGAATAGACGATAGATGATTGTATTGTCTTCTATTTTGTGTCCTCAAGTTACTAAAAATTCCAAGTAAAAATGTATCATCACTTTTTTATGTTTCTCAAGACAATCTGTTCCCAATTTTGAGATGTTTGGAAACAAAGGGCATTACATTTCAAAGTTTACTAGTATTCAGTAACTTGTAAATACATGTTCATTCATTTGTTCACTTCAAGGAGCCAACATTTCAGGTGGATGGCAGGTTGGGGGATCATTAACACCATTTAATGCCTTATAGCACAGAGACCATCTTCAAATCCTGCATTTGCTTTTATCCTCTTGCCTAAACCAATTCCACTTTAGAGATAATTTCAAATCTTATTTTTGGGGGGAAAACATGACAGACTGAATATACTAGGTATTAGTTTCGTAGAACTGCCCTAACAAAGTATCACAAACTGGGTAGTTTAAATCAACAGAAAAATATTTTCTCACCGTTGTGGGGGTTAGAAATCTAAAACCAAGGTGTTGACAGTGCCATACTCCCTTCAAAGGCCATAGAGGGGGATCTTCTTTTGGATCTTTCAGTATCTGGTCCCTCGGTTTTGTTCAGTCTGTACACCAAACTTCAATCTTTGCTTCTATCTTGGTGACCATCTTCTCTCTGTGTCTGTCTCACCTCGTCGTATGAGGATACCGGTTGTATTGCATTATGGGTCTACCTTACTCAGCATGATCTCACTTGTAACTAGTTACCTCTGCAATAACCCTATTTCCAAATACAATCACCTCCTGAGGTGCCCGGAGTCAGGACATCAGCATTATTTTGTGGATCACAAATCCACCCCATAGCATGAGGGAAACCAAACCTTGTGTATCTCCTTCCCATGGATGCTCTTCCTTTTTTCATTTCACAGATGTCTACTCAGCAATTCTTTTTTGTTAAACACAATGCTAGATTCAGAGCAGTAAAAATGAATTAGACCTAGTTCTTATCTGAAAGGAGATACAGAAACAAACAATTAAAATATGATGCTTAAATGCAATACCAGTGGTATGACCGGAGTGCAATAGAGGCATAGATTAGTGTGTGATTAAGTCTGCCTGTGAGACCAGACTGGCAATTACAAAGATAATTTTTTGAAGTTAATATTAATGGAAGTATAAGAGCTAAGCAAGCAGAAAGATCAGGGGAGGCATTCCAGATACGAGTCCATTCAGTGCACATATATAAAGCACCTGTTTTGTGGTAAACATACAAGTTGGGTGCTGGCACACAGATATAATTTGTGTTCGTTTCTGTGGATAGAGACATTGAATGCTCTTGTCTTGACAGAATATTAATTTAGGGGGGAAGACAGAAAAGTAAACAGAAAATCATAATAGAATGTGATACACCCTATGATGGGGCTATAAAAGAGTAGGGGAAGAGAGATATTTAGATTTGAATGCCACGTTAAATGATTTGGCAATTTCATGACAAGCATATAGGAGTTTATAGGAGAGTCACGTGATAGGATATTTGGCTAAAATGAAAACAAAAAAGACCCCTATAAAGCACCCTACTGCACAATGAAGAATACTTCAGACAGTGCAGTGTCATTCTTGTTTGTATTTCATTTTAAGTCCAGAATCTCATAGAGTCCTACTCATATGCTCTTTGCTAGCTGTTGCTTGGATGTGTGTTTTTTATCACCATCCATAAATTGGCCACCCAGGATCTAAAACAAGGAGATAAGAAGAAAGCAATAAAAATGGGAGGCATATTTCTATCTTTCTCTTGAACATTAAGCTATGAACATATGGAAATAAAAGTAAAGTACCAAATCATTAAGTCTTTGGTAATATGAACTTGAATTTACAGTTTTTCTGAGCATTATTAAAAATGTAATCTCCTTTTGAATCATTGGATTCTGCAGTAAGAAAGGATTTGAGAAAAATCTTCATTAAACAGAGTCCACACTTTTTACTAAACTTATTTTCTCATGATTACTTTTGTTTTAAGGGTATCTCAGAAATAACAATATAGACATATATGAAGACTATAAGGAATTAATTTATGTATACATATGAATATACATGTTATAATTTCACCTTTTTAAATGCACATACATGAAATTCTATAATATGTTGGCATCTGGAAGCCACCTAAAGAACAATGACAGAGAAGAACTTCAAAAATTGTTAAGCATGAGCATAAAGCCCTATTTTCAAGGAAAACTTCTCCTCTACCATCTTAGTTAATTCTTAGGAACCCATGAATTAGTTAAACTGACAGAAGACAGATTAGGAAGAGAAAAGCCTGATTTTAATGCATAAAGGGGAACATCAGGGAGTTCACCAAGAAATGTGACTTCACTGTGGTAGTTAGAATTAGGCGCTCATAGACGAACAGGAAAGGAAGAAGGACACTTACTGGGGGGAAAAAAGTCTTTGAAAGGGGTGTGGAGAGAAAGACACTTAAGGGAAATCAAATGACTTTTTGGTAAAGTGAATAGGCCCTTAGAAGAACAGATGGGCAAGATGATAGTTTTGTGACAAGGTCTTTTTGGTGTGCTCTGGACTTCTTTTTGGTCTCTGGTGATAAGAAACAGTCTTTTTGGCTGCTCTCTGAGAGGGGATTTGTTGGGGCCCCTCCAGCCAAAAAGCCTGTGGAGGTGATTCCACTGTGACGGCAAAGCCTCCGGGGGGAGCGTATGTAATCGCAAAGTCCCTAGCCTTGTCTAGGAAGGCGCTACCCTGGATAACGGTTGGCCCTCCCCCCATTTGAGGATCAGGACAAAAGAACAAAGGTCCTGGGAGAGTGGGGTGCAGTGCTGTGTGGCCTTTGGGACCCTGCTTCCCCTGCTTGAAAATGTGTGCGCTTGACTGCTTGACCTAAGTGGATCAGAGACTGGGGTTAGTTCTCCTATTATTCATGCCACTTGGTAATTGTGGTTTCAGCATATGGGCAGATTTTCTGATTGAAACTTCTCCCTAGTTAGAGGCACTTTACTCACAGACTATTGTTAGAACTTTTAAAGAAAAATAGCCTTGTCATAAGCTTCAGTTAATATTACACTATGTACGCAAAATAAGACTCTCACTGATGTATTTTGAGTGGTCAATTATGTTTTTTTGATCCTCTGTATTGTACTTCATTCCAGTCTTTAACTTTCTGTTTTCTCTTCCGTGAAAACAATGATCTATTCTGAAACATGTGATTCCTAAGAAGTTACAAACAATGTAATCATTAAAAGAAAGATGTAATCACCTATGGTATATAAGACACCAAGTTTCACAGTAAAGTGTGGTCTCTTCCACCATTCATGTTGTCTGTGTTCTTTCTTGTAGATATTTCGCCGACACCAACCCCCTACTCAGAGACCCTTAGACTCTGGTGCATGGGCTGGTCCCTCGCAGGGATTTATGACAGTTGAGTTCTTTCGAGAGGCTCTGTTTTTAGGCAGATAAGAGTTTCAGAAACTCAGATGCCTTCAGCTTAAAATAATTGTTATGCCACAGTGGCATATTTGATATCCCTTCATGAGAACTGAAGGATGGGCACAGGGTCTCAACAGAAAAGTGGAGACAGTAGGACCCTCTCTCTCTTCCAACTACCGAAAGGCTAAGAATAAAAATCTAATATTTCTGTGCTCTCTCTTGTAACTGAGTGGCTCCCACACCCAATGGAGTGTTTAAGGATCCATGCTAGGTGAAATTATAACATGTATATTCATATGTATACATAAGAGCTCATGAGCTAGCAGTTTTTGTTCCCTTGTCTCACCTTTATTTTTCTTTACTTTTCATAGGGAAGAATACCAAATAGTTAAATTAACCAAAATTCTCTCTGCCTCAGTTATTTTCTAACTAGATTTGCAGAAAAAAAAAAAAAAAAGGCCAGTCCGGATAGTAAAAGAATTTTAATTAGAACTTTGAAATCCAAAGGCAGTGCAGCCTCAAGTGTGCTTAGTAACTAAGGAGGCCCAGGAGCATCCAGGGTGTCCACAGTGAGCCTGGAATATTAGGTCAGGGAGAGCATGGAACACAAAGAGCTCACCTGGAGAAGGCGGCCTCTATTTCTGGCACTTGGAGGGGGGAGGGGGCACCTTCTGACGGTGGCTGTAGAGACAGTGTGGGGCCGTGAGAGGGTGAAGGGGCGTGTGTAATTCGGTCACCACACTCCCTGAGCACAGGCTGATTATGACACCACTACCATCAAACAGTCTTTTAAATTATCTTTATTTAATATATGTGATGCAAAATGTAACCTGAAGGGGTGTGTTTCTTGATGTAAAAATATTAAAAATGTGTTTGCTTTCTTCCATGGACCAATGCCATTTTGTTCTCTCTATTTCTATCATAAATTCTGTGGTTATAGCTTCTATTCTTTTCTATTTTTTTGTTCACTTTTATATACAGATGAGAGATTTTTAAAGGCATTCTCATTTGCTGAATAAAAAAATTGAAGTGTAGCCGAAATCCTTAGAAGAGCAAACTATGCCTATCACACACCATTACCTTCTACATTGTTTGTGATTACTGAGCTTGAACTTGACAAAAGGCTTCATTAGAAACCAAGGGCAAGATCCCACCTTTCTGAAACAATCTATTAAACAAAACAAAACCAACGAGATGGGGGGGGGGGTATCTGACCCGTTTTTTAGCGTGCTACAATAAACCACCAGCACCATCTATCAGGAGACTTCAAACAATGGCAGTAGCACAGACTTAATCCAAATGGGAAGGTGATCTGAGTTAAACTGTCAGTATGCTTCACAGCCTTTAGTTAATTCATTATTGTCCAGTTCAAACTCAAATCACACTTTTTGTATGCAAAATACACAGAATATAATGTGCACATGTGCACGTATGTGTAGATGCATTTGTATGTGAATACATGCACCTGTATGTAAAGAGGGGCAAATACCAGCTCATACACAACAGAGCCATGTTAAGGTGAATCTAAGAAACACACATTGTAAGGATTTTTCACATACTAAATATGGGCTCTCAGGTTCCTAATGGCAACAAAAGAAATATGAAGTTATAAGATTCATAGTAGCCCAGAACTTATAAATCTAGTTCAATTAAAGTATTATCTCTATTTGGAGCAAATAAATAATCTCACAGAGCCCATGACTAATCAGACTTGTGCTCTGATTGCATTATCCAGCATAGCCAGCAAGTTTCTATGACTACCACTGAAATAGGAAGGCAGTGACTAAAAAGTTAAGAGTTACTTGAAGGTAAGCAAGGATATCCTGGCTGTTGTCACAAGTTATAAAACTCTGATTATTACAGTCTTCATTTGAGTCCTTGTCAGAAAATTGGGCTTTGCAAAAAGAGATTATATAACATAAATATAATTATTTAGCTTATAATTCTAGATGAAAAATAAGGCATTTTTGTTTGTTTTTCGGGAGAAAAATGTTCTATTGGAATCTAATTCCTTTCTCAGCAATCTTCTCTGAATGTTTAATTTACATTTATTTGATCAAAATGACACAGCATGCGTGGTGTTATAAAAATGATCCTTGGCCCTGGCCCTTATGTTATCCTGGCCCACACAATGTTTGGGAAGTATGATTTTAGGAGACAAGAAATCAGTGAAAACCCAGATATATCAAGCCAAAACCTCTTATTTCCTCCAAGTATGAACTTCCTCTAGTCTTAACTTTCCCCAGCTTTGGGAAAACAGGTGCAAGTTAGGACTACCATGCAAAGAATTATACTATTAGTATAACTATCCTTAGCTACTGCAACGTCAATTGTAGAGGCTAGTTAGAATCAGCACAATTAGTTTTAGAGAAAGGTCAAAGCACAGTCTTTGTTGTCTTGCTTTGGCTCTATATTAAAAGTGAGGTATTTTATTCAGCAATTTTCCATCTAGTGACTCATGATGGGTGATGGACAGGTGGATGATTGAGTTGTTTTTGAGATAAGAACTGCTTAGTAGAAGAGTTATGGACCAAAGCAGCCAATAAAACCATCTACAAAGAATAATGGACAGTGATGACAGAGCTATAAGCACAGCAGGAAACATTTTTAGCTCCCTTTCCTGTCATGGGGGTGCACTTTCCTCTGCATTAGCAAGGTTTGGGTCAACACCTGCAATAGAATGTATTTTAAATCTCAAATGTGAGCTCACCCTGCTAGAGAGAAAAATGTCCTATCAGACTCCACCTTCAGCTTTGTGAAACCCTTGTGATTGTATAATTACTTAACAAACATAGGGGGCTGGGCGTCATGAGAAGAAAATAAAACAAATTATAACAAATTCTTAGTATCTGGTAATCCCAACTTGTTTACCTATACAGATTAAATGATCTCATCAAAATGACAGAATTTGATTTCTCCCTCAACAGCAAATATAAAAAAGTGATGAGTGAACATATTTTATTCCTGTCATCTAATTTCAGTTTCTGCCAACTTACTCTCAAGATAATATTGACCAGAAGTGGAAAAGAGTAGTGAGAGTAAGAGAGGTCTTGACCTGAACTTAAGCTGAGGGTACTCTGAGACATACCTGATGAATTTAAGGAGTAGAAAAGACTAATTTTATAAGACATGAAAAATTTCCTGGAAAATACTCAGGCTTAGGGATACTAACCAACCCATACTTTTTGGAGGTCAAGAGCAAAGCGAGTCTGTCATTAAGATTGTCCTGATGGATATGTGGCTTAGGGGAGTGTCCCATAAATTAAAAACAAAAATTTGGCTTTCCTAAGAACTTGGTAAGTCACAGGCCAACCAGAGGGGACATGGGAGTCCCCTGGAATGGTTTTATGTGTTACTTCCTTAAACAGGTCTAAAACATTTTTGTATTCAGTGTATATTTAATGAAGTCATGGAGGAATTGATGTTCTCTTTAATATTGTGTAAAAAAGAGTCACTATTTCATTTCCATTGTCTGAATTAGACCTGGTGTTCTGTAAATACTTTGCAAACCACTTCAATTCTCTTTGGTACTTGTTCTTCTTTAACACGCTTGTGTTGTTCTAAAACTTCTTGGGAGGCACATAAAGCTATTTACAACTTAGACCACAAAAGAAGAAAAACAATCTCCATAAACAGCATCATACCATGTATTATTATTTTCTGGTTTTCAGCTAACTGTAATTACTGACTTTCAACTACCAAAAGTATGTGACCTTGCAAAAAGAATTGACAGAACAATAACTATGTTAGTGAGGAGTTGCTGCTGTTGCTGTATGTATATGTGCCATTTGGTTTAGTTTTATCAACTTCCAGCCCTTGGCTCAGCCCATTCCATAGGAAATGAACATCAAGGTATTCCAGTAATGTTTCATTTCTATTACGTATGGGTAACAGAGCTACGTCCTGGTTGACCCGCTCTTTTCTCAGGACAAATTTAGCACTGCTCAATACCTTCTATCCTAAAGCAACATTTCTCAGTGAGAGACCAGTTGGTCTTCAACTTTTCCTTAGAGCAATACACAATGTTGGGGGGTCGGGGAGTATCCTATTTATTTTTCGCATGTTTATGTGAATTTCTTCCTCCAGTCTCTCTATTTTCCTTTTTAGTCCCTTCTCTCCACAGAAAAAGATTGACCGATTTGACTGGTAAGATGAAGAGGACCTAGTGCCTACTGGCTACTATGCCTCAGTTGGTGAGAAAGTAACCCCTGTGCCAGGGCCTTGCTCTCTGTGTTCCTGCTATCCGGGCTCAGTGTATAGGAGAGTATGGTTTCCCCTTGCACCTTATCTGTGTCAACAGCCTGCACACTCTGCTGCAAGGAGTTTTCCAAGATCAGAACTCAGGCAATGGCTATTAGGAGATCCATATACATTCAGAAACCCAACGTGTTTTTTCTAATCCAACCCCACTGATAATAAAGCTGATATTTTAGTCTATATTTATCAAGCTCCTGTGTCTGTGTTTTAACTGGCTCTAAATTTGAGGGGAAGGAGAAATATGTACTATATTAGCCCTATTGATACCTCCTACTCATAGATGCACCACCTCCAAAGCTCTAGAACAATGTTCCCAGAGAAGACAATGGCCCTACCAGGGTCTCAGGATCCCACACAGGCAGCCCAGGCCAGGATAAAAAGTAAGAAATTGTGGATGACGTCTGGCTGCTGATTGAGAATAGTTATAAGAATATGAGAGATATTCTTCGGAAGCTCACAAAAACACTTTGGGGGCAGGAGTAATTTAAAGGAAGTGCAGGGAACTTGGAATCATTGTAGTGAACTACGGATTCAAAACATGTCAGGTCATTATTATATATGAGATCTCAGACTAGTGAAATCTGGGGAAAGATAAGCAACCTGCACATACATCTTACGGTTATAAGAAACTATTTTGTTTAAAGCACTTTTTTATCATTTAATTATAAGAATCTGTTCATGAGATAGGCAGGATAACCATAATATTTCTATTTCTCATGTAGGAAGCAAAGGCATAGAAGGCTAGAAACGATCTTGTGTTATATAGCTAGCAAGAGATGGAGAAGGATTAGAAAATGTATGTTCTCTAATTTCTAGACTGACTTAGTGATAAATCACTTAGAATTCCTTACAAATTCTCCTTCACAGAAATATTTTCACAGAATTTTAGAGGAGTACAGTGAGTAGCTATAACTGGATTCAAAATTAGAGAAATACTTTAGAGCTTGGTGATTGTGATGTGCAGACTCTAAGATGCCTCCAGTGATCTCTGCCTCCTGGTATTTATGCCATTATGGAGTCATTTCCCTTTGAGTGTGAACAGGACGTGTGCCTTACATCTAGCCAACAGAATCTGGCAAAGGTGATGGATGTCACTTCTGTCATTATGGTACATAGGATTGCAGTTTCCATCTTCCAGAAGACATTCGTTATTAGCTCTGTCTCTTGCTGACTTTGATGAAACAAACTGCCATACGAACAGAACAGGCCTACGTGGCAAAGAACAGGGGGAGACCTCCAGCCAACAGCCAGCAAGGAGCAAGATCCTGCCAACAACAATGTGAGCTTGGAAGTGAATCCTTCCTCAGTCAAGCCTCAGACGAGACCCCAACCCTGGCGGATGCCTTGATTACAACCTAATACAGAGTCCCAGCTAAGCTATGCCCTGATTTCTGACCATGGAAACAGTGAGGGGATAGTTATGTGTTATTTTAAGCTACTAAGTTTGTGATCATTTATTATACAGCAGTTGATAACTAAATTGGTTTTCAGTAAAACGACAGGAATCCTCCGGCAGGTCCAGGCTACAAACAGCCTAACAATTATGTTTTCTGCCATCATCCTGTTTCCTATGCTACTCTAACTTGTACCAGATACTATAATAACCGCTTGTGCCTGGTGATCTTGTCCAGCAGATGCAGTCATCTTACCATGTTATCTCTTACCTTCTGGCAGGATTTAATGCTCAGGTGTCTGCTACCAGGCACCGCAAGGCCAGAATCATTTATTACAGAGTGTTTAAGAATATTTCGGTATTAACAAGTTCTTGTCACATAAACATTAATGGAAAGCATAACTCAGTTTCAAGGTACCTTATGGAACATTTATCCAGAATTGCTTTACCAAGGCCTGGAAACAGATGATCAACATTCTCTTCTGATGATGTATGCAGCCGGGGAGGATTGTGACAGAAGAAGGAAGGGAGAGAAAAAAAAAAAAAAAAAGGAAAGAAAAGAAAGAGGAAAAAAAAGGTATGAACCTCCTTACATTGTGCTCAGGCAGCTTTCCTTCTGACTGTCAATTTCTATTAAATGTCTCTTGTTCCTCTTTTTCTCCACGCAAGTATTGGAAATGAGGAAGAAATTGGTTTAATAATTTTCTGAGAAATCAGCTAAATTCTAATGTTGTTTGATCACATCCAGTTACAAAAATGTCAAGTGCATTTCCATTTAGAGTGCTTGCTTAAACAGCCGTGCAAATGGGAAACACCCGAAAATCAGCATATATCATGAGTTTTAACTTTTTTTCATACACACTTGCATTAATCCACTCTGTTACTCTTGAAAATAATGCATTTTTCCAGCACATCATTCCTTAAATGAGGGTGATCCATCACCACTGGAGATTCACCAGTGAGGCACATTAATAAAAGCGGACAGATTCAGTGTGTTTTCTTTGGGAAGGTTTGCTTCTCATGAGTACAACGTTTGGTTGCTTATGCCAAAAATTCAACCCAGATGTTTCTACAACTCCTGTTTTCCTTGCTAGGACATTTCCCTAGATAATAGTCTATCATAATCCCCATTCTACTCTTCATTAAGGAGCTGTTCATCTCAAAATGCTATGTGCTGTAAGTGGATGAGATTCTTCTCCCCTCTTCTGAAAGCTGCTGAATTAAAAATGTTATAGTAACTATACCAGACATCCTACTCCGATGAGCCCAGGACTGTATTGTGATTAACACACACATGTACATATACACACATTCAAACACCCATGTGAATAGTAAGCAGTGAGGCTCAGACATGTGGAATTCAGGCAAATTTCACATTTTTATCACATATTTTTCAAACCTTAAATATTTCTGAATAATTTACTTCCTGCAAATGAGTAATAAGAGTCTGTGGGAGAACTGAATATTTAAATTTCAGTATTTAATTAGATTAAAAATTAGCTAAGCAGTATTTTATTGAATAAAATTATATGATATTTTTCTCCTAATCAACCCTCCCCTTTTTATTTCATTCCAAAATATGTATAAGTGCATCACATATTTAGGCACCACTACTGACTTTGTACAGTTTAATCTCTAATTCCTGCTACTATATTTTAAAATATAGACTTTCTACAGGGTGGGTGAATTCTCCAGCTGGCTACATTTTGTTTTTAATGTTTTTTTTTATTTTTGAGAGAGAGAAAGACAAAGTGTGAGCAGGAGGAGGGGCAGAGATAGAGAGGGAGACACGGAATCTGAAGCAGGCTCCAGGCTCTGAGCTGTCAGCACAGAGCCTGACATGGGGCTTGAACCCACAGACTGTGAGATCATGACCTGAGCTGTAGCTGGATGCTTAACCAACTGAGCCACTCAGGCACCCCCCCCTTTTTTTAATGTCCAGGATAGCTACATTTTTTAATAAAATTTTTTTAAATGTTTTATTTATTTTTGATACAGAGAGAGACAGAGCATGAAAGGGGGAAGGGCAGAGAGAGAAGGAGACACAGAACCGGAAGCAGGCTCCAGGCTCTGAGCTAGCTGTTAGCACAGAGCCTGATGCGGGACTCGAACCCACAAATATGAGATCTGACCTAGGCCGAAGTTGGAGGCTTAACCGACTGAGCCACCCAGGCACCCCGGGATAGCTACATTTTAACCTTAGTAAGAAGACTTTATCTTCTCATATTGATTTTGACAATTCCACACTTAAACTATGTGTAATGATTGAATTGAATGCCTGTGCTTGAAGTATTGAATCAAGTATTTAGTCCCCTGAATAAGACCAAGACTAAAAAATTTCTTAGTGTATAAATTATTAAATAATTAGTGTCAAACTACATAGTATGTTTATGAAATTTAGAGTAATATAAAAACATAACAATAAGATATATAGACACTCCCTAGAGCAGATCAACTTTTTTTGGTGTCATTCTCAATAAATAGATTTGAGGAACTTTAATCAAGTAAGAACAAAACTTAGCTAATTGATAAAACATGTATTGATTAATCATGGCAGCATACTTATATGACAGATCCAAGGGGCCATACATGATTTAAAACATGATTTATGAAAACAAAATATCAGTAAAAAGTGTGCTGAGTATCTAATTGCATGAAGTCACCAGGACATGGGAAGGGTTTTAAAAGACAACCCTTAAAAAAGGGTTTTTACCATAGACCTAGATTTAAGATCAGGAAGAGTCATATGTCTATATAAAGAAAAGCTGACCTACAGAGAGAAATGGTACATTCAAATCAGTTGAGGACATCAGCACAAAGAAACATACTGAAGACATGAATTAGAACATTCAAGGCAAACAGCATGAAAGAATATGGTATGAAACAAAGGAGGAGATTAGAAATAGATTCACTTTTATGTTGATTTTTTTTCCTTAAAATTTTCTGAGGTTGGCTGAGAATTTCATAGTGTTCCAGGGCATGCGATCGGATTAGTAGTACTAATTTTTAATCACCGTGCTCGCTTCGGCAGCACATATACTAATTTTTAATCACCAACTGGAGTTAGTATGTGGAAACACAAGTGAGTGGCACTCTGCCCAAACTACTAGAACAACTTGGGTAAAGAACAAAATCAGAGTTTAAAAAAATCGGAGAATTGAATATGCAAAGAAACTAAAATCCCACAAGTTATGAGCACTTAGGAAGCCACTTTTACCACTAACAGGGATGAAGAGAGGAAGAATCTTTCAGAGACAAGGGCCAGGCATGTAGAAACCTGACCGACTTTTAATGAACTTTCACAGCACTATGTAGACCAGTTTGAAGGGTGAAAATCACATGACACCTCAGCCCGAGCCTGGTCTGTACCCACTTGCCCCTGTCGTTCCCCAAGTATTCACCATGATGGGGTACACTGAAGCCTGGGGAAAGAGCAGGGAAGTTGAGAGAGATACCCCTAAGGTATATGGGACTTTCCCAAGGGCAAAATAACTACTACCCACCAAAAGCTGGCTCTAGGGAGAGAGTGATAAGAAAAATCCATAGATATACTTTGAGCCTTTGCTGACTGCATTGCAGCTACATGCCAAAGGCTGGGGACAGGCAGGAGAACACAGAGAAATCCCTCTGAGAAACTCTGGCTCTTCACCAAGGGTTCTACAGCAGGCCTCCAAACCCTGAGGGATGGGCCACAGGACAGAAAGAGATTTCCCAGGGAGAGGACAAGAGAGCAAAGAGAACATTCAAATGACCCAGAGAGCTGGAAGCTGGATGAGAGTGAAAAGGGATTACCAGACTCTTGCTAATGCTCAGATTCCAAACCTTGCTGAAGGGAAAGTTTTAAGTCAGTGCTTTAAAGTATTTTAAGACAGTGATAAACTGAATTTAACTAAAGGGGCAAGAAAACTCAGATGAGAGTCAAACATAGATTAGGCTGATTTAGCCCACAGCACTAATGCTTGACATGAGAAGGGCAGCCTTTTATGGAGATAAATATTATATACTTTGGTCTCTTATGTATAAGGCCTGTCATAAACAGTAACAACAGTAATAATAACAAAGATAATAATAAAAGACATGACAAAATAAGCAATACGACCTTTGGTGTAGAGAGAAAAGAATCAAGGGAAACAGAACTAGAAATGGCCTCAGTGCTAGAATTATCACAGACTGTAAAGTAACTTGGAGAACTATGCCTAGTCAAAAAGGTGGACAATAGGCATGTATAGACAAGGAATTTTGGCAGAGAGGTAGACACTATAAAAACAAAGAAAATGAAAAATACAATATCTGATTTTTTTCCCTATGGGATTAAACACCTGAGGTCTGTGGACCACTATCCAATGGTGTAATTTCTGTGTAATGGAGTACCCAAAAGAAGATAAAAAAGAAAATGGGTTAGAAGAACTATCTGAGGACATGATGGCTGAGATTTTTTTCCTGATTGATAAACCAAGTCAACCTACAGACTGAAAAACTTCAGCAAAACCCAAACAGTATAAATGCATAGAAAACTATACCTAGTTTAATCTTAGTTAAACTGATGAAAACCAAATATGAAGAAACAGCTAAAGAAAAAGCAACTATTATGTAAAGAAAAAAAACAACTCTACATAGAAATATATTATAGCTGATTTATCAGGAAACAAGATTGTGAGTCTATAACTATATGGTTGAATGAACTCTCCTATAAGACCATAATTAAATGATTATTTCTTCTAATGTGATAGAGAAATGTTCTTTTGGGTTTCACAATCACTGACAGCTAATTCCCTTTCCTTGGAGTCTTGATCAACTCTGTCATTCATTCATTTTTGTCTGAAATATCTGAAATATTCTTTTACAATTTCGCCCCAAGTCCCCAATATTCTTCATGCTTAGTAAAACAGAGTTTGTAGCATTACTAGAATAGTGCAGGAGTCCGTGGTGGCAAATGCCTTTAGTTTCCCCAGGAGTCCACAATGCTAAAGTTACTCCAACAAAAATATAAAGGAAGGTCGGGATCCAGGAATGTATGTTATTAATGTAGTCAACTCATAATCACAGTTGTAATTTAAATACTGAAATGTTGGAATAATTAAAAAATAAATTCTCTCTTATTAACTAAACATCTTATACCCAAATAAGAACAACAAATGTAAAGAATGGATTATGCAAAAATAGAATATAAAAGCTGTACTCATTGCTCATTAAGTCAATGCAGCTGCCTGAAATGAGTGTGCATGAAAGTATTTTACTTCACAGGGCACCTGTGTGGCTCAGTCACTTGAATATCCCACTTTGGCTCAGGTCATGCTCTCATGGGTCGTGAGTTCGAGCACTGCATCGGGCTCTCTGCTGTCAGCACAGACAGAGCCTGCTTCAGATCCTCTGTCCCCTCCCTCCCTGCCCCGCCCCTGTGCGTGCTCCCTCTCTCTCAAAATAAACAAACTTAAAAAATATTTAATTCACAAATATTTTCTGTTAAATTACTAATAAGTATTGGGCCTATTTTGCATATGTAATGACATTTTTGTCCCTTATTTGGAAGATGATTTGCTCTTCAGATTGTTTCTATAATCAATGTTACCTTGCTATTCTATTTTATAAAAGTAATGCATGGATATTATTAAATACATATAGAAATGTCTAAACTGGAGAAGTACATAAAGGAAAAAATGAAATTGCTCCTTAAATAACTGTAGAGATCATCACTGTTCAACACTCACCAAATATTCATTCAGACTTACTTATGTACGTAAAAATTGGAGATATATATGCATATACATGTGTGTAAAACATTTATTAAATGTGCATATCATTATAAACATATATACATACTATATTGTCCTATAATATGACTTATTCATATAACTATCTGTGCAATGCATCTATATTTCATTATGTACTATGGATAATAAAATCCAGCATTTAAAATAGCTTTATGCTAGACATCTTCCTCGGTACTTGACATAAATGAACTCTTTTTAACTTTATAATAACCAGTATGTTCGATGCAATAATTATCCTCATTTACAATTCAGAAAAATGAAATGCAAAGAAGTTAAGAAACTATCCAAGGTTACATCACTAAGACGTAGAATAACTGAGGACTCATTCTCTTTAACATTTGCCTAGTAGGCCAATGTATAGATGCATCTTGGTTCATTTAATTAATTCCATATGGATTAACACTTAAGCTACTTCTAAAATATGTATATTTTGTATTGTTATTCAATCATTTCCATGGGATAATTTCCTAGGGTAAATAGACTAGCTGGGCTTTATATTAGAGAGAAGGAGATACATAGATATGTATATATATGCATGTATCTGCATAATAAATAGAAAAAAGTAATTTTTGGTTTTTGAAAGATTATTGTTAACAGTATGTATGGAGAAATATATACTTCAATGATAATTTCACATGTATACAGATAAGTTATAGATATCTATCTATATATTTCCAAGCAGATTTTCTACAGTATCATATATATAATGTAAGTATTATATATATGTATCATGTGCATGTCTCACATATACATATATATGATGTATATACACATGAAATTTTATATCAAAATGTATATTTTTTCATGCATGCCCTTATCAATAATTTTTGCAAAACAAATTGTATTTCTTTTATTGTAAATGATATTATGCATTTTTTCATAAAATTTATTAGTTATTTGATTTTGTTTTTTGGGTTTTTTTTGTTTGTTTTTTTCCCAAGAATGTTTGATCCTGAGTTGACCTCTTCTCTGGGAGACTGTTGTTCCACATTTGTGGTTGAAGTCGGGTAACTACACTTTTAGGCTACTTAGTGCTCTCAAAAGGCAACCACATGTTCCCTATAACTCATCTATAGTTAAAATAAAAGTGCCTGAGCATTGGCCTCTGTGGGAAGAACACCTGCCTGGAATTGCAAGGAAAATAGATGCAAAAGCCCCCACGTGCAATATGCTTGTCTCTACTTGTAATGTAAAGTTTGTTAATAAGAGCCAGCTGTCTCTTACAGAGCCAACGAGTTCCTGCTCAGAATGTGTTTACTAAAAAAGACCCTCTTGAAATGACAACCAACTGGGCAAGTATCCTCAAGCAGTTTTCTAGATGAGAGAAAAGAAGGAAAAATGGGGTTAAAGATACATTTTATAGAACTCCTGCTGAACAACTTCAGGAAGCTTTTTCATAAATTTAAGGTGGTAGTCAATAAAGGGAAACCTTAATTCTACTTAGAAATTGCTTTCAAGAGCTCATGAAAAGGCTAAGCTGTTTTTATGACCTTTAATATTCTTCATTTTCTCACCATTTGGACTATTTCATTAAAGCAACTTCTTGCCAGGTAATGATGCAGATCTCTTTGCTTGTTCAAAATATATACCAATTATCTATTTTTCAGCTTCATACAGAAGTGTTTAAAGATCATTATTCCTGGATCTAAAAATGAATGCCTTGAAATGACTTTTTCAAACTAAAAATGTTACTCTTACGTGTGTGTGTGTGTGTGTGTGTGTGTGTGTGTGTGTGTGAGTGTGAGTGTGAAAGCACTTTAGATAAAGAATAACATCATTTTATCTGGAAAGACTTGGGAGGCCAGTAAGGAACTTTATTATTCACGAAAGGAAAATCATGGAAGAGAAATTAAGCAAGTTGTTTAATGTATAGGTTATCATTTGGAATATCCTGAAAAACAAGACCTAGTTGGGAGAGACTCTTCAGTAGGAATTCATGTGTTAAACCATGTCAGCTCAAGCAGCATGGAAGTCACAAATTTTGAACAGTCTAAACTAATGATATCCAGCCTGTGGATACTTTGCAGAATCCTATGGACATATTGAGTTATTGAACAGAGTTGAATAAGATGCAAATGCAAAGCAAAATGTATTATTATAACAGACTTGTCGCTTATGTTTAAAGACTTCTTGCGAAACAGTAATGAGGAGAATCATGGTCCAATTAAAGAGCAGTGAGCAAAATGAGGAAAATTGTGGTCCAAGAAAAGAATAGTGAGCAAAAAATACACGTAGGGAATAGACTTTATAAAATGACAATAGCCAGGACATGAAATTTTAAAATGTTCCTTTTCTCCAGTAGGAAACTTTGAATGATAAAATGTCGGGAGCACCAGCTCATGAGTGAGAAGGGCTTGAATTCTAGCTTTGCGATCCATAGTAGGATCCTTAAGGAGCTCTGAATCTCAGTATCTTTATCTATAAAAGGAAAATAGTATTATTTTTTACCTCATAATGTTGTGTGAGAATTAAAAAAGAGAATACAGGGGCGCATGGGGGCCTAGTCAGTTAAGCGTCGGACTTGGGCTCAGGTCATGTTGTGGTTTGTGAGTTGGAGCCCCACATTGGGCTCTGCGCTGACAGTTCAGAGCCTAGAGCCTGCTTCGGAATCCATGTCTCCCCTCTCTCTGCCCCTCCCATGCTCATGCTCTGTCTCTCTTTGTTTCTCAATAATAAATTTTAAAAAACATTAAACATTTTTTTAAAAAAAGAATACATCGTTGTAAATAATGTAATTGCTTTCTTCATTTATGATTTAGTCAAAGTATTAAGTGGTGCCATTTGATGTTTGCATGATTTTGAAAAATCAGCATACCACATTATGTATAGAAGTCCAAACTGATTCATCTTGCCACACTGGAAGGAAACTTAGCAATATGAATCAAGAAGAGAACTAATTCTATATGTACAATACATAATAAACAAATTTTAAAAACATGTGCAAGATTATTTCCTATGAATTTCCTAATTGCAGCAAAAAATAATTCCAAGAGTATAAAATTCAGGGATATATCTCTTACATATATATAATGGACTATAACACAGTCATTAAAAATAATATTGTGGATTAAAAATAATGTGGGTTGATATAATTACATGAAAAGTTAGTTATATTATCAATAAAACAAAAAGATTAATAATCCCCATAAAATGGTCCCATTTTCTAAGAAGTTTTAATATATATACATTTTTAAGTATAGAAGAAATTTTATGAAATATTTTGTCAGTTATTTCTAGATGGTGAAATTTAAGTTGATGTATTGTTACATTTTCTAATTGTTCAATAATCAATGCATTTTATTTATATACTTTTTGAATAGTATATATGAAGTATAGATGGAAGAGGCATATTATATAGTTTTTGACTATGGTAATAACACATTTAGCCATGTAAAGCAGTACATATTAATGTCTGTTTTCATGAATCACACAATTCCCTGACAACAACGGAGAAATGAAAACTTAGTGGACTATCATTTCTTAATACATTCTTAATTTCTATTCTCCCAATCCTTGTAGAGTGAGCTATTGAAAAGGTGAAGAAATTTTTTTTAATCTGAGCTTCTCTTTTTAGTTCTTCTTTTCCCTTGTGAAAAAATCTGGGCATTTCTCGTATTTTGAAGTATTAAGTAATACATTGGTCAGTTGGAAAGAGTAATTTTGCTAAGATTTTCTAACTAACTTTTTACTCAGCATATCGATCAATGCTAAGTCACTCTTCCATTTATTTGTTTGTTTGTTTGTTTGTTTTTTTATAGAAAGAGCATGCATGTGTGAGCAGGAGAGGGGCAGAGGGAAAGAGAGAGAGAATCCCAAGCAGTCTTCATGCCCAGTGAGGAGCCAACCCAGGGCTCAATTTCATGACCCGAGAACATGATCTGAGCCAAAATCAGGAGTTCATTGCTCAACTCAGGCACCCCTATTCTTCCCTCTACTCAACCAAAAAATATTCATGGACTATCTACTATGTGTCAGGTATAGACCTCGAGTGGAAGCCTGTGTGTCTGTTGATGTCCGAAACAAAAGCATTACTAAAAGACTTAAAGGAACCAAGTCCTGAAAGAAGCTAGTTGCATTTCTTTTCTCCCCAATTAGTAGTGGAGATATACCAGAAGAAATGCAAAGAAAAAAAGTAATTTTATCCAAGGATTGATAGCCTTATGCTATATTGATATTGTTTTAAATTTTTTATTAAGTTTATTTGTTTATTTTGGAGAGAGAGCTTGAGCACAAGAAGGGGAGGGGCAGAGAGAAAGAGAGACAGAATCCCAAGCAGGCTCCACACCATCAGTGCAAAGCCCAATGCTGGTCTTTAACTCATGCACCATGAGGTCATGCCCTGAGCCAGATCAAGCGTAGACTTAACTGACCCAGGTGCTCCTATATTAATATAGTTTTAAACTGTGATTGATATAGTTCTAAACTCATTTAATGTTTTTCTTTTCCTATGTTGGCTGCTATTTCCAACTGGTAAAGCTTTGACTACTATATTGGATTTTAATATTATTAAAAAGGTTACAATGATATCATTTCCATTACTCATATACAGGGTAGAGAGAAAGTAATAGCAAAAGTAAGGATAGAACTATCATAATACTTGGTGAATCCTACCTGAAATACTTTACATACATCAGAATCCCCTCCTAAGGGGTTTATGTGTAATTTCAATAATACAAGAAAATACCATCTTCTTTAATCATGACTGACTAAGCTACGCTGTGAATTAAATGACATTGACTTTCCTTAGTGAATTTGTTGCTTTCTTTATAAAATACAGATTGTGAAGAGAAATGAACAACCACAGGAGGCTCAATTCAAGTTTGTTGAGTCAATTCATTTAAATTCAACAAATGTTTATTGAACACCCACTGGGTATCAAACTTGGTGCTGGAGTAATTGATTCATAATGGTTTGGGTCCTTATTAATTAACAACATTTGCAAAGCTTTCATTACTATACGTGTGATTGGATGAGGTTCTGAGATAATTAACATTAAAATCCTGTGAATTTCTAAAGGAATTATACAGAAAGATAAACAAATATTCTCTGTCCTCATAACTCTCATTTCTTTTGTAATAATTTTTGTGACAATTTCTTTTGTAACAAATTTTTCATTCATTAGAAAATGTGCTTTTAAAACAAAGATGAAACATTCATACTTGATAACAAATGTATATGAAAATCAAGTTTGCAATTTATTTTGAGATTTTACAAAAATCCTGACAAATCAACATCTGCTCTTAGAAAGTTTCTCAGACATGCTAATAAGTAAAAAAAAGATAAAGTTGGGGTGCCTGGGTGGCTCAGTTGGTTAAGCATCTGACTTTGGCTCAGGTCATGATCTCACAGTTTGTGGGTTCAAACCCCACATCAGGCTCTGTGCTGACAGCCAGCTCAGAGCCTGGAGCCTGCTTTGGGTTCTGTATCTCCCTCTCTCTCTGACCCTCCCCTGCTCACACTGTCTCTTTCTGTCTCTCAAAAATAAATAAAAAACAATAAAAAAAGATAAAGTTATACATAAAACCATGAGGCTAAATGAGACTTCAGGACGAGTCTCTTTATTTTTTGTCCTTTCAGAGAAACCCTATCAAATTCTTCAGAGTTGGCTGTTTCGTTCATGCAAAACTCCAGAGTGAGAAGGGGTGTGTGTGTGTGTGTGTGTGTGTGTGTGTGTGTGTGTATTAAGCTGTGATAGGAGATTAACTTATTCAGTAAAGTAGTATTTATTGAATTCTGTAGCAAGCCACGTAATATCTCTTCATATGGCCAAAACCCATTAAGCCTACCATTTAGCTGCCAATTTCTATTTTTTTATTACTGAATTTCCTTTATACTTCTCACAGATTACTGTGATATATTTCACACCCCTGTGTCTCTGTTCAGTAGCCTCTTAAGTCTACTCTTAAAATTCTTCCATAGTTCTTTTATTATAAACAAAGTATCTAGAACTTAAGCAACATATACATAATCTTAGTAAATAAACTTTTATAGTAGAAGAAGCAAGAAAGATAGAAATCGATGATCTTTTTTTTATACCTAGTTTTGTCACACTGATGGTTTATGTGATTCTGAATCCTAATCATTAGTGAAGAAACTATTGACATATGATGCTTGGATAGTTCAGCTCTGGAACATGAAACTGGACTTCCGTTAAGTGAAGTACCCATGGGTGGTGAAAAGCAAGAGAAGTAACTTTAATTACTTTTGACACCCATTGACAGCTTTGCCTGTTTATTTGCTTCTCTGAAGCAGAGTGGCTTAGAAAACTGGTCAGCTGTCAGGGCTGGGAATCTGGCAAATCCCAAATCCACGCCAAGGAAAGCTACGTTTGTTTGTTTTTATTAAGATGGGCCTACAGTGATAGAGCGCCCTCTGTAAGAATTCCAATACTCAAACCCTGATATTCAAATCCCTTCTAACCTCCCACCTCACATCACTTACGAAAATCCTAGAAAAGGGATCTTGAGTGCCACAAATAGGCCAAGCTTAGCAGCACCTCCAGAAAGGACACCATGAAATTACACTTACTCCAGGAGAAGGGTGCTTTTTGGTGACACAATTAAATATTGGGCATCTCTTTGCATACAAAGTCAAATAATAATGAGAGAAACCAGTGATAGGGACTAGAGTCTTTATGATATGAATATTTCTGCCTCTTTGGCTACCTTTACTCCCCTCTCTTTTTCCAAGGATAAGATACGACTTCTTCCTAGACATTTTGTAAATGAAGAAACAGGATACTGGGAGAGGGTGGAGGTAAGAGTGCGAGACTTGATTTCAGTGGCTAAATCAGGTACTGCAATAAAGACCTGGGAGTGAAGGGAGAAACCGATGAAAAGAAAACTTGGGTTGGAAAGAATGATTGGCAGGAAGTGTGAGAGATTCCCATCACTTATGGCGAATGATTGGGTTATTTGAGACTTTTGCCCTGGGCTCTTCAGGAGATGTAAGAGGGAAGTTCCTTTCTCTAACCTCAGCTGTTGTCCATTTCATCCCTAAATATGACGGTGCAGATGTGGAACCCCAGTGGCTCTGGGTTTGTAATTTAATATTCAGTTTATTGCTCCTGTTTCAGATTTTTACCTTAAGGGCTGTTCTGTTTTACCATCATGGATTTATGGTCATTATTGAATGATTACATGATTACTTCAACATTTTCTAGGATTTTACACTGATGTTTACAAATACTATTTTTATTACAATAATTTAATTATCACTTTCTCTGAAAGCATTCCTGTTTGTGTTACCTTGAACATATGTATCCATATGTGTATAGATATAGATGTAAGCATGGGTATATTCAACATAGAAGTTTTAAGGTATTAAGACAGAATATTAGGCCTTATTCTCAGAGGTGATTTTGTGCCTGAGGAAACCTGCTGTCTACCTCTGAAGCTAACCTATTTGGCAGCTAGTGTTTGAACAAAGGTATAATATACCAATCCTGATACTAAAGATCTAAAACATTTTAAAATATCTTTTTAAGTTCTATTATATTCTAAGTCTAGAATATCACCTAAGAAAATATTTTTTTAATTCAGAAATCAAATTTATGTCGAAAGATAGTGAGTATTGTTTTTGGATAATAAAAAATTGGAAATATCCAAGGTATCCTAAAAAGAGAATAATGGTTTTGTTAAATTGGTATAGCCTTAAAACAAGATTGGTAGAAAATATTTTTAGTTATGGTATTGCTGAAAAAGGTAAAATTAAACTACTATATATACATACATGCAATCTAATTTTAAAATATAGGTAGATAATTATTAAAAAGTAATACAGCTGCATGCTAATAGTGGTTTTTTAAGTATTATTTAAACCAGTTATTTTTTATTTCCTTTTACATTTCTGCATTAACTGTCTTCCTATAATTGTATAACTTTCAAAATAAAAAGTTACTTTAAAAATCTTATTATTAAGATTTTTATCTTCAATTCTAGAAGCAATATTTCTTCAGATTTCTCATGTGCCCCCCAAATTAGCATGCACATCCACTCATTTGACCCACATGTACTGGGCACACTGTATATATGAGACAGGATGTTAGCTGCTGGCGATACAAAGTGCCGAGCTTTGAATCAGGAATCTTTCCTTTCTTACTTTTGAAACAATAAAAATGGCTGGCTATAAGTGAAGATGATCACATGCATTATGGAAATTTTTACTAGGGTGTTAAAATGTGGATTATCTTTTTGCATATGTTGGGAATTAAAAAAATAGATACAACTCACCTCCAAAAAAATCAATAAAATATATTAGTCACAATTAAGTTCCAAATGACATTTTGGAAGTAAATCAGCCTAAAAAATAAGTAATAAAAAGCATGCTAATGTCACTCTCTCAATCCCCAAAAAAGGAATCAAAACAAAGGACATTTCTAAAAAAAAAAAAGTTACACACAATAAAATCAACCAGGGAGTTTAAACCATCCATTGGTTTAAACTTCTTTCATTGTCTACACTCACTCCTTAGGTGATATCAGCACATTACATACATATTTAGATGCATGTCTCCAAGTCTTATATATATTGTCTAGATTACTCCCTTGAATTTTAGACATAAATTCAACTAGCTCTTATCCCTTGAATATCTAACAGACATCTCATTTTAAAAACTGGGCTTCTGAGAGTTTCCCCCAAATCTGTCTCTCTTACAGTGTTTAGTTTTATTTTCCCTAAGGCTCAGACCAAAATCTTGAGAACCTCCTTTATCTTTTCTTTTCCCTTTCTTTACATTCTGATCTATCAGCAAATACTATGGGCTCTACCAAAATATTTCCAGAATCTGGTCAATTCTCTTTGCCTCCACTGCTACCACCCATCTCTCATCTGAATCATGATTCTTGTTTCTATCCTTCGTATCTCCTCATTCTCTTTTCAAAAGAGACACCAGAGTAATCTTGTCAAAATCTAAGTCAAGTACCGCATCACAGCTCATGACTCTCTGCTGATTTCCTATCTCAGAGTAAAAGCTTAATTCGTGACAAGGCCATCTAAGGAGCACTGTGATTTGCCACTCTCCCATGGCCTCAGATTTCATCACCGATTAAGCTCATTCTAGTTCTCTCTGCTCTAACACACTAATGCAATTACTATTCCTTAAGCAACAAGCTTTCACTCTGGAGCATTTGTATCTGTGCCCGGGCTTTTTTTCTCAATAGCCACAAGAATCACTCTCTGATCTTTCCTCAAATGCCCCCTTCTCAATGCGAGCTTCCCTTGTTAAAGTAGGCAGTTAGGTTTCAGCAGGATGCCTGGAAGCCCACAGAAGGAGAGTCATGGCTTATTATCAGGAAAGTTAGAGACCTGTCCTGGCAGCAGTCCACAAACAAAGCCACAAGAAAGATGGGTCAGGGACACCTGGGTGGCTCAGTTGGTTGAGCATCCAGCTTCGGCGCAGGCCATGATCGAGCCCCGCGTCGGGCTCTGTGCTGACAGCTAGCTCAGAGCCTGGAGCCTGCTTCAGATTCTGTATCTCTCTCTCTTTCTGACCCTCCCCTGCCAGAGCTGTCTCTCTCTGTCTCTCAAAAATATAAAAAAAATTTAAAAAAAAAAAAAGAAAGATGGATCAAACCAGATAGGCCAAAGAATAAAATAAAGTCTGGAGAAACTGAAAAAATAAGGTAGAAAAGACATGAAATACTCCTCGCAAAGAAATTCTTTCCCCAAATATGAAACGTTCCATGCTTTAAACTGTCAATAAAAGATAGACCTGGATCCAGCTCTCTCTTGAACTTGCTCCCTCTCACTTCTCAAGAGTGTGCTCTCTTATTAATAGAGCACTTGGACCTCTCAACCACTGTCTGGTCCATCTTTGAGTTCTTCTCTTGCCAAGAGAATAAGAGTCTCTGGTGGCATCCCAGGGACAGGCTGGGCAGAGGCCTCAGGGCCCAGGGGTCTGTCCAGTTTCTTGGCAACACCGCAGCCACCTTGGCCAAAATTGCAACATGACCTCCCACAGAAGGATTCCCCAGCCCCTCTCCCCGCTTTATTTTCCTACCTAGCACTTTTATTTATCTCTTTAATATACACCCACCCTTCCCCAATGTAAGCTTCATGAAGTAGGTATTTTTTGTGTCTTTCATTCATTGTTCGATTTCCTCTAGTTTCTAACAGAGATATTTTGCATGTAGTTGATACACAACAAATACTTGTTTAATTAATTTGTTAATGATCCACAGCGTGGAAGTGGTAACCTGGGTAGAAATATGATAGAATAAAAAGCGGGACTGAAAAAGGAAACATACGTGTTTAAGAACATCTGGGGAATATAGCTGAATTATTTCTCTCATCAAACAGATAAATAGATGGTAAAAATAAATCAGTATTGGTCAATTTTTATTGTTTCACTGTGTCTACCAACCGGCCTCATTGTAAAAACCAGCTTATAACTTCAGAGATGGAATGGCTTTAGACTGGTCAGTTTCTGGCAATCATACCAAATTGCTCTCACGGCACAAACTCCCAGCTAAATCAGAGAGGGAGCTCTTCAATAATACCTGAACATACAGGGTGCATTTTTCAATGTCTTTCAATTTACATAAGAGGGGGCTGAACTGCTCAACAGGGTAAATACAATCATTGGAACCATGTACATTTGTAGTTACCTTCAATGAGCTGGAAATCCTTTCGGAAAAGAGTATATGCAGTGTTGATGTATCTAACATTTTTAGTGATTGACTACATATGGAAACAAATAATTAGAAAATTAGGTAAAGAAGTTACACTTAGTTTTGTATCTCAGTGAAATCACTTGGTAGGATTTTGTTTACCATGTTTCGTAGGAAATCATTTATTAGATGCAGTAAGCTCAAGCAAACATAAATATGACCTATTTCTATTGCTGAGACCCAAGTGACAATGATTCAGATTATGCCATTTCAGAATATAACTCATGGATAATTATGTTCCATATTTGTAAGGTATCTAGTACATAAATCCTTAAATGGAGCAGTTTAACCAACTTTAAAAGAATGAACAGCTGAATGGAATTGTAATGATATAATGTAGAAGCATAAAAATTGAAAGAGTATAGTCACCTTATAAATTTTCTCCATTTCATACTTATGCTCCCTCTCCTCTATTTATTGTATCATATATCAAATGATTCTACTTTCTAGGAAACCTATTTTTATGAGAATAGCCCCAGTGATACAGGCATGGTAAATCTGGAGTAAGAACTTAAAGATACATGACCTCCTATATACTCCAGATGGCCTTGTATGATTTCTTCAATCATTTTGAAATGCAAAGAAGCTCTAGGGACATCAGTCACACGGTGGCATTTAAATGTTCACTTATCTAAGGTTTTCTTGGGTGAAGAAGACGTCTGGATAAATGTGCACATTTGGAAAGCAATGTAGTCCTAGCTTCTGCCACGCAGCCCTGTGAAAGAGCTTGTATGAGCCATGAATAATTGGGTGAGTCCCAGCACAAAAGGAAATCATGTGGCACCTTAAAAAAATTCCTCACCTTGAGTGTCAAGTTAAAATGGTTAATGTATCCATTGTCTCAGAAATAGTTTGATAACTCTTGATAAGACTAGATTATTTAAATTGCCAGTAAATTTCCACCTTCAACAACTTTGCCATGATCAGTAAGAGGTTCACTACATTTTGTAAGGTGATAGCTAAAGCCAACGTTCGTGATGTGATGTCTGAAGCATTTAATTATTACATTGTTTAAAAGACACTTATTTTATAAGGTTCTGATATACAATTTTTAAGATATTCTTCTGTCTGTTGCTAATAACTACTTTGAATAGACTGAATAACCATTATAGAATATTCATATTTATCCTTTTGTCACAAAATTTGGGCATTCTTTAATCTCATCCAAGCTTATTCTTGGAGAAGTAAAATTTATTTTTAGATTAATTCAAAGAGAGTATTTCCTTTATTTATAATAATAATTCAGATGTATAAAATGTCTACAATTTATAAAGCACTTGTACTTACACAATAGCCATATGCCGTGAAAGTCTTAAAGCCAAAGAACGACTTTGTATGGCACCAGCTTTACGCAGGAATAAATACAAAGCAAAATTTTATTTTTTTTAAATTTTTTTAATGTTTTATTTATTTTTGATACACAGAGAGACAGAGAATGAGAGGGGGAGGGACAGAGAGAGAAGACACAGAACCGGAAACAGGCTCCAGGCTCTGAGCTAGCTGTCAGCACAGAGCCTGACGCGGGGCTCGAACCCACGAACATGAGATCTGACCTAAGCTGAAGTCGGAGGCTCAACCAACTGAGCCACCCAGGAGCCCCAAACAAAATTTTATTGAAGCTAATGCAATATATTAAGAAGTAGAATTTAAAAGTTATGTGCATGTTTTTTAGATTGCAAGAGAACAAATATGTTTATTATTTTTTTTACTTTTTTTTTTAAGTAAGCTTGAACTCACAACCAACTGAACCAGTTGGGTGCCCCAGTGATACGCATTTTTTTTAAAACACCTGGTAAAATAAAGAAATTTTATTTAGTACCAGGATTATATGTCTACACCCCGAGGACCTTAAGATATACCCACATAGAAACTGTGAGACACGCCAAATACATTATTTATATTATTTTAGTCACTCTAACAACTGTATGTGACAGGTAGGGCAGAAGTTTAACAATTCCATTTTATAGACAAGGACTCCGAGACTATAAAGAATTCCATGATTAGCCAAAACGATGAATTATTAAGTGTGAAACCCAGTCCCCAGTTGCTGAACTCTGTAAGTCTAAATCTCCTTCCTGAATTTCATGCTCATTTTAATAATAGTGGTAAAGGACAAAGAACTGTTACAAAAAGAGGGCAGTTAAAATATTAACAAGAATAGACCTAAACCACCAAATCAGGAATTAACTTTCTTCTTCAAATCGAGTATATATTTTCTCCGATTTATAAAAATTCTATTCAATGCATTTCATCAGTATGGCCCTTTTAGTGTGGCTCAATTTTCAAAATGATGTAGCATGAATCACCCATAAGAAGTATCTAGCTAGCTAGCTACTTACCTATCCAGTTATCTATACATGGGTGCTGAGTTAAATGCAACATAATAAAAATCTAAAAGGAAATATTCCCTGACCACAATAATGACTACAATGAAATTGTTCTCTGCATGACCGCCATGGCCTGGTGTGATCTGTATTGGATGCTGCAATATGAACTAAATACAGTATATTATTCAGAGGATCTCAGCAGCATAAGCAGCTGTTAACTGACAAAAATAAATTCAGCTGGTACATGAACTCATCCCATGAACCATGTTTTATACTGCAACAATCTATGTGAAACTGAATGGGGCCCACATGGCATAACAAAACAATGGTTGTTAGAAAAATTATCCCCTCCGTGACCACTTGATTTGTATATTTAAGTGCTCCATGGTTTCATACTTCATGCAGACTAAATCATTACCAAAAGTAAAAAAAAATTGTCGGGAAGTTCAATTATTTTGTATGTCTACTAACTACATAAATAAATGAGTAGATCCAGTTTAATTCAGTTTTAGAGAGAGGATTACTTAAAATGTGAGTTTTAGGTTTGGTATTTTTTATAATAGATAGAAATCTGTGAAATTCAAATTCCCCAAAACCGATGTTATGATTAATAAGGGACAATTTCAAATGAAATGTTTAACAGTAAAATCTCTTTTCGTAGCGTATATTGCATCTGTTTGACAGATTGGGTTATGATACAGTTATCATGTGAAATAGGTGCTAACCTTGACTCTTACCTGAGGATCAAGAGGATTTTTTTATAAAATTGAAAAAATATATACAATAAATCATCTGTATTGTCTCACTTTACCAAATCTGTTACATGTATTCTATCATTTACTTCTCACAAAAAAACTGTTAGATAATTTTATCTACATTCTCTACAAGAGGTAAGTCACGGTTCAGAGCAGGTAAACAACTATCCCTAAATCTCACATTAAAACTGGAATGTGAGCGGTGAGAAGGGTCAAGAGTACACTTACCATGGTGAGCACTATGTGAATCACTATGTTGTATATCTGAAACTAAAAACTGTATTTGATACCAGATCTATGTAACTACTCCAAAGTTTTTACTAATACTTACCATGTTTGTCTCTAAATGAGTACAAGAATCTTTAAAAAATAAGCCCAACTCGGGTTATCTTTTCATTTTCTAAGTGTAGAAAAACAACATAAAATCCTTAAACCTTTACAGACAAACCCAAAGGAAACTACAATGATCCCTGCCTTTTGGCATTAACAGCCTTGCATAATCCCCTTCCCTGGGGTGTGGGTGGGACCTGTGAGTACTTTCTAAATAACGGAATACGTAAAGAGTGATGAGATGCGGCTCCTGCAATGACATCACAATGTAAAAGTCTTGCCACTAACGTGCTTGAGAGCTCTCCTTGCGGGCGTGGTTAAGTAGCAGCTATGTTGAGAAAGCCCACATGGCAAGGAATCACTGATGGTCTGTAGGACCTAAGGGAAGTCTCAAGTGAGAGCTGACAGCCAGTAAAAGTCAGGGTCTTCAGTCACACAGCCACAAAGAAGTGAATTCTGCAACGATCTGGATGAGTTTAAAAGCAGGTACACTCCCCACTGGGAAGTTCAGCCAATGCCTTGATTGCAGCTGTTTAACCTTGAAAAGAGAACTCCTGACCTACAGAGACTGTGAGGTAATAAGCGTGTTGTTAAGTTTATTTAAGTTTATGACAAATTTTTACGGAGCAATGTGAAACTAATGCTATGGATAAGAAGCAGGGTTGGCAAGAATACTTCAGAGAGGAAAGACCTCTCTATTCAACTTCGTTGCATCTGAATCATATCTGTGTGCCTTCTCCATCTTTGAGATACCCATTGCAAACTATTGGAGTTACCTCAATGGTCTTGACCTTAAGTGCCATCATGTAAAGTGGACAGAAGTTTTGCTTTTTTTCAAAGTGTTTTTATTCTGTAAGTGAGAAATCATCTCCTGAGTCATTATTATTCAACATCAAATATGCAGTATTTGAATTGAGATTTTACTAACGCACCAGGCAAAAAAAAAAAATAGCAATTTTTTAAATTTCTTTTTGTCCCTTGATTTTCTTGAGTGCCCTTTGTAAAAAGTCAAGGCATACCCAGGGAAAAATAACTGAATTTTAGGAACTTTGGAGTAATGTTGCTTAATTTCAAGGACTGTTAAATGTCAGGAAATCATCTGAAGAAAGGTGAAAATGTTTGGAAATGATATTTGTTTGATTGTTGTGACATTGTGAATAGTGTTTGGAAGAAATTTAGATGTATTTACAAGCACTGAAGTGTTTCTTGATTTATTATTTGCAGAGTTTCTATCACTACCGTGAAAATTACCACAAGCTTTGCAGTTTGACAACAGAAAGTTACTATCTCACAGTTTTATAGGTCAAAAATCTAGTAGGCTTGACTGCTTTCTTTACTCTGGGTCCCACAAACCCCAAACAAGGTATCGTTAGGACTGTGCATTTTCCAGTGGTTCTAGGAGAGAATCCATTTTCAGATTCTTTAAGAATCCATTCGTTGTCAGACATCGATTCCAGGGGGTCATGCTACTATGGACCTACTTCCTTGCTGGATGTTGGCAGAGGGTTGTTCTTAGCTTCCTGAACTGACCACGTTCCTTGGCTCATGGCCACCTTCCTCCATCTTCAAAGTCAGTAGCAGGGGCTCAAGTCCTTCTCATGTTTCAAATGTTTCCGCCTCATCTATCTGCTTCCTTTCTCTTCTGCTGCATGTCTCCAGCTTCAGACAGAGAAATTTCTCTCTTTTTAAGGGTTCGTATGGTTGAATTGAGCACAACTGGATAATCAAGGCTAATCTCATCTGACATGCTATAATCTTAATCATATCTGTAAAGTCCCTTTTAATATATAACCATAATATTTATAGGGCCTGAGAATCAAGGAGTGGGCATCTTGGGGGAGGTACATATTCTGTCTACCACACAATTCTTCAGATAAATTAAGTTACAATTTAATAACAGTTGGCTGTATAGAGACAGAAACATCTTTAAATTGAGGGAAATAGTGTATCAACAGAGTTTTCAGTTGTGTCATTTTGTGACACAGTTTAGAATTACTCCTATCAGGGGGTGCCAGGATGGCTCAGTTGGTTAAGTGTCCAACTTCTGCTCAAGTGATGACCTCACAGTTAGTGGGTTTGAGCCCCACAATGGGCTCTGTGCTGACAGCTCAGAGCCTGGAGCCTGCTTTGGATTCTGTGTCTCCCTCTCTGCTCACCCCCTTCTCAAAGATAAGTAAACATTAAAAAAGTTAGAATTACTCCAACCAGCCTGGAATAGGGCACACAATCTTGATTACATATAGAAAAAAAAGTTCAAAGCAGAAACCTTCTTATATCATTTTTTTTCTTACATGTATAGAAGCTCATTTCAAAGCCTGTCTGTGGTTACCAAATTTCATAACCTGTCATTTTATGTTTTTGCTATTTAATTGTCTAAAAAATGATATGGTTTTCTATTTTTCACTCTTTATTCTGAAAGTTTCCTTCACTGACTCTTTTTTATAACTTATGATGAAATGTACATAACATAGAGTTTAAAAATTTAACCATTTTAAGTGTATATTCACTGTCTAAAGTACATGCACAATGTTATATAACTATCACCACTATTTCCAGACTTTTTCATCATCTCAAGTAGAAATTCTGTACCCATTGAGCAATAACTCCCCAACATTCCCCTCCTCCCAGCTCCTGGTAACTTCTATTCTACTATCTGTCCCTAAAACTTTGCCTATTCTAGGTACCTTATGTATGTGTAATCATACAATTGTTTTCCTTTTGTGTCTTGCTTATTTCAGTTGGCATGTTTTCAAGGTCCATCCATGTGGTAGCATGTATCAGAACTTTATTCCTTTTGATTGTTGACAACATTCCATTGTATATATGTACTTTATTTTGTTTATCCAATCATATGTCAGTGGACACTTGGGTTGCTTCTGCATTTCCCCTTTTGTGAGTAATGCAGCTATTAACTTGGGTGTATAAATATCTCTAGGAGACCCTCCTTCAGGTATATATGCAGAAGTGAAACCACTGGGTCATGTGACAATTTTATTTTTCATTTTTTGAGGAACTGCCATACTGTTTTCTGTAGCAGATGCACCACTCTAAATCCCCACCAACAGTGTATGAGGATTCCAATTTCTCCACATCCTTGCCAATACTCATTATTTTCTGGTTACTTTTGTGTGTGTTTTTTTATGGCAACTACCCTACTGGGTGGATAGTGGTATTTAATTGTGGTTTTGATTTGCATTTTCCTAATTATCAGGGATGTTGAGCATCTTTTCATGTGTTTATTGCCCATTTGCCTATCTTCTTTGAAAAAATATCTATTCAAACCCTTGGCCTACCTTATAATTTATTGTTGTTGTTTTGTTGTTAAGCTATAGGAATTTTTTATTCTCAAAACAAAAAATAACCCAGATCAGATATGCAAATTGCAAACATCTTTTGGGTTCTCTTTTCACTCTCTTAATAGTGTCCTTTGGTGCATAAAATTTTTTAATTTTGATGAAGTCCCTGCTGCTTGTAATTTTGGTATCATAGCTGAAAAATCATTGCTAAATTTAACATCATAAAGACTTTCTTCTATGTTTATGTCTAAGAGCCTTATGGTTTTAGTCCTTATATTTAGGTCTTTGATCCATTTTGAGTCTTTACTGACTCTTAAACTTATAGTTTATTCTTCCATTTTTGAGATTTAAATTCAGATACAAAAAGTGTTGTTTATTATTTTTCTTTTCTTTTCTTTCTTCTTCTTCTTCTTCTTTTTTTTTTTTTTTTTTTTTTTTTTTTTTTTTTTTTTTTTTTTTTTTTTTTTTTTTTTTTTTTTTTTTTTTTTTGGATTTGTAGCAAAACGATTTCCCCTTCTGTTTCAACTGGAAATCTAAAATGAACAGTATCTGATTGCTTGGTCTTGTATTTTGTTTGTTCTAATAAATATAATGGAGAATGAAGATGCAGATACTTTATAAACTATATCCACCAACGTTTTTTTTTTCCATATAGTTTAACAACGTATACATGGAAATCTAAGGAACTAAGTTTTCCTCTGCTTGGTAAGAAAGTGGTTACGTTTGTGTATTTACTATTGTGTAGTAAAGGATTTCATTGGCTCTTGTATCCAGTGCTTAGGAAACAACCTATTAACTCTTGGAAGTTCCCAAATTATAGGACTATCTTTGTTATCCAGTATGGACTGCTGCACCACATTTGATACTATATGCTAATAAGGTGACTTTGGTGGGTCTTTAGTTTATGCTAATGAAATGACCCAGAATGGGGGCTGGCCATGCCAGAAAGACCAATCATGTGAATAGAGAGTTTGGATTTTGAACCAGGTGATAGTCACCCTACCTTTGAGGAGGATAGGGAAGCTGGAGATTGAGTTCAACCATATGGCCAATATTTTATTTAGTTAGGCCCACATAATAAAGCCTCAGTAAAACTTTGGGGACCACAGCCTGGGTGAATTGCTTCACCCTTTGATTCTGAAAGGGACATAAATTCCTGAAAACTCTGCATTTGAAACTCTCCCAAATCTTTTTTTTTTTTCCTGTCCTTGACAGAATGTATTAAATAAGCAAACACCACCAACAAGCAGAACAAGTACTACATTGTAAAAATATTAACAAAAAGAAAACCCTCTCACATGCATAAATGAAAGATTGCACACATAGAACTCATATTTTTCAAGCTTCAATAGTAAATATTTTGATACTATGTATTAAATACTGCATGG
>PJEM01002848.1:195257-210543 GCA_004023845.1 Helogale parvula | reverse complement strand
TGACAGAATTCATTCTTGTTGGCTTCTCCTTGTACCCACATCTGCAGAGATTCTTCTTTGTGGCCTTCTTTGTCCTCTACCTTCTCACCCTCGCAGGTAACCTGGCCATCCTGGGTCTCACGTGGGTGGACAGATCTCTCCACACCCCTATGTACCTCTTCCTCCGTGCCCTCTCTTTCTCTGAGACCTGCTACACACTGACCATCATCCCCAAGATGCTGGCAGATCTGCTCACTGAGAACAGAAGCATTTCGGTCACGGGGTGTGGCTTGCAGATGTATTTCTTCTTGGGACTTGGTGGCACTAACTGTATCATCCTCACTTTGATGGGATATGATCGCTTTCTGGCCATCTGCAACCCTCTCAGATATCCACTGCTGATAACCAATGCAGTCTGTGGGCAACTGGTCATCTTTGCTTGGGTTGGAGGCTTCCTTATCTCTGTGACAGAGACTGCACTGATATTTGAGGGTTCCTTCTGCAACCCCAATCTCATCCAACACTTCTTCTGCCACATGCTGGCAGTGGTGAGGCTGTCCTGTCTAGAGAGAAATGTCACAGAACTCATTGTAACAATGATCTCGGTGTCCGGCTTGATGGGTACCTTCCTGCTCATCATCATCACTTATGTTTTCATTCTTTCCACTGTCTTCAGGATTCCATCAGCTGAGGGCAAGCAGAAGGCCTTTTCTACCTGCGCCTCTCACCTCACTGTGGTCATCGTCCACTTTGGTTTTGCAGCTATTGCTTATCTGATGCCAGAATCCTCTGGAAAAGATGACACACTCATCGCTGTCCCTTACACTGTCATTACCCCTTTCCTCAGCCCCCTCATTTTCAGCCTCAGGAATAGAGACATGAAGAATGCGTTCATAAAGCTGCTTGCAAAGAGGAGTTTCTGAATCCATAATCCTGGATTACTGCTGCATGATTGTCTGTTCCCTGATGTCAATAGACATTTATCATGTGACTTCAGAAAAAGCCTTTGCCATTGGTCTTGTAGCAGAGGGTGGCACGTTGGAAACCAGAGACCATCTAGGAGCTCAACCATCACAAACATTTATTTAATTGTTAAGAAAGTTGTCCAACTTCTACTTCTACGCTGACTGTTCCTCCAGATAGTACAGTTCTGCCAGTCAGCCTCTGAGCATTGAGCATCATGATGGAATAAGAAAAGCCAGATTTGGGGAGGGAAAAACAACCCCTATGATCACAGCACTAAGAGATGCCAATAAATATCTAAAAATGCAAGGGCACCTGGATTGCTTGGTCAGTAAGCATCCAAGTCTTGGTTTCAGCTCAGGTCATGATCTCACAGTTTGTGTGTTCGAGCTCAGTGTTGGACTTCATTCTGACATTGCAGAGCCTACTTGGTATTATCTTCTCCTCCATCTTTGCCTCTCTCCTCCTTGCTCTGTATCCCTTTCTCTCTCAAAATAAACATTAAAAAATACCCAAAGGTATAACATTTGAGGAATTTTTAAAGCAATATTGTAAGGAATTGGGCTGTGCCTCCCAAGGAAATAGGTGACACGTTATATAGAAATCATCAATGGTCTACTGTGCATATCTGTATTGATGTGTATATTTGGTAGGTCCTATGCAATATGATTACTGAAGATTTTTTAAAACACTGTTCATGACTGTGTCCTTCAAGTGACTGTCAGAGGCTCACTGTGAATGAAACAGGATCTCTAGAAACACTGATCCCACCAGCAAACCAGGCAGTTGAGTCTGCCTGATGGTTAGAGTCTTTGGATGAGCACTGAAAATAATTCCCATTTTCTTTAAAAGAAGATATTCAAAGCAGTGTCTAAAAAAAGCACATGCCATGATATTTAAGGATTTGACTATGAAATGCACTGTGGAAAAATTTTGGCATTCATGATGTCCAGTGAAGAAGCTAAATAAACACAGCATCAAATCTCCAGAATTTTCTCAATTCTTTCCTCAGTTCTGTTGTTAACCCAATTTGTGCTCTCTCATGTTGGACAATATTTGTGCTGGAGTTTCGTGTACATCAGTGTATGACAAGTTTGGGAACAATGTCTGTTCCCCATTGTTTATAGAGATACCATACAGATAAATGACAAAATGGATGAAAAGTATTATGAACACACTCTGACTACAGATCTTTTTGTCATGACTCTATTTTCTTCTCTGGGACCATCTTGTGCAGGTAGAATATGTCCCCTCTTCAATCTGTCCTCACTGCCTCCACAACAATGTTTCTTCTACTTTGCTCCACCCCTGAGAACTGACTATCCAATCTAGCAAAGCCATAAAGTCTTTCAAATACATATCAATAATTTACCCAGTCATGGTGGCCACAGAAAATATGATGAAGTGTAGACTTCAGTTCCTGAACTTAAATTTAGGCTGATTAACATGCACCTATCTGATATGGTGATTGTGCAGGCCTTGCTGCCTGCCTACTTATTATTTATTTTTGAGATAGAAATAAGTAAATGAAAGGGAGCTGGAAAATACCTATAAATAAACCATGAATCAAATAAAAACCTGTGAATCTAGAAAAATGGTTCTAATTGGAGAAAATTAAAGCACTACAGGTCAAACATGGTGGGATATTGCTTTTCAGTGTTTACATGGAAATACATGGCCTCCAAAATGCATATTAGAGACATTCACAGACTGAAGATCAATGACCTAAGCATTTCTCCCAAGAATTTTGGAAAGAAATAATAAATGAACAGAAAAAGACTGTAAAGAATAAACTGAATAGACAATAGCAGAAATTAATTAAATAATAGTATATAACACAGTGGCTCAAAACGTCAAAATGTTGATTGTTGAAAATAACAATAAATTGTATTGTTCCTGGGGAGACTGGTAAAGAAATTAAGACAGGAAATGTAAGCAATCATGGGAATGAAATTTGGGCATTTTTCATGTCACACCCACATATACAATGAAAGAATCCTCTGAGTGATTTCATGATCATTGATTTGAGAACCTGCATGAAGTGGGAAGATGCCTAGAGAACACATATTAACGCTGACCTGGGGAAACCACCTGTCAGATCCTCAAGAAATAGAATTTAATTCACATATTCTACATTAACAGCAGAAAAAGAAACAAAGAACCTCTAGAAATTTGCAGCTTCACCAGAAAATTCTGCCACAATTTTTAAGTGGATGTATGGCAAATGTGACCGATCCTTCCCTGGCACAGAAGAGCAAACACCATCAACTCAGTTTGGGGGCCAGGACATTTGAAACTGGATTTTGAAATCTCACTCAGGAACAGAGTCACAGACCTTGTAAGTAAAACTCAAGTTGGACTCAATCCAGAAATGCAAGGTTGGCATATTTGAAGTAGATCAGTAGAATTAGTCGCGTTTTCAAAATAAAGGCTATTAATCATGTAATTATTTTAATTGATAAAAAAATTATTGGATATGATTTAATATTAATTCACGAAATGAACAAAACGTTTTAGCATAGTAGAAATCAAAAGGAAATTCCTTTGGCATTTAAGTGTCCAACTCTTGATTCCATCTCAGGTCATGGACTTGAGGTTTGAGGGTTCAAGCCCCATGTCAGGCTTTGTGCTGACAGGGCAGAGCCTTCATGGGAGCCTCTCTCTCCCTCTCTCTCTGCCCCTTCACTTCTCACACTCTGTCTTTATCTCTCAAAATAAAAAATTAAATATAAAAAAATCTTTAAACTAATTGGACTATCAGGAATAAGACAAGAAGGAGTCTCACATTGTCTTTGCCATCTTATTCCAGATAGTCAGTTCACAGTCAATTCAGTGAAAAAAGAAGAAAAGACAGAAAGATTATACAAGACGAAAAACAGTCAGTTCTCATGAATTACAGAGTTTTCTAGGTTAAAAAATCCAAAACTAAGCAGCAGGTAAATCATAGAATTTGCCTTCAACATAAGGCTAAGTGGTACATAAGCAAATAAACTGCATCTCCATAAATTAGCAACAATTGGAATCTGGCTTTTAAAAAACATATCACATTTGAACCTTCAAAAATATCAAAGCCCTAGGAATAAATTTAACAAAAGACACGCAAGGCCTCTCCATGGAAAACTTTAGAGCATTATTAACATAATTCTAAAAGATCTGTGTAATGATGAGGTACTCTATGTCACGGATTAGAAGATTCAGTGTGGTACAGAAGTCCATTCTTCCCGTGCTAACCTATGGTTTAAAGAAATCCCTGTGAGAATCCTAACAGTGTTCTTTATTGTGGGTAAACTGTAATAGGATTTAAAATTTACATGGATTTACAAATATCCAAGACTTTCCTGAAAAATATCATAATGTGATTTGTTTCACCAAATATCAAGTCTCATGATGCACCTACAGTGTGAAATTGGCCCGTGACAAAGAACCAACATGGAGAAGAGAGCCCCAAAGACCCACGCACCATGGGCACTGGATTTGTGATAAATATGGCTTTGCAGAGAGGCTTGAAAACTGTAGAATTTTTAAAAACTCATGCTAGAAAAATTGCATATCCATAGAGGGAAAAGATAACCAGCCTCCCTGAACCACAACAGCAACAAAATCAGATTGTGGGTATCAAAACCTGAATGTGAAAGACAGAACAAGGAAACTTTTGAATGCACATACAAAAAAATTATCATCACAATATGCTTAGGATATGAGAAAATTGTTTAAATTGGACATTCAAATCTTTCCTTAATTTTTTAAGCTTATTATTTTTTTTAATTTGTTTTGAGAGAGAGAGAGAGAGAAAGCAGGGGAGGGGCAGAGTGAGAAGGAGAGAGAATCCAAAGCAGGCTCTGGACCATCAGCACAGAGCCTGATGCGGGGCTGGGACTCCAGAACCATCGGATCATGACCCGAGCTGACATCCAGAGTTGGAAGATTAACTGACTGAATCACCTAGCTGCTCCTACACTGGACATTGAGAACTTAACTAAAGAAGAGAAGAATGAATAAATTAAATTTGAGAAATTTTGTTTATTACAAAAGCATTATTTGGCAAATGGCTAAGCAAGCCACGAAAAATTGAATAGAAATTGAAGAAAAGGATTAATGTACAATTTCAGATAGTAGTTACTTTTGGAGGGAGGAGGCCGGGGTGGGGAGGGGCACAGAGTGATACTCCTCGCTGGCAAAGTTCTCTTCCTTGATCTGGGTAGTGACTGCAAAGGTGTCTGTCTGCACAAAAAATGTTCACTATGCTCTCTATTTGTCTGCATGACCTTCAGAATGTATGTTTTATTGTTAAACATAAAGACTTAGCAATGAATTCCATAGAATGAGACTAAATATAAACAACACTTATGATTGGCAAAAGGCTCTTACACAGTATGTGTAAAATTCCCACCCAGAACTAAAGAGGTTAGTACAACCCAATCAGTACAGTAACAGGTGGAGCCAAGAACCCTTCAGTTGACCACCCTGTCATTCGTGGTCACCTGCAAGATGAGCAAGATGTGGAAATTAGCAAAGCATTAGTACAACTATTTGCTTTCTAGCAATTTTTATGTGTTTTTGTTTTATCTGTTGATCTAGGGAATATAGCACACATTTTTAATTTAACACATTCTACATAAACTTAATATTGAATGATTTCCAGTAAAATATAGAAAAGGTGCAATGGCATGGCTCCATTTACTTAAATCAATCAACACATTATCATTTTTAAACAGGCATATGCGGTTTTAAAGAAATTAAGAGAATACTCATATGTGTGTGTGTGATCTTTTATATTTAACCTCACTTTCAGTTTCAGGGATCTCCATCGCCTCCTCTGTACCCAAGTTACCATGGGTTTCATCTCTCTTCAGCCTTCTCTTAGTTGTCCTTACACTGCATGCTGGCTACCAACGACCTTCCTTTTTGTTTATCTGAGGATTTCTTCCTTTCCTTCGTTGTGAAATACAGGTTTACTGGATAAAAAATTGCTGGTACACAGGGAACCTTTTTTCATCTTCCCCTGTGTCATTTTCAGCGTCTGTCCTCCCTAGTCTGATGCACGTACTGCCCTTAAGGACATTGTCATTGTGCTCTACATAATGTGTCACAGTCTCTCATTGCTTCAGTATTTTTTCTTTACCTTGGCTTTCATCTATTTGTTTATGGTGTGTTCACATATGCTCTTGTGTTTTTCTTACTTGTGATTTGTTGAACGTCTTGACTTCGTTGTGGTGTTCCACCAAAGTTGGGCAATAGTTTCCAGCTATTGTTTCTTCAAATATTTTCTTTCTCTGTATCTATTCATTTCTTCCTGATAATCCAATGACACAAATGTTGTACTACTTCATATTGTCTCAAAAACTGATCCATTTTAACTCTATTTTGTTAGATCAACTTTTTTCTATTGATTTATTTTCCAGTTCATCAGTCCTTCTTCGATCATGTAAAAAGGCTCCTGAGCCTATTTCATGAAAAATATATATTCTAGCAATATGGAAAAAGAATAATGATTCATGACAAATTGGATTTATTCCAATAATGCAGGAATGATCTACTATTTGAAAATAAGTTGACATAATTAACTGAATTAGTCAATTAGGAAAAAGATAATCTATACACCTCACGATTTCTACAAAGATTATTTTAAAAAATTAATATCTATTTTTGATTTTTAAAATTCTCTTTCTAAAACCACCATCCTACCACATAGTGAAATATTGAACTTTTTTCCCTAGGATGAGTACTCTGACCACTCTCTACACCATCATACTATACTGGAGTTCCAAACCAGTGTAATAATGTAAGAAAAACATGTAATGATTTGAAAGGAATGACAAAACCCTTAATTTGCAGATAACATGACTGAGTACCTAGAAAATCTTACTAAATCTACAGAAGGACTACAATCAATAAGTACAATTAGAAAGTTTTCAAGCCAATTGTTTTTCTTTATATTAGTTACAAAAATAATAAACTATCTTTTTATAAGAGAGAGAGAGAGAGACCACAATTGGGAAGAAAGGGATAGGTAAAGAGAGGGAGAGAATCTTAAAAGACTCCAAGCTCATTGCAGAGCCTGATATGAGGCTCCGTCCACAATGCTGGGATTATGACCTTAGCCAAAATCAAGGTAGGACTGACTGAGACACCCACGTGTCCCAGGAAATGACATATTTGGATGTCAGTTTCAATAACATTATAACATAGATGTTTAGAATCAACACTTTGAGTGAAATTTAAGACAAGATAAGAAAATATTCCATATTTAAAACTATAAACAGTAATGACATAAATTAAAGAAAATCTAAACAAATGGAGATACTTACAACTTCATGGATGAGAATATTCAAAGTTGTAAAGATTTACACACATTTCATGCAAAGTGCTCAGTAAAAAATTCAAACAGGATTTGTACAGAAATTGGCAAGCTAATTCGAAAGATTTAGCTGGAAATGAAAAGATCTAAACAATCATGAGAGGTTGGGGTGAATTATCACCTGGACTGAAAATCACTGTAAAGTAACAATCATAAAACACTGTGATACTGGCAAAAAGATAAGTACATAAATTAATCAGAAAATAGACTTCAGAAATAGTTACATACATATACATACAGTTTCATCAGTTACATACCTATACATACAGTTTCATCAGTTTCCACAAAGTTACCTGTGCAAATAAACAAGGAAAGGAAAGTCTTTCCAAACAATAATTTGCAAACCACTACATTTCAGTATAAAAAAATAAAACAAACTAAACTGAAAACTTAATCCTCAGTTCATTCCTTACACATAAATTATCCCAGATGGGGTTTACATCTCGATATCTGAAAGTACAGAGCAAGTAAAAAAATACATAGGAGAATATCTTCATGACCTTGGTTAGGCAGAGTTATTTTAGACAGAAGTTAAAACTCTGAACATAAAAACTTGATCAATTAAACCAGAAAAATTCAACTTCTGTTTATTAAAGAGCAGATGGCAGAGTAAAATGGTAGGATGGTGTTATAAGAAATGCGAATTTCCTTAGTATTATTATTACTTTATAGTATTTTTATATTTTTTAATTTATAAAAAAATTTAGCATTTTTATTTAGCTTGAGTTAGTTAACATACAGTGCAATATTGGTTTCATGAGTAGAATTCAGTGCATCATCTCTTACATATACACCCAGTGCTCATCAGAAGTGCCCTTCTTAATACCCAACACCCGTTTAGACCATTTGTCACCCATCTCCCCCAGACAACCTTCAGTTAGTTCTGTATAATTGAGTCTCTTCTGGTGTGTGTGTGTGTGTGTGTGTGTGAGTGTGTGTGTATTATATATATAATACAGATATAATATATATAATACATATAATTATATATATATAATATATATAGTTTCAAAAAGAATGAAGTCTTGCCATTAGCAACAACACAAATGGAACTAGAATGTATTACTCTAAGCAAAATAAATCAGTCAGAGAAAGACAAACATCACACGATTTCACTTGTATGTGGAATTTAAGAAACAAAACAGATGAACATAGAAGAGGAGAAGGAAAAGTAAGATAACAACAGAGAGGGAGACAAACCATAAGAGACTCTTAAATACAGAGAACAAACTTAAAGTTGCTGGAAGGGAGGTGGGGAGATGTACCAAATGGGTGATGGGCATTTTCAGGGTAATTGCTGGAATGAGCCCTGGGTGTTATATGTAAAGGAAAAATCACAAGGTTCTACTCCTGAAACCAATACTACAAGTTACTTAAGTTGAATTTAAATAAATAACTTTTTAAAAAGAGACACTTGAGATTTGTTTTCCTCTATCCTCTTTCCATCCCTTCCATAAGTTTATCTGTTTTGATTCTTAACGTCCACATATGAGTGACATCACATGGCATTTCTTTCTCTGATTGACTTATTTCACTTAGCATAATACATTCTAGCTCCATTCACAATGTTGTAAATGGCTAGATCTCATTCTTTTTCATGGCAGAGTAATATTCAAATACACACACACACACACACACACACACACACACACACACACACACATCTTCTCTATCCATTCATCAGTCGATGGACATTTGGGCTCTCTCTGGAGCTTGACTTAGTTGATAACGTCATTGTACACACTGGGATGCATGTACTCCTTCAAATCTGTATCTTTGTATCCTTTGTGTAAATGTCTAATAATGCAATTCCAGGGTCATAGGTTAGTTTTATTTTTAGTTTTTGAGGAACCTCCATCCTGTTGTCCAGAGTGGCTACATCAGTTTGCATTCCCACAAACTGTGCAAGAGGGCTCCCCTTCTTTGCATCCTTACCAACACCTGTTATGTCTTGTGTTGTTAATTTTAGCCATTCTGACAGGTGCGAGGTGGTATCTCAGTGTGGGTTTGATTTGTATTTCTGTGATGATGAGTGATGCTGAGCATCTTTTCTTGTGTCTGTGGGCTTGGATGTCTTCTTTGGAAAGGTGTTAGTTCATGTCTTCTGCCCATCTCTTCACTGGATTATTTGTGTTTTTGGCACTGAATTTGATAAGTACTTTGCAGATTTTGGATACTAACCCTTTATCAGATATGTTGTTCAGAAATATCTTCTCTCATTCTATGAACTGACTTTTAGTTTTGTTGATTGTTTCCTTCACTGCAGAATCATTTTATCTTGTTGAAGTCCCAATAGTTTATGTTTGTTTTTGTTTCCCTTGTGTTTGGTGATGTGTCTAGAGGATGTTGTTTCAGCCATGGTCAGAGAGGTTGCTGCCTGTGTTCCCATCTAGAATGCTGATGCTTTCCTGTCTCACATTTGGTCTTTCATCCAGTTTTGAACCTATTTTTCTGTACAGGGTAAGAAAGAGATCCAGTTTCTGCAGCTCTGGGTGTTTCAGTCAGGTAGGTGTCTGACTTCGGCTCAGGTCATGATCTCCCAGTTTGTGAGTTCAAGCCCTGCATTGGGCTCTGTGCTGACAGCTCAGGGCCTGGAGCCTGCTTTGGATTCTCTCTCTCTCTCTCTCTCTCTCTCTCTCCCCCCTCCCTCCCCTGATTGTTCTTGTGCTCAGTCTCTTTTTCTCTCTCAAAACTAAATAAACATTTAAAAAGATCTTTTTAAGCGATCCGTTTCATTCTTCTGCATGCTGCCATCCAGTTTTCCCAAAACCCTCAACAAAGTAGGGATAATAGGGATACACCTCAGCACCATAAAGACATATACAAAAGACCCACAGCTACTAACATCCTGAAATATGAGGGGAAAATGAGAGCCTTCCCCTATGGTCAGAAACAATACTGAGATGTCCATTCTCACCATTATTATTTAACATAGTACTGGAAGTCTTACCCTCAGCAATTAGACAACAAAAGGAAGTGAAAGACACACGGACTGGCAATGAGGAAGTCAAGCTTTCAGAATTTTCAGAATACATAATATTCAACCTGGAAAATCCAAGAGGCTCCACCAAAAATTTTCTAGAACTGATACATGAATTCTGCAAAGTCACAGGATATAAAATGAATGTACAGAAATCTCTGCATTTCTATACACCAATAATGAAGCAACAGAAAAAGAAATCATGGAATCTTTCCCATTTATAATTGAACCAAAAACCATAAGATATATAAAAATAAACCAAACCAAAGGGGTAAAAGATCTGTGCACCAAAAACTATAGAAAGCTTATGAATGAACTTGAGAAAGACACCAAGAAATGAAAAAGCATCCCATGCTCATGGTTTGGAAGAACAAACTTGTGAAAATGTCTATATCACTCAAAGCAATCTACATATTCAATGCAATCCCTATCAAATTAACACCAGCATGTTTTACAGAGTTAGAAGAAACAATTCTGAAATCTGTATAAAACCAGAAAAGACCCTGAATAGCCATAGTAACCTTAAAAAATGAAAACCAAGATGGAGGCATCAAGATTCCAGATTTGAAACTATATTAAGATGCTCTAGTCATCAAGACAATGCAGTATGGGCACAAAAATAGACACATATAACAATGGAACAGGATAGAGTGATGGATCCACAAATGTATGGCCAACTAATCTTCAACAAAGCAAGAAAAGCTAATTTCTACAGATCTAAACAACAACTGGTGAGCAGACTGTCACACAAAGGCCTGTATAAATAATATTTTCACTGCTTAATTAACACTACCTATTCCTTGGTCCCTTGTCATAGAGAACAGCCTGAGCTTGGATTTTTTATTTCCTTTTCCTTTGCTGCGGACAAGTGCCCATTGCAGGCTGCAGGGCTCTCCACACCCTGAGCAGGACTACATGGGGATGGAAAGAGATTGTTGGATATCCCCTGAGGTGCTGTTCATCAAGCAGTGTTCCCGGGCCAATCCATCATTCATGATTCCTCTTCCAGAGTCATTTTAGAATTATTGAGAGGTTTCCATGCTTTTTAGTTGTTTGTAGAAGGTGGTGCTGAGAAATGTGACTATAGACCACATTCCCTGAATTTGAATGGATTGAAGATGCTAAGAAATTGGCAAAATACTTGACTAAATATTAAGACATTTTATAATTTTTACATTCCCAATAATAGTCTACGAGTTCTGCTACTTCCAATCTTCAACAGCACTAGCATGGCCATGTTTTTTGTTTATTCGGTTTGTTTGTTTGTATGTTTGTTTAGTTTTGATTTGTTTTATATTTTGACACATTCTAAAAGTTGGGTAGGGAAATCAGATTGGCTTCATGATCATTGCTACACCAGGGTACACATTTCTTGCAAGAGAGAACTTTCCTTGTACACTCTGAGTTCATCCAGAGTACTGTCTTCAAACATTGCAAGCCCTAAATACTCAAGGGGCAAGCTGGTGATGAGCAGACCAGTTTGGGAGTGTGAGAGAGCATTAGCGATGCAGACCACTCCCCATACTGCCGAACAAAACATAGGAATTAGCATGGACTGCATAAGAACTCTGGAAGTTTTAAGTACCCAGAGAGTCCAGGCAGAATTATCCTGGCCACATGTTCAAAACAGCCCTGGAACTAATGAGAGAAAATTACAAAGGTGAGTGAGAAAGTCCTCTTGCTCCCTGTGATGAAAGAAGAGAGGAATCCCTTAGGGGCTCCTAACCAGACCCAAACCTCTAGAGCTGAGGGACCACAATTCTAATGGTAATCAGGCAATATCCCCAAATTGGTGGAAGAAAACCTTCTTAATCACTGTGGCTCAGTGAGTGGTTGAAACAGACCATGGCACGCATGGACCAGCCTTACAGCTCATGTGGAAAACTCAGGGCCACAAAAGTCTGAAGTTTGCACCAAATCAAGGCCCTTTTACTCACTTCCCACCTGGAGAAATTTAGATCCAGAAGGTACAAGGACTTTGTTAAGGTCACTAAACTAAAGGCTCTTAGACCAATGGCATTTACACTAAGTGGATCTCCGTGTCTTCTGAGTGAAGAGCAAAGCATGATTCCTAGAGTGGGAAGAATATGTGGAAGAACATAACCCTAACCCTGAATAGACTTTGGGGCGCTGATAAAAAACACAAGGTAGGGCACTCTTCTAGGTGATTGGACTCTGTTTTCCTCATCATTAATTGTCCTTGCATTTTCTTCACATTATCATTTCTCTGTGACTCTGGAAAGGGTGTGTATTTCTTCTGTAATATTGTAAATTAAATTTCATACAGGTTGATTTGGGGACAATTTCAACCATACTTGAGGGTAAATGGGGTATAATAGTCTCACGTTCCTACACACACACACACACACACACACACACGCACACACACACATGCTCAGAATTTGCCAAAAGTGGGAGGAGATTCTGAAATTCATACTCTACTTCTGATGATTCACCAAGTAGACATTTAATGCACAAGTGAGGTAAGATTAGGCCAGGAAGGAGCTGTTCAGGAATATGCATCGCTGATTCTTTGCATTTTCAAAATCCTTCTTAATTGAATGATGGATAGGAACACAATTCTTCTTGCTGTTGAGGAGGGGATGTGGCATATGGTGTGGAATCAGGCTCTCCTGCAATTCATCTGTTAGGAAGAGTTTTAATTTTACCGCATGGATCCCAGGTATGGAAGACAACTAGATTTGCCAAAATTCATTTCTTCTCACCCACTTTGGGGTACTTAATGAATCTTTTAATTGCACAATCCATCTAATTGGTCTAGTTATAGAGTTCCTGTGGAGAGTCAGGAGAATTTGGAGATTTTAGTGAGTACAGTGTTCTACTGAGGAGGAAATCTTCCCAATGGCTTTGTGCTAATGGAAGGACATATGGGACCTAGTATTTCTGAGAGGGGAGACAGTCCCCTGAGACTCTCCAGTGTTTTCACAAGGCTGCTTCAGGGAGCCTTGTTGTGGAACAACAATCACTGAGTGTGGGTGGGGATCCAAATGAGTTTCATACTTAGTTTGGTGCTAAGGAGGTTTGCCAATAGGCCTCAGAAGGAAGCCCAAGGATCATTTCGACAAAGCCTCTCAGAATACAGCCTTAGGCAGGAAGGTAAAATAATGCTCCAGACTTCTTTTTGGGATATAACTATTCATGTATCAAAGGTGGGTGTTGATACATGGAAGGAAAGCATGAACCAGGAAAGGAGGATAGGTGGAGGGAATTATTAGACACATGATTTCCCTGTTGCTGAGGAAGAATGGAAGTCATGTCAGGTCTAAGAGGACCAAAGAATCCAAGAGATCTCTAAGGTAAAGCCCACAGTACTGCAAACTTTCATTATAAACGGTTATAATTATATCATTATACTTATTTTATTTATATTTGTTTATATGTGATCATTATTGACTTACAATTCAGAACATTTTAAAATAGTAATGATTCAGCCCGTTTTCCTACTGCTTCTTCTGTCAGTGACCAGCTTGACTCTGCTGACAGAATGCTTACTCTTAGCCTCAGCCAAATCTACTTAGGACTGGAAACACTTTCTGTCAATGCTGAATAACAAGGTAAAACAGAAACTGTTAATAGAATCAGCCTCTTTGCGATCGCTAACCTATCCATGCTCTTGTATCAGGGATCATTATCTTCTTAAAATGCCGCATAGTACCACTCTGAGAAATAGAGCTCTCTGACACATAGACTCTTTACAGAAAGAGAAAACAAAGACAAATGCAAAGAATGTACAATCATATTACAACACGTGGATTCTAGCTACCAATATGCCATGTTACAGACACAGCTCTTTCATTTCTAAATGAGGTACATAATTTCACCTGCCATACAGATTCTATAGCACCTAATCTACATTCTCAAGAATGAAACCAATAAGCATTAGAATTAATTTGACCAAATGTAGACCCTATTAATGCTCGTTATTAAATATGCTAACATATAGCAGAGGAAATACAATATAATACAAGATGAAGGAACGTGTCAAATATATGTAGACAAAGGTAAGATTAAATCAAATGCAATGCGTCAAGAATTTTTAGGATCTCCAGCATTTATGCTTTTGAGATGCTGGTCTTGGCACAGAAGGAAAAATCTCATCTCTACCTTCACTGAGCTTGCAGAAAGGGTCTGTTTATCTTAGCATCCACATACTCTAATGAGTCACTATTAAGACGGAGGCTCCTAGAGTGTCCTATCTTCCCTCTCCTCAGAGTGCAGGAAAAAGAGCATGTTCTTTACTCTCTTTTACTAATTCAGGACCTGAATGTCTCCTCCAAGAAGAGATCATGACTTTGGGCTTCCTTACTATTACAACCTATTTTCTAAATTGCTCCCCAAATTACTAACAAACATACTCTCAACCTTAACTCATTATATTTTTATAGACCATATTACAGGTGGAAACGTCTTTGTCAGACCCTGACTCTGTCTATTAGCTACTTTGTCATTTTTTTAGTATTCATAGTCTGATCCAAACGCAGCACTCCTAAGCATGTGAATTTCCTTTATCTAGATATAATTACAGTGTTTTCCACTTACCACAATATCAACAAATAACTCCTTTAAAAAAAAATAAACCAGAAAAAATATTCCTTCATCCACTAGGTGATCAGAAATTAGTCACTGAATACAGGTATAACAAATAAACTAAAAATTAGAAAAACTCATAAACTACATACACATGGTGTTCTGCCACAAAACTTGAACAAACAATTGGAAATTGTAACCCTGTTCATCTGTCTTATTCACACCACTGTTTCCAAGGAATAATGGAGAATTGAATATATATTTGGTGTTTCTTCCAGATTTCACACATGCAACAATGAAGGTCAACCAGACAATCCTGAAAGAATTCATTCTTGTTGGCTTCTCCTTGTACCCACATCTGCAGAGATTCTTCTTTGTGGCCTTCTTTGTCCTCTACCTTCTCACCCTCGCAGGTAACCTGGCCATCCTGGGTCTCACGTGGGTGGACAGATCTCTCC
>PJEM01002848.1:110066-195157 GCA_004023845.1 Helogale parvula | reverse complement strand
TGGCACTAACTGTATCATCCTCACTTTGATGGGATATGATCGCTTTCTGGCCATCTGCAACCCTCTCAGATATCCACTGCTGATGACCAATACAGTCTGTGGGCATCTGGTCATCTTTGCTTGGGTTGGAGGCTTCCTTGTCTCTGTGACAGAGACGGCACTGATATTTGAGGGTTCTTTCTGCAACCCAAATCTCATCCAACACTTCTTCTGCCACATGCTGGCAGTGGTGAGGCTGTCCTGTCTAGAAAGCAGTCTCACAGAACTCATTGTAACAATGATCCCAGTGTCCGGCTTGTTGGGAACCTTCCTGCTCATCATCATCACTTATGTTTTCATTCTTTCCACTGTCTTCAGGATCCCTTCAGCAGAGGGCAAGCAGAAGGCCTTTTCTACCTGCGCCTCTCACCTCACTGTGGTCATCGTCCACTTTGGTTTCTCAGCTATTGTCTATCTGAAACCAGAAGGCTCTGGAGGGGATGACACACTCATCGCTATCCCTTACATTGTCATTACCCCTTTCCTCAGTCCCCTCATTTTCAGCCTCAGGAATAGAGACATGAAGAATGCATTCAGAAAGCTACTTGCAAAGAGGAATTTCTGAATCCATAATTCTGGATTATTTCTACATGATTGTCTATCCCCCATAATCAGTAGACATTTACCATGTCTCATCAGAAGACTGTGGCATTGCCTTTTTCCCGTGGTTGGCATTTAGGAATCCAGGGACAGTCTGGAATGGTAAACAATCAAAAAATTTGCTTTTTTCTTTTAAGGAAGTTATTTAACTACTTCTACTTCTACTAGTACTGGCTATTCCTAGTGCTACTACACTTTCTTCTGTCAGCTTCTGGTCATTTGGCACCACAGATAGAATGTGGAAGGCAAAAACTACTCCTGTGACCACAGGACTTACAGATGTTTAAAAATATCTAAAGATTCAATGATTGAGGAAGTTTTTATTTAGGCTATGTTGGGAGGCATTTGTCTGTTCCTTTCAGGAGATAAACCATTTTTAACAAGTGATATACTATGTAGAAATCATCAACGGTCTATTGGTGATATCTGGATTGATGTGTATATTTGATAAGTCCTATGCTATAATGGTTACTGAAGGTTTTTAAAAACACTGCTCTTGACTGTATCCTTCACATGACTGTCAGAGGCTGACTCTGAATACACAGGATGTCTTGTAATATTGACCCAACCAGCAAGCAGGGCACTAGAACCTGCTGGAAGCCAGTTTCTCAACTCACAAAGCTGAGAAAAAAAAAAAAAAACCCTTGTGAGATAAGGCGGGTTTGCAAGGCCCCCTACTGTCAGTTGGTCACTGAAGTCTACATCCACCCAACCCCCACTCAATTTCTGCTTGAACGCCAACCCCCACGGTGCCTGGTTGACTGATATCAGGAGTGACTTGCCTTCTCATGCTAAACATATGTGAATTGTACCTTAGGAAAAAACTCATTATATGGGTTTCTTCTTTTGTGATTATAGAAACAAATGTTACATTTCCTGAGAAACCTGTTTTCCACCCTCAAGAAAATTATTGACCCCTGCTCACAAAAGAACTAGCTCTTGCCTTTGCTATGCTAAAAACATTGCCTTGTATTTGAATGCTAAAGATCCTTTCCTACCCTAAGTGATAAGTATCTAGTCACATACATCAATTGATAAAGGTTATGCATGAGTCTTCTACAAATCTATGTTCTGGGAAATTATAACATACCAAAGAATTTGTTATCAGAAATCATTCTCTAGTGCATTTGCAAAACTTCTGTTTTGTGCACCAGACATTTTTTCAGTAAATAACGCTGACTCTCTGGTCAGCGCAGAGATGCCTGACAGATGATCAGAAAGAAGCCAAGTCTCTCTTACTTTCTTTCACCAACACCATCCATCCTTCAGGGAACCTTGGACCTGCTGAACCTGGACTGTGGCAAGAGTCTGTGTGTCCAAGGTCTGGTAGAGTCCATGGATAAGTTCATGAACGAACCCCCACTTTCTTTAAAAGGAAGCTATGCAATAACAAATGATTTTTAAGGAAAGCACCTGTCATGATATTGAAAGATTTGACAGTGAAGGATATTGCGGAACAACTTTGGCAGGCATATGGTGTACAGTGAAGGAAACCAGATAAACATAGCATTAAATCTCGACAACTTTCTGAATACTTTCCTCAGTTCCGTTGTTAATATAAACTGTGCTTTCTCATGTTGGATGCAACACATTTATTTAGGTTTCATGTACATCATGTATATGACAAGTGTGAGAACAATGTCTGTTCCCCATCATTTATAGGGATGTTATAAAGATAAATGAGATAATGGATGAAAACTGTTATGAACACACATAGATCATGGTTACCTCTTACCACGACCCTATTTTCTTTCTTGGGACCATCTTGTGCAGGTAGAATATGTCCCCTTTTCAATCTGTCTTCATTGCCTCCATGACAATGTTTCTTCTACTTTGGCTCCACTTCTGAGAGCTGACTATCCAATCTAGCAAAGCTATAAAGTCTTCCCAATAAATGCCAACAATTTACCCACTCATGGTTAGCATAGAAAATATGATGGAGACTCCAGTTCCTGAACTTGTATTTGGACCAATTAATTTGCATCTACCTGACTCAGTGACTGTGGAGGCATTGCTAGTTGCCTACTTAATATTCAATGTTGAGATAAAAATAAATAACTGAGGGGAAGCTCGAAAATACCTGTATGTCTAAAAGCCAAGAAACACACTTCTAAATAACTCGTGAATCAAAAAATCTTGCAAATCCTAGAAAAATGGTTTGAATAGGAGGAAATGAAAACATTACAGCTCAAAGCTGGTGGGATATAGCTTTTCAGTGTTCATGCAGAAATACATGGCCTCGAGAATGTTTAATTAGAGAAGTTCACAGGCTGAAGATTAATAACCTTAGCATTCCTCTCAAGAATTTGGGAAAGGAATAATAAATGAATACAAAAAGATTGTAAAGAATAAAATGGTGTGCGTGGGTGGCTCAGTTGGTTAAGCGTCCAGCTTCGGCTCAGGTCATGATGTCACTGCTCATGGGTTCGAGCCCCGCATCGGGCTCTGTGCTGACAGCTCAGAGCCTGGAGCCTCCTTGGTATTCTGTGTCTCCCTCTCTCTCTGACCCTCCCCTGCTCACGTGTTCTCTCTGTCTCTCAAAAATAAATTAAATTTTTTAATTAAAAAAAGAATAAAATGAATAGGTAATAATAACAGAAATTAAATGACAGTATACATTACAGTGGCTCAAATTTCAAAATGTAGAATGTTGAAAATAACAATAAATCATATTACTCCCTGGTAAGGCTGATGAAGAAATTTAGAGAAGAAATGTAAATAAACAATGGGAATGAAAATTGGGGCTTGTCTCAGTTCACACCTACATAAAAGATGACAGAATCTTCTGAATGATTTCATGATCATGGATTTGAGAATTCCTACAAAGTGGGGTTAAATCCTACAGAACACATATTAAAGCTGACCTACGGAAACCAACCATTCAATTCTCAAGAAATATTCTTTTAATTAACATATGTACATTAAAAACAGACAAACCAACTAACCTCTGTATCCTTAAGCTTCACCAGGAGATTCTGCCAAAATTCCAAAGTGGACATTGTGCCAAATGTACCCAAAACCTTGCCTGGAAAAGAAAAGAGCAAACACTCCCCAACTCAGTTTTTCAGCCAGTACAGTCTAGAACCTGGATCTTGAAATCTCAGCCAGGAGCATTGACAAAAAACTTGTAAGTGTAACTCAGGTTGGATTTAGTCCAAAAATTCAAGATAGGCACATGTGAAATCTGTCAACAGAATTCATCACATTATCAAAATAAAGGATATTAATCATGGACATTTTTAATTGATGAAGAAAAAAATTTGGATAAAATTTAATATCCATCCAGGGAATGAATAAAACCTTTTAAAATAATAGGAATTTAAAAAATGCCTGCGGCACCTGGGTGGCTCCGTCAGATAAGCATCCCACTCTTGATTCCGACTCAGGTCATGATCTCATGGTTCTTGGGTTTGAGACCCGGGTTGGGATTCTCTCTGACCCTCTTTCTCTGTATCTCCCTCACTTACCCTCTATCCTTCTTTTTCAAAATAAACACATAAACATAGAAAAAGAAATTTCTTTGACCTAATGAGGCTACCAAACTTCTTTTTGTTTTTTTAATAGTTTATTGTCAAATTGGTTTCAATATAACACCCAGTGTTTCTCCCCACAAGTGCCCCCCACCAAGACCATCACCCCCTCCTCCCTCCCCCTCCTCCTTCAGTCCATGGTTCGTTTTTGGTATTCAGTAGCCTCCCTTGATCCGTGTCCCTCACTCTCCCCCACTCTCTTTCCCCCTTCCTCTCCCCATGGTCCCCTGCCAGGTCTCTCCTTTTAGACCTATGAATGCAAACATATGGTATCTATCCTTCTCTGCTTGACTTATTTCGCTTAGCATGACACCCTCAAGGTCCATCCACTTTGCTACACATGGCCAGATTTCATTCTTCCTCATTGCCCTATAGTACTACATTGTATATATATACCACATCTTCTTGATCCATCCATCAGTTGATGAACATTTAGGCTCTTTCCATGATTTGGCTATTGTAGAAAGTGCTGCCATGAACATTGGGGTACATGTGCTCCTATGCATCAGTACTTTTGTATCCCCTGGGTAAATCCCTAGCAGTGCTACTACTGGGTCATAGGAGGTGTTGTTGGGAGAGCTGGACAGCAACATGTAGAAAAATGAAATTAGACCACTTCCTGACACCATTCACAAAAATAAACTCAAAATGGATAAAGGATCTAAATTTGAGACAGGAAACCATAAAAACCCTTGAGGAAAAAGTGGGAAATAGCCTCCTAGACCTCAATCACAGAAATTTCTTCCTCGACACATCCCCAGAAGCAAGGGAATCAAGAACAAAAATGAACTACTGGGACCTCATCAAGATAAAAAGCTTCTGCAATGCAAACTTCTTTTTGTATCTGAGTGTAGTTGACACATTATTTTATATTGGCTTCAGATGCACAGCATCGTGATTCAACAGTCAAATTTCTCACTTAGTTTTGAAACATTTAAATGGATCCATGCTCACTCACTAAGACAAGAAAAGTTCTCCCATTGTGTCTTTTTGCCATCTTATTCTGGATAGTAAGTTGACAGTTTAGTGAAGAAGAAGCAAAAGACAGAGGGATTATATAAGAAGAGAATTAGTCATTTCTCTTGAATTATTTTTTTCTAGGTTAGAAAATCCAAAACTAATCAACAGATAAAACATGGAATTTGCCTTCAATATAAGTCTAAGGACATGGCACATAAGCAAATAATCTGCATCCCTATAAATTAGCAACCATTGGAATCTGGTTTTCAAAAAAACATATCACATTTTGAAGTTTCAAACATACCAAAGCCCTAGGAATAAGTTTAACAAAAGAATGCAAGGCCTCTCCATGGAAAACTTTAAAGCATTATTAATATAATTCTAAAAGACCTGTGTAATGATGATATACTCTCTGTCATAGATTAAGAGAATCAGTGTGGCTCAGAGGTCCATTCCCTCCACGCTAACCTATGTTTAAAAGAAATCCCAGTAGAAATCCTAAGAGTGTCATTTTTTGCATGTGAAAACTATAAGGGGATTTAAACTTTACATGGATATACAAATCCGAGACTTTCCTGAAGAATATCATAATATGATTTGTTTCACCAAATATCAAGTTTCATGATGCAGCTACAATGTGATATTGGCCCGTGACAAAGAGACCCACAGAGAGAGAGCCCTAAAGACCCCCACACACATGGGCATTGGCTTTGTGATCAATATAGCTTCGCAGTGAGGTCCAAAAACAATAGAGTTCTAAAACGCTCATGCTTGAAACACTGCATATCCGTAGAGGCAAACAACAACAGCAGTAAAATAAGTTTCTGGGTGTTCACACCTGGTTGTAAAAGGCAGAACACACCTTCTAAATGCTGAGTCGAAAAACTGTCTTCACAATATCCTTAGAACACGAAAGATTGTCTAAACTGGACGTTAAAATCTTAACTAAAAACGCCATGATCAATTGAGTTGGAATTCAGAAATTGTGTCCATTAAAGAAGAATTGGTCAGCAAATGGTTAGGCAACCCACGTAAAACTGAAAAGAAATGGAAGGAGAAGATTAGTGTACAGTTAAGATAGTGATTCCTTTTGGAGGGAGGAGGCTGGGGTGGGGAGGGGCACACAGAGAGACACCTCGCTGGCAAAGTTCTCTTCCTTGATCTGGGTAGTGACTGCAAAGGTGTCTGTCTGCACAAAAAATGTTCACTATGCTCTCTATTTGTCTGCATGACCTTCTGAATCTATGTTTTATTGTTAAACATAAAGACTAAACAATGAATTCCATAGAATGAGAGTAAATATAAGCCACTCATAAAACTGTCAAAAGGCTCTTACACAGTATGTATAAACTCCCTACCCAAAACTGCAAAAAAAAAAAAAAAAATAGAACAATTCAATCAATAGCAAAATTGGTCAAAAACTATTGAATAGACACTTCATAACAGAAAATATCCAAATGTCCAAGAAATATGTGGAAAGGTGTGTATTCTCCTTGATAAGCATTATTATGGACATTTAAATCCCAATGAGCTCCCACAACACAGTCACCTCAGTGACTGAGCATTGGAAGGCCAGGGCAACAAGTGTTGATGAAGTCGTTGGAGCCACAGGAATTCTTGTACGTTTCCAATAAGGGTGTCCATCAGCTCAGTCACTTCAGAGAACAGTTTGGTGTTACTGACTTACTTGGGAGAATCCCAAGGTCCGGGCATCTACTTTTCTAGGCTTAGGTAGCAAAGAAATAATGTTTACAGTAGACTAAAGGGGGGTGCGCCGGGGTGGCTCAGTCGGTTAAGCTTCCGACTTCGGCTCAGGTCATGATCTCACACTTCTTGGGTTCGAGCCCCGTGTTGGGCTCTGTGCTGACAGCTCAGAGCCTGGAGCTTGTCTTTAAATTCTGTCTCTCCCTCTCTCCGACCCTCCCCTGCTCGCACTGTCTCTCTTTGTCTCTCAAAAATAAATAAAGAACATTTAAAAAAATTTAAAAAACCCAATAGACTAAAGGTGGAAATTACTCAAATATTCACCGATCTAGACAAATAAAATGTGGGGAGATATCCATACAGAGTATTAGCCTGCAGTGATAAAGTTATTGTATTAAAGCAAATAACTATAGCAAATACTTCAGTGCACATGAAGTATGCAAATTCCTTTTTGCCCTTAGACTGTATGTTTCTTTGAAAACCTAAAAGACAGGTCACAACCCAAGGCTTTTGTCTCTGGCTTAATTTCTCATTAGATTTTGTGAAATTTTTGTGTTATGAAAGTCCCTTGATAGAAAGCACTGAGATATTCTCTCTTGTCAATAAGACATATAATAGTATGATAATATAATAACTCTATTAAGAAATAAAACATCAGTGGCTTTGGTTCTCAACCTGAATGTGAAAAGTGTTCATTTGTTTCTTCTACGTATTTTGAGAATTGACTCTGTTCAAGGCACTGCACTGGCTATGCAGAAAACAAAACCAGAAAGGACATGTTTTTTTTTCCTTCTCAAGAAACTCACAGTCTTCTTGTGGAATGGCCGAACAATTATGACATGGTGTGGCTTCGAGTGTTCAGAGAGATCTGTGGGAGCGCCCAGTACACGGGTGCACACAAGATTACTAACCAGAAGGTGACAACCATATTGTGAGCCATTCTCCCCAGACAAGACTTCTCTACCTCAGTGTCTCAGCGTCACTGAAGAAGCCCAAGAGGAACAAGAAAGAGACAGACAGGAAGAGTCCTAGGGGTCAGAACAAATCTCACACGCAGGCCTCGGGAGCTACCTCTTCAAAGGAGCCTGCATTTGTTACTATTCTGCAGAGCCATGTAGGTTTCAGGGCAGGTTAAAAACAATAGAGCGATTGGTAGGCTCAAAGCTGGGCTTGGTCAGGAAAAGGACAAAGTGCCCTTTCCCAGGTGTCTGGGACACAGCAACAGAAGCCTAATTTTGAGGATGGTAGACCCAATCCATCCACTGTGGCTAATCTAAACACCCCCCAACTCTGCCAATCACAACTGCTGATCACTGTGCTGTTGTTATGCCCAGATTTCAATATCGTCCCCAAAAACCAGAGACAGCCAGGGAGACGGAGTCACACATGCAAAAGCAAAGGACTCTATTGTGGGCTTAAGTTCGCCAGGCCTAAGCTCAGACTCACAGACTTTACCAGCACAGTGGATCCATGCTGAGAGCCCTGAACAAGGGCTGAGCAGGGTTTTTATGGGTTTTGGGAAGGGGGAGTTACAGGAAATTGAGACACAGGTACGGTGATCCAATCATTATCACATAACATCATTGGCAGTAACTTTAACCATATATATTGTCCAGAGTGTTCGTTACTTTTGGCGGGACCCAATCACAACATTTAGAATATTAACCAATTAGAGTGGACCCAGGACCCTCATGTAGGGTGTAACTAGCCTTAAGCAATAAGTGATTATCTATAGCATCTATCTCTAGGCCTGCCCTTAGGAGTGTTAAGCATTTTAGCTGGACGCTTCTGATTGGGTGTTACTAGGGTGGTCCCTGGTTGAGCAATCTGTGCCCTTTTATTGTCTAATGATTCTGGGAAACTGACACTTAGGCCTCCAAGGTCAGAGGGAAAATTTGAAGCCTATCCTGGAGTCAGTTTGATTCAGACCTGTGACCTTACACTGTCATGAAAGAGAGAAATAAAACCCTTTCTCATGTAAGCCATTTTAATTTGGGGGTTTTGGTTGTTGAAACTGCAGCTACATTGTATTGTTAAAATAATTAAGTGAGATATTTATAAAATTTTTTGTGAAGCACCCACTATACAGTAAGTGCTCACTTCATGGCAACTGTGCATTTTTTTTCCTGACCCATAGGAGGAAGAAGTGTCAGAGCACCTCATTCTGTTTCCCTTCACACGGAAAGTACTTTCTCTTGTTCTCCCTCACGTTCCCCTTTCTGGAACCATCTGACCCCCTAACCTCCAGAATTGTATGCTTGATTCCTTTCCTGGCCGGTGTTTGGTCTTTTTCCTTCCTTGGTCTGCCAAAGTCCATTCCTCAGGCATTTCTGTTCATCTTCTCCCTTTCTAGATTCTGTTCCTCTGGCTAAATCTATTAAATCTATTTCTGTCATATTTATGACTACCTTTTAGTACTTCCAGGTTTATAATCTAAGATCCAAGCCAACATTTCTAATATTGTTGCAGATACCTGCTTTGGGGGGTCAGGAGTGAATGCCTCACTGATTTTGTATGTTCATTTTCTAAGAATTTTCACCTCTCACCACTCAGGCTGAAAATATACAGAGAGAACTAATTCCCCCAATCTTTATTGATGAGGTTTTGGAGTGGTGGTGGAGTACGGAGCTGATGGCCAAGAAAGAATTCTTGAGACATCTCTGGTCCAGAAAAGGTGACTTCAGTGAAGCACGGGGTCGGGGCAGAAAGCTGCACTGGGGTTGTGAGGAGTGACTGGTTGCTGGGAGCTGAGGGAGATAACGGTAAAAGAGAGGCTCCAGAAAGACTTGTATGTTAATGAGGACTCCCATGATGCCAGGGGCCTTGCTATTGTCAAGATGAGGATGTTTTCCCTCCAGCAAGGCCTTAACATGAAGACCAGAGGGGGTTCCTGGAGAAATGTTCTACTTTTTATTGGCCTCAAGTATTTATCAATAGGCTGCAGGTTATAAGGAGATTGAATTTTTAACTGCCATTTCCTTCTGCCTTTGTTCCCCACATCACTATGGAAGGGAGGGTAATTTGGAGGTTCCATGAAATTGAGTCTGTAGGTTTCTGGAGATTAGTCTATTGATAAGATTGACTTGTTCTAGTAATTTATGAAGATACTTGCAAACTGATGGAGACTCAAGTCCTGCATGACTGTGATCTCTATCAGTTAGCCATTTCTTTTCCCCTTTCCTTTGCTCTTGGGCATCAGGGAGTGCCTGAGGAATGTCACACACATCCCACCTGGGTGCTGGTGTTTGTAGATATCAGTTCACCTTATGCTTCCTGATTACTTAGAGCGTCATCTAATCTTTTGCCAAGTATTATTGTTTGTAATCCTACTGTTTTGCAGGGAAGAGTGGGAAAGGACTTCTAGTGCAGTGTGCTCCCTTCCCCATATCGCATCCTGAACAGGGGGTCTCCTGGAATGAGGTCACCTGCCCCGTTTGTGACAGCTCTAGTAGACGGAGATATGCAGGCACTGCCTGGGCATGAAAGGCAAGCAGGAACCCAGAGTTGTGGGACAAGAAAAACCCATCATTTTCAGAAGTAGATTCAGATTTGAGTCAGGAATCCAGCATTTGAAATGACTCCCCTGCCCAGCCTCAGCCCCATTATCTGGGGGTATCCCATGTGGCCTCTTCCAGCCCCGTGCTATTCAGGAAGGGACACAAAAAGGCACGATCTGTGAAAGATGTTTCCCCTATTGGAGCTGGTGGACATATGGACCGGAGATGAAGCGTCTCTTCCTCACAAATCAATAGACAAGTGATACTGATGTAGAGGTGGTCAGAGTTTGACAAATACTTTCTCCAAAAAAATTAATAGTCTATAAAAAGTCAATTAATTTATCTGTAGCCTTCTTACTTTATTGTTCTGTTTTCTCCATGGAATTTTAAACTTGAATTATCATTATATATCCATTATTTAGACAGACAGCCTCTTTAGCACCTGTGAGAATAGGCAGTGGCAGGACCTGGGTGAACTCAAGGACTTTGTTTGGCTTGCCTCCAGGGCTCTGTCCTCCAGACTTTGCTCTTTCGTTGTATCGCGTATGGTCTCTTAGTGACTTGGACTCAGTGGTGTTGGGGAGACTTAGGTCACCATGACAATATGTCCTAAGGGGCTAGGTCCCCAAGGATGCAGTGGATAAGGACTGGCGACAGCTACCCCCATCTGTTTCAGGGCTCATCCGCCAAGCCTCTGTCTTGTCCTACCACAAAAGACACAGAGACTAGCTTTACTGAAGAGTCTCTGGGGCTGACTGCTCCCATCCAGAAGCAACAGGTAACCAGCCCTTCTGATAAACATCCAACAACAGAACATGTGAACAAATGCAGAGGTCAGGCAAGCAAGGAGCGAGGCAGTTCTCCATGAGAAATGCTTGCCTCATTCAGGTTAGATGTGTGGGGTCCTTCATTCATTTCCTACAGCTTCCAGATCCCTCATAATCCTGAACATCTCTGGATTTTCTCCAGATGTTCCATTGGCTTATCATCTGGGGGAAAAAAAAAAAAGCTTATCCCCTGCAAACATCTCATACTGAGTCCACTGCTCTTTGACTCCTATCCAAATGTTTGTGGTTGTGGAGTTGATGCCTGAGAAGTACACTGAAAATGTTCACAAGCATAAGGGATGTGTCTCAGTTCCATTAAAGTGACCTGCTAGAGATCTATGGACGTTTGGAAAGGACAGGAAATTGTGTCTGGAAACAGGGAACCCTGAGAGCAGAGGCTGGTGGGAGGACCGGTGGGGACATGTCTTGCGTGTTTGGAGGGTGGCCCCTCCTTGTCCTCCAGTGGGACCAAAGCTCTATCTACCACATTCAGTCCAGAGCTTCACAACCCAGATTCAAATGATGTTTAAAAACTATTGATTGAATTTGACTGCTGAGCCCAGATGAGCCAACACAAACCTCTGTGTTTACACAACTGAGTCCTTCCAGCTGTGCCAGTGGACACTCGCTTACACCCAGGGGGCATGTGCGGGACTGTGACTCTGTCTGCTGCCATATCTCCACTGACAGATTTTCTGGGTATACCCCAGCTTCACAATTTCCCCGCTGTGTGATCTTGAAGAAAAAAAAAATCACTCATCTCTCTGTGCCATCTATCAATAGCGACAGAGATGCGTGCACTCACTGGGGCTGTTGGGGGGATTAAGATAGCACAGGGAAAGTTCTTAGTGCCTTGCACATCCTATCAAGTTCGTTATGTCTTCTCTACGAGCCATGTGGACACAGGCTAAAACAGTAATTACGATTCCAGACAGAACTCAGCTTTTGATTCACCAAATTCTTTACTAAGTGAGTTACAGTTATTTAATTTGTGATAAGCAAGTAAATTTCAAGGAAAACAGAAGAAAACATTGTCTCTAAAAATGGGAGATGGCTGTGTGCAGGCTGCCCGATGGTTTGTGTGGCTCCCTAGGGGGGCCCCTGAGGACCAGGCAGGTACCAGGCCAGCTCCAGCTATATAGCACCAAGGAGCACCAAGGACCCCAGGTAATCATGTTGTTATAAATAGCCAGCAGGGTGGCCCCAGTGATGTCTGCATGGTTTTAAGCCCACAGACCTCTGGAATCACCAATGTGTTTTAAGATAAGTATGTTTCACACTGTGGGCAAGTCATTCTCACTCAGATCATGTCTTTGATTGTCATCCTAGCAAAGTAAGGATGGCAGAGATCACCAGCCCAAGATACCAGCATCCCTGTTTGACAGATGAGAAAACAGGTTGAGCCTTCTACCTCTGAAAGAGAGAAGGAGCATCCATTTCCCAAGCTTTTAAACTATTACCTTGACTATCTACTAACTCATTCAATAGAGATTTATTTTTATCTGTTATATGCCAAGCACTGGACTTAATGAAGGTAGAGAAGCCAGTGAGAGTTTCTGCTCATGAGGAAGGAAAATCCAGGTAAATAGACAGTGAACTCAGTCTGTTAGTAGATCTGATGGTAGAGTTGTAGTCTCAATAGGAGAAGTGAGGTACTCCTGGACAAAGTCTTCATGGAAGAACTGATGTGAATAATGTCTGCTGGAGTCTAGCTCCAGGAGGTCCGGGGTTCCCCTGAAGGACGGACGTTGGCACGGATGAGATGGGAATTGGTGAAGGGGGAATGAGAGAGTCAGGAGGTTCTTTCTGATCAGCAGGCAGGCATCTCTGCTCTCCAGTCAGGCATCTTTGCCCTGCTGGCTGGCATCTCTGCACTTCAGTGAGGAATCTCTGCCTGACCAGAGAGTCAGCCTTATTTATTGAAAAATGTGTGGGGTACAAAACAGAAATGGCAATTGCCTTAGACAATAATTTCTTTTTTCTCCTTTTTAAAATTTATTTTTGAGAGACAGAGAGAGACAGCAAGAGCAGGAGAGGGTCAGAGAGAGAGAGAGATACAGAATCTGAAGCAGGCTCCAGACTTTGAGCGAGCGGTCAGCACAGAGCCTGATGCGGGGCTCGAACCCATGAACTGTGAGATCATCACCTGAGCAGAAGCTGGACACTCAACCGACTGAGCCACCCAGGCACCCTGACAATAATTTCTGATAACAAATTCTTTGGCATGTAAAAATTTCCCAGAAATAGATTGGTAGAAGACTCATGCATAATCTTTATCAGTAGTGATTGAAGTAGGTGACTAGATGCTTACCACATGGGGAAGGAAGGGATCTTTAGCATTTAAATACAAGACAATGTTTCTAACTTAGCAAAGGCAAGAGTTAGTTCTTTTGAGCACAGGGCTCAGTTAGCTTGTTTTAGAGGGGAAGAAAAATGGGTTTTCTCAGGAAATGTAATATTTGCTCCTATAATCACAAAAGAAGAAACTCCTATAACAAGTTTTTTCACAAGATACAATTCACATATTTTTTTTTGCATAGGAAGGAAAGCCACTCCTGATATCAGTTATGCATCTTGGGGGTCGGTGCTCAAGCAGAAATTGAGTGGGGGTTGAGTGGGGGTAGACTCAGGTCACCATCTCACGGTAGGAGGCCTTGCAAACTGCCTTACTTCAGAAATGGCTCCCAGCAGATGTCAACTCACCTGCCAAAGACAAGAGGTAGAGCACAGAGGTGTCTTAGAGGGCTCTGGCTTGCCTGGAAGGAGTGACAGGTGCTGGATGGGGGAGGGGATGTGGAACAGAGCAGAGGAGCAAAAAGAAGATGAATGGTACAGTGTCATCCAGGCTTGAGAAGATCGATGGGTAACGAGCTGCTCTTGGTTCTAAGGGGGGGATAATGGAATAATCCTAGTGATCGTCCTCATAATTAATTTCTGGATCTTCTGCTCTCAAATGAGAAGGGCATGTTTAAAGAGTAATCACTGTGAACATTGAAATTTCAGGCTCATCGGTCCCGTCCTGCCTTCATGGTAGAATGCTGTCCTGACCTCATGAGAATATGCAGGTGGTGGCAGAGGAGGCCCTGTCTAAGACAGGGCGACAAGACGTAGCCCAGAAGTTAGAGTGAATGGGGGGTTTGGGGGGGAGGGTAGGAAACAACACAAGAGAGTTAACTGGGAGCTACCTGAGTACCCAGAGTCAGCAGTTGTCAGTATAGAACAGCCTCCTCAGAGCGGGAAGAGAGGTTTGGAGCAGGGAACAGAAAGGGGGAAGGGGTGGGGTCCCGCAGGGAGGAGGGACCAGAGTTGTTCTGGCTGGGGGAGAAAGTCCCTGGCGGCAGCAGGCCGGTCTGAGTAGCAAACAGCAGTTCGTTTCCATCCTGGAAACCATATTGGGAAGCGATGTTGAGAAGTGGACGGGAGTTAGGGTCCGCACACCTCTGGGTGCAAGAGACCTGACTTGCAGGCTTGCACTAGGACCAGCACAGAACCTAAGGCTGCAGAGCAAGACTGGCCTCAAACATACTTGAAACCAGACGGTGTATATTCCAGGCTACCTCCCACTCTGCACCCCTTTTCTAATGGCTTCTTTCTTGGGGCCCTCAGGTGCTGCAGCCAGAAAGAACTCAAGTTTGTATTCCGTTTGTGTAAGTTACAAAATATGTATCCAAACGGAGTAGATGATTCAAGACCATACAGACCAGGGCTGAAACTCAGTCCACTAATATTTTTTTAGTTGTCTGCCATGTTCTAGGCACTGCTCTGTCTACTGAGAAGAGAGGGTGAGGACAGGTTCCTTTTCAGACTTCGGTCATTGTGCAGTCTGTGGCAGCGTCAGATTTCCTTAACATGGTTCTTGGACATTTCCAGCCATCCTGTTTGAGTTTTCCCCATCCTCTACTACATTTAGCCCCAGGCGTGCTGTGCTTCCTTCCTGTCCTCTTCCCCTCCCCACCCCCACTTGCTGCCCAGGCCTCTGCAAACTTGCTTTCAGAAAAGTATCTGATGCATTAAGTCAGTTTTCCAAACCTGGGTTTATGTTTGGGAGAGTGCAAAAAGGCTTTCCAAGATCCGGGTATGAATCATTCTGAAGAGATCAGTCCCTGATCCTCAATTCTCTTATCAGCTCTTCTTAGAATCAGTCCACTAGACTAAGTATTTTTTTTTTTTTTACCTTTCCCACTTTCCTTTTAAAAACCCTTTCCCCCCTCTGTACAAGGCAAGGCATAGCCCACTCTCTGTGGCGAAGAGCCGCACAGGGAAGTTAGAGCAGGTGCCCCGATCCGTGCATGGGGAGGGAATGTCTGGTACCGGGCGACACGTTTGTGAGTCTGCCGGTTCCCGTCTGCTCCTTTCAACACATCTGAATGGGCGCTGATTGAGTTGTCAGCTAGTAGATCAATAAAAATCATTTCGATGAGAGATGACTGTGAAACTTCTGGCGCATAACTAATAGAAACTGCAAGTAAGTTAGCGTTATTACTACAACAAAACAACTTCCATTCCCCGCGCTGTGGCCTGTCAATGTCCTTTATTTATAGGAGCTAGTTTCCTCAGTGTTTATCTCTCCAAAATGAAAAATAAGATGCGGTGGATGCTGAAAACACTCTCATTCTGATGATAAGTAGTCTTCACAGATGCACACGAGAACCGAGAGCCAGGGCAGTCCGCGTTGTTACAAAACCATACACACAAAAAATACTGTATTTTAAAATTTGTCATATATTTTTATTGCCTTGGTGAAATGGTTGCTGATCACAGAATAAAATCTAATACAAAATCTTTTTTAAAAGCCTCGAGAGTACAAGAAACCCAAAAACATGCAGATAGATACAGAGAAATCAATAAAAGACTTGTAATTATAAAAATATACCACAATACTTTGAATTATGAGGTCAGTAAGACAAATAATGTAAAATGTTCATTTTTTAAAGACACGTGCTCATATAATTTTTGAAACAAGTATTAGTGGGTATTATAGCACTAAATATTTAGATTTCACTGAACATATAAAGGAGTGACATAATAATTTCATTTAAAATGTCAGTACTCACATGTAGTGAAAATTAGGGTCAACTATTTAAATGCATGACCAAAATTAGATGTCAAGTGTACACTATGCAAGCTAATATATTGTTATTTATTTTATTTTATTTTATTTATTGCTATTGTTTTGTGGTTGGGAATGGCTTTCTTGTTCTTCCTGTTATTTTTTCAGGTGGTCAGGTGGACAGCAACGATGGGAAACTGGAGTGGAGGCCACGTGGCAGAGTTTATTTTGGTGGGCTTCCCTACCTCAGCGCCCCTCCAGTTACTCCTCTTTGTCCTCTTTCTTGCAATTTACCTGTTGACATTGTTGGAGAACGCACTCATCGTTTCCACAGTCTGGCTCACTCCAAGCCTTCACCGCCCAATGTACTTTTTCCTTGGCCAGCTTTCCTTCCTGGAGCTGTGGTACATTAACGTCACAGTTCCCCGGCTTCTGGGAGCATTTCTTACCCAGGACCATCAAGTCTCCTACATAGGCTGCATGACCCAGCTCTACTTCTTTATTGCCCTAGCCTGCACCGAATGTGTCCTGCTGGCGGTCATGGCCTATGACCGCTACCTGGCCATCTGTGAGCCCCTCCGTTATCCTAGTCTCATGTCGTCTGGCCTGGCCATTCGCCTTGCTGCTTCCTCTTGGGGTAGTGGCTTCTTGAGCTCCATGATGAAGCTTCTTTTCATTTCCCGACTGTCCTACTGTGGACCCAACATTATCAACCACTTTTTCTGTGATATCTCCCCACTACTCAACCTCACCTGCTCTGACAAGGAACAAGCAGAACTAGTAGACTTCCTCTTGGCCTTAGTGATGATTCTGCTCCCTCTGTTGGCTGTGGTTACATCATATGCTGCCATAATTGTTGCCATTCTCAGGATTCCTACTGCCCAGGGACGTCGCAAAGCCTTCTCCACCTGTGCCTCTCACCTGGCAGTGGTGGTTATCTACTACTCCTCTACCCTCTTCACCTACGCACGGCCCCAGGCCATGTACACCTCCAACCACAACAAGGTGATCTCTGTGCTCTATACAGTCATTGTACCGTTCCTCAATCCAGCCATCTACTGCCTGAGGAACAAGGAGGTGAAGGATGCTCTCAGGAAGTCGGTCCTGGGCAGATGCCACTATCTGAGGGATGTCCCAGATTGATGTGCAGCAGAACTTAGGAGGCAGGAAGAAACAAGGTCTTAATAGTACAATCTGAAGGAATCATAAAATAGGCCCAAAGGGAATATAAATATCAATTAGTACACAGTTTTGCTAAATAGTGTCTGGGACTCTCTTGACGCAAACAAAAATTTGTGAATCATTGATCTTGCACAGAGTTTCCATACTAAAGTGGCATTAGCTGTAGAAGAATCTCCTGGGGGGTGTTAAAATGCAAATTCCCAGAAAAGGAAATCTGTAGAGGGTCTGGTAGGGTGCGTCTAGGTGGCAACGCTGCCATGCATAATTTTCAATTTCCTAAGAACTCTTGTTTCATAGCCAGTTTGAAATTCCCAACTCGAGATCAAAGCCTTTTATTTTATAAATGAGAAAACGTAAGGAAAGGGATTTACTGGTGGATATGTCAAAGTGACGTGGGCTGTATTGCAACAGTGTTGAAGATCAAAAATTCTCAAATCCTGCTCCCATAAGACATCACAAAAGGACAGTCACACCCCAAGAACTGAAAGTCAAGTCACCTACCTAATCAATATTTTGTACATCGCCCAGGTTTATACCCACTGCCAGTCAAGGAGGAGGAAACTGTAGTGCTGATATTCATCCATGTGTACACCAATGAACAAGGTTGAATATTCATCTACATCTCGCTGGTTGACCTAATAAGGGTTGAGTCAATAGTCAGTAAAACGCCTTAGAAAATTTTTATATAGATTGGTACCAGAATCTTCTCCAGCACTATGGGAAGCTTCTGTTTTAATTAGTTGGTGCCTGGGTTATAGCAGTTGTTAAATATTTTAAGTTTTGCTCCTGGGTCAAATGGTGCAAGAACAGAAAATGCTTTTTCTTTCTTTAATTCTAGTTAACATACTGTGTAGTATTGGTTTCAGGAATAGAATTTAATGATTCCTCGTTTACATATAATATCCAGTGCTCATCCCAACAAGTGCCCTCCTTAATGCCCATCACCCATTTAGCCCATTCCTCACCCCCACCTTCCCTCCAGCAACCCTCAGTTTCTTCTCTGTATTTAAGAGTCTTTTATGATTTGCCTCCCTCTCTGTTTCTGGAGACAAAATAAAAGAATTAGAGGTGGGATGCAGATATCTCTAGAATCTCTAGAATGAGTGACATGTCTCAGATTCAAAGGCTGGAGTATACACATTCTTCCAAGTTCCTTTGATTTTTGGAAGCTTGCTTGAATTGCTTAGGGAGATTTTCACACGCTGTCTCAAGGTTACTTTCCACACATTTGAACCGTGTTCAATTTTTCTTTAGTTGTAGGATACACAGGAGAATATAAAAGAAAGTGCTGTTGAACAAATACTCAGAAACACAAACTGTCGTGACTGGTGCATTAGCTTATTCAGAACGAGGCTTCGGGAAAGAACAAAAAGATGATTTTTTGTTAACGAAAACTACTTGATCAATAATCATTTTAGGTTTTCCAGGATCTAAAATGAAATAACAGCAACAACAACAGCAAGGAGATTTGACACTTTTAAAAGTATAAATTGCTTTATTTTTATAAAATTTCTACATAGCGTTTTATTAAATTTTTTAGCGTTTTTTTATTTATGTTTGATACAAAGAGAGACAAAGCATGAGAGGGGGAGGGGCAGAGAGAGAAGGAGACACAGAACTGGAAGCAGTCTCCAGGCTCTGAGCTGTCAGCATAGAGCCCGACGTGGGGTTCAAACCCATGAACGTGAGATCTGACCTGAGCCGAAGTCGGAGGCTTAACCGACTGAGCCACCCAGGTGCCCCTCTACATAGCGTTTTAAAGAACTATCTCCGAGATTGACTCCATCCACCTTCCCCTCAGTATATTCTCTTTTCCCTTCATAGAGTTACAGAGGGCATGGCATTTTATGGTAAGAATTCTGCTCCTAATACCAAGAAATTTCACCAGTTTCACTTTAGTAAGTCCCTGTTGTAATGTAAATATTTTCACCTACCTCATATGCTTGCTGTGAATATTACATAAATAATGTATATGGGAGTAAAGTATTAAAATATTTTCTCCTTAAAGATAAATTTTACCTTGGAGCCACTTTCTTTTTCTCCCCAGATTTATTAAAGTAAAGCAGGCAAATAAAACTGTAAGGTATGTAAGGCACCTGGGTGGCTCAGTCAGTTGAGCACCCAACAATGGATCAGGTCATGATCTCACAGTTCGTGGGTTCGAGCCCTGCATCTGGCTCTGTGCTGACAGCTCAGGTCCTGGAGCCTGCTTTGGATTTTCTCTCTCTCTCTTTCTTTCTCTCTCTCTCTCAAAAATAAACATTAAACATTTTTTAAGCCTGTAATATATGTAAAGTGTACAATGTGACAATTTGATATACATATGAATATACACTGTGAAAGTTTTCGTTTTTGATTAATTCTCCAGCTCTGGCTCTTGGAAGTTTGATAAATGTTATTAAGCAACTCTGCTTGTGGTACAAACCACCCCTGATGAGTAAAATCCTCTGGGCTGGGAGAATAATGCAAATATTATATGTATCGAGGGGAGGGGTGGGGGGGATAATTCACAGCTTCAGGCTACTCCTGTAACTTGGCGTGCCTTCTGCTGGGAGCCCCAGAAGTCAAGGACACCACAGAACTGCTAGAAGAGAGGATGGCTCTTTGGGGACTTGAAGGTTCCAAGTCAAAGTGGACCCTGTGCCCTGGCGTGTGACTCTCATGTCATCACTCCTGCCCTAGGACGTTGAATCCCAGAGACCAGCCCCTTGTCTGCTTTCCACACTCTTATCACAGAGGAGAAATCCCACATGCCGCCGTGCTGGGATGTTGTGTCTCTGCCCTATATTTCTCCAGGGGAAACTGATGCCAAGTGTGGCCTTTGGTAGGGTGTGAGTTCGATTATTTGGTGTTTCCTAAGACCTTCTGATCTTCTGGCATACAATAGCTCAGTCACAGTTAAGTCATCAGTAAATGCTAAGTCCCATCTTTATTATCATTTTGGTCATAAATAGTATGACTTTGTGCTTCTAACAAACGTGCCTGTTCTGTTCACCGCGCCTCAACTTCACTCGCATTCCAGCTGAGACTGGAGAACTGACCGGGTTCCCTAGAACATGTATGGAAGCTAGGCTCTGAACACCGTTTGTAATCACATAGACAAGGTGATAAGTTAACTAGAAAGTTTAACATTTCCAATGATTCAGTCCACTGGGTTGACTCAGTGAGGTTGATGCTCCTTTTATTTATTTTTTTTTAAACTTTTTTTAGTGTTTTATTTATTTTTGATACAGAGAGAGACAGAGCATGAGAGGGGGAGGGGCAGAGAGAGAAGGAGACACAGAACCAGAAGCAGGCTCCAGGCTCTGAGCTAGCTATCAGCACAGAGCCTGATGCGGGGCTCGAACCCACGAACGTGAGATCTGACCTGAGCCGAAGTCGGAGGCTTAACCAACTGAGCCACCCAGGCGCCCCTGATGCTCCTTTTAAAAATGATCAGAACGGGGGCATCTGGGTGGCTCAGTAGGTTAAGTATCCAACTTTGGCTTGGGCCATGATCTCATGGTTCGTGGGTTCAAGCCCCGCATTGGGTTCTGCACTGACAGCTCAGAGCCTGGAGCCTGTTTCAGCTTGTGTGTGTGTGTGTGTGTGTGTGTGTGTGTGTGTGTGTGTGTGTGTGTTTGTGTGTGTGTGTTCTCCCTGCGCCTCCCCTGCACACACTCTGTCTTTCTCTGTCTCAAAAATAAATAAATATTAAAATAAAAATTTTAAATGATCAGAGTGGGGGCCTCTGGGGGGCCCAGTTAACTAACCAACTGACTCTTGATTTTTTTAGGTCAGATCATGATCTCATGGTTTGTGATTTCAAGCCCTACGTTAGGTTCTGCACTGACAGCACAAAGCATGCTTGGGATTCATCTCTCTCTTATTCTCGCTCTCTCTCTCTCTCACTTTCTCTCTCTCTCTCAAAACAAATAAAATATAAGCATTAAATTTTTTTAAATGATCAGAATGTATCAACTCTTTTTGTGGATATTAACATAGAACATAAATATCCTCCTAAGATTTTGGTCTTGATTTTGCACTTGATACCAACCCTCTGAGTATTTGCCTACATAGTAAGGAAGGAGGAGCTAGAGAATGTCACTGATTTAAACGTCACCAGTCCGGCTCTTGTGTCCCACTCCTTCCTAGTGGAGAGTGTTAGGCCTCCTAATCTATTTTTCCTCTAGTGTCAGAGACCCCTGCAACATGTCCATTGGTGTAGACAGCTCACTTTTCTTTGCTATGACAGCCTATTTTTTTCAAGCTGAAGATATGCCCAAGCCAGGCATTGAATCTGCATCTCTTTGCGACATGTTTGATTTATCAGCTTTTCTTGTTTCTGGCTGGGAGTGGTCATATATCTCATTTTTGTTCAATAAATGTAAGTAGAATTCTGCTGGAGAGGATTTCAGAGAAAGATGTGGCTGGAACTGGTGTCTCCTCTTTCCTTCTGTTGAACTTGGGTTTGATGTCTGGAGCCCCAACAGCCATCCATGAACTAATAGACATGAGCAAGAAAGTTCAGCACAGAGGCTGGAGACACAGAAATAAATGAAAATCCTGGGTCTTTGATAGCATGCTTCAGAAGTTGAACCAACATGAGCAAATACCAACTTCCATATTTATTTTTTTATTAAAAGATAAAAATTAATTCCAATTTGTTGGAGTTCCTGTAATTTGTGCTTTCTTTTTATTTTCAACCTACTAAACCCGATGTAATATATTTATCTAATTTTTGCCTTGCATTTTTTTAGAATTTTCAAATGATTTTTAGTTTTAGCGTTTTCTAAGTTTGTCAAGTGGAATCTATTTTTCTAAGCTGCCAGGGAAAGATCATGACCCACTCCCTCCTGCTGAAGCTCGTATTTTACCATCCTGTGAAGCGTAAGATTCATTATCTCTTTAAAGTTGTGATTCATAGGTTAGCCAGAGAAAGGCTGAGTGTTTCCCAGACACCAACTTGCAATTCAAATAGCTACTACAAGTCAGTCTTGTATTCTCATATTTTGTCATAGTTTATTTTGTTTCATTTATTTTTTTTTTTTTTAGGTTATGAACATGTACTCAGTGGAACCAACTTTTCACCAGAGAGAGAGAACAGAAGGGAAATAAAGAAAGAGCATGTGTTCAAGTTAATTATAATTTTATTTTATTTTTTTACTGTTTAATTTTTTGAGAAAGAGAGGGAGAAAGAGAGACAATGTGTGAGAGAGACAGAGAGAGAGGGAGAGAGAGAGAGACAGAATCCAAAACAGGCTCCAGACTCCGAGCAGTCAGCACAGAACCCAACACGGGGCTCGAACTCATGAGCTGTGAGATCCTGACCTGAGCTGAAGTCAGATGCTTAACCGATTGGGCCACCCAGACCCCACAAATTAATTATGACTCGTTAAATAAAATTAGTCCATTTTAAAACAGGGGCACTACTCATCATGATTAACTAAGGATGTTTTTGCATTTAAAAAGGAACCACAAATTATGTGATTTTTTTTTCATAAAACACCACATAGAAAGCACAAATTGTGATTATCTGTCTTGAAATTTTTGTGACTTGAGAGGAAATGGAAAATCACAATTTTCAGAAATAATTATAAAATACAAAGAAAAATATGAGTTTCTGCAGTAACTTTAACTTACACATTTAAAAAGTACTCTACTTCTCCCTACCAAAGCTAAATGTATATTGATCCTGAATGTTTTCCCAGAGTCAGACATATTACAATATGGGAGCTCTGCCCTTTTTCTCACTCAGCTCAGAGCTGTAGTCCCTGCCTATTTCTTCAATATGATCCTGAAATTAACTGTGTTCTTTTCCTCTGTGACTAGAAACAATCATGAGTGAACTTCGAATTCCATTTTTGCTTTAAGTGCTCAGCGTTTTAACTACAGCCTATTTTCCTTTGTACCAAGGAATTATTGTAAACGGTTATTACAAAAAAAGGCAGTATTTTGTCTTACTAACTTCTGGGTTAATGTTAGCATCACCATTTAAAGATGGTGAGCATGGGACCTGGAGAGACTTGAGAATTGATTGGCCTCACAGACCTAACAAGAAGCAATAAAAACTCATGATTCCCTTTTTTTTCTTGAATATATTTGACATATAACATTGTGTAAATTTAAGGTGTACAATGTGTTACTTCGATACATTTGTATACGGTAATATAATTGTCTCTGTAGCTGTGTTTATCACATTACATATGTTGTCTATTGTCTATATTCATTGTACGGTACATTGAAAACTATGGCTTTTTGTTATCCATTCCAAGTGTGTATCCTTAAACACTATCAGCTCTATTTCCTCACTCTCCATTCCTTGGTAACAACCGTTTTGTCATCTGCTTTTTATGACTTTGACTTTTTTTTTTTTAATTCCACATATAAGTGAGATCATAGAGTACTTGTCTCTCTCTGACCCATCTCACTTAGCATAATGTGCTCAAGGTTCATCCATGTTTTCTCAAATGGCAGGATTCCCTCCTTTCTCATAGCTGAATTCCAATTCTATCATGTGTATGTACCACATCTTTCTCATCTGTTCACCCATTAATGGGCGTTTGGGTTGCTTTTGTATCTCGACTCCTGCAATAATGATGTAATGAATGTGAGTGTATCCATCTCTTGGAAATACATGTATCTTTGCATCTACTGAGTTACTGACAAATGAGAGCTGTGTCGATGTACAGAGCTCATGCCTGTGTGCCCAACATCAATGGGTGTTTGGGATTTGTATATGTGTGTGTGTGCATATACTTGGGTCCCTGAATAAGAGTGGGTAAATGCCATTCTGATTTTCTGCTAAATGACTCGGTTGTGCTCTCTCTTCCCCCAGAGGATCTTACAATTTGTGAGACCATTTTCCAGAAAGAGAAGAGCACACACACACACACACACACACACACACACACACACACACTTTTCCCTCACCTGCCTCTCCCCTGGAGTATGGCAGGGAGGAAAGCAGTGTGCTTCATGCCTAAGGTCTCTCTTGTGCCATTTCGCTTGCCAGCTCTTCCCTTAGTCCTCCCCTGGGATCCCCTTGGGCCCTGGAAAGGCCAAGTACTTTGCTGAGGGCTATGTTTGCGGGGAGGTCCCCTGTGGCTGGGAGGGCGTTGGTACCTGCTCCTCCAGTAGCTTGGAGACAGGCAGAGAACAAAAAGCTCACTCCGTGCCCTTCTTCAAGCTGAGCAGAGACACCCAGGCTTGCCCAGCACCTCAGCGAGCTTAGGAAGAGCACCTTCCTCCTGCTGGTCTACATGACCCCTCCTCCTTCCTCAGTCCAAGGTGGCCATGCCTGACAGGGCCGGGAGAAGAGTCATAAGTTACGTCACTGAGAAAATGGTGGGTTGAAAAAGACTCTCAGATAGTTCCAGAGGATGATAGAAAATCATTTTTATTTAAATCAGCGATTTTTGAGAGCTTTCATTTTATTGGTTTTTTAAAGTCGTTTGTCTTCTTTGAGCTTATTATGGGAAGTGTAGCTACAGGGTATAGCTGGGGAGTGAACTTAGGACATAGATTAGTTCAACAAATATTTCTTTTTGACAGAGAGAGAGAGAACAGGCAGAGGAGGGGAATAGAGAAGGAAGAAGGAAGAGAGAGAGAGAGAGAGAGAGAGAGAAACTCCAAACAGGCTCCATGCTGTCAGTGCAGAGCCTGATGTAAGGCTCAGTCCCATAACCATGAGATCATGATCCAAGCCAAAATCAAGTCAGATGCTTAACTGACTCAGCCACCCAGGCGCCTCTCAACAAATATTTCTTTATCATCTATGTATATTAATAGGCCATATGAAAAATGTCCAAGACTCAGAGGGTATTGTGTAATATAGGTTTCCATGTCATTTTACTATAATAATCTGCTCCAGATAAAACAGACCTCAGTCTCTACAATTGCCCAGTGATCTTTCTCCTAAAGATACCTCAGTTTAATGCATCAGCCCACCTCTGTGCCTCGACAGGTGCAGAGCCCAGGTTACTGTGACTTAGGAAACAGAAAGAGAGAAAATGGCAGAGAAAACAGAATAACGGTGTGGGAGGACGTGAATGAATATGTGTATGTGGGAGGGGAGGGGGGAGCACAGTCATGTGAGTGTGCATGTGTGTTTCCACGTTAAATGAGGGCAGGGTCTGGCAAAGGTGATGGCAGGTGCAGTGCTGATGACCTATAACTCCTTAGAAGATTTCACTTCTCTTCATGCATAGCACCGTAAAAGGAAGAAGGTAAGATTTATCTCTGGGTCAAGTGGACACCATGCATTTGTCCTGGCTAACTCCCTCACGGTGGGCATCCCATGAAATAATGTGCCTTCAGATATTATAAAGTGATATGCAAATGTGAAGCATCATCTGGCTGTGAAAACACTGCCACAGAGTGGCTCTGTCAGTTGAGCGTCCGACTTCAGCTCAGGTCATGATCCCCTGTTTTGTGGGTTCAAACTCCACATCGCGCTCTGTGCTGATGGTTCAGAACCTAGAGCCTGCTTCAGATTCTGTGTCTCCCGCTCTCTCTGCCCCTCCCCACTCTGTCTCTCTCTCTCCCAGAAATAAATAAACGTTAAACAATTTAAAAAAAAAAACCCACCTCCATAGACTTGAACATCCCCCTCAGAGATCCACCTGCTGCAGAAACTTCTGCAAAGGCTGTTAGTGTCTGAGCCTTGCTCTCTTCCTCCTCTGCCTGTCAGATGGACTCGATAAACAAATCTGGAAGCCTAGAGGGGACTAAGGTGACCTAACCCTGGGGATTTGAGTGAGACGTAGATCCTTTCCTACATTTATGCTGCACTGAGCTTTCAGCAAAGCATACTATCTCCTTGTGTTTATCAAAATACAATAATTGATCTCTAATATACACATTACATATATTATGTAACATATAATATGTGCATATATACACATTATATATATGGAGAGTTTTGAAGCTCAAATGTGATCATTCTATACTTCCAATTCATTTCCTCTTTTATTTGACTGCCTTTGACTGTGTTTTCAAACACAAAGCTACTTTCACACATAATGGATAAAACTGCTCAGATGTTTTTGAAATATTCTGTATACTTCCTTCTTTTCCCTTTATTTTTTCCTATCTTTATCCTGTGCTCATTTACTGGAAAATACTGACTCTGAGCTCTTACATTCCTGCAGGAAGCACAAGAAAGAACTCACAGCTGCTGTAAGAACATCCCCCACTGTGTTTCCTAATTCTTAGACTTTTTAAAAATAATTTTTGATGTTTATTTATATTTGAGAGATAGAGACAGAGTGTGAATGGGGGAGGGTCAGAGAGAGAGGGAGACAGAATCAGAAGCAGGCTCCAGGTTCCTATCTGTCAGTGCAGAGCCTAACGCAGGGCTCGAACCCACAAACCGTGAGATCATGACATGAACCGAAGTTGGACACCACCCAGGCGCCCTCCTAATTCTTACTCTTAAATTCCATGGGCTGCTTCAATTTCCAGCTTCAGGTCTGAGACATGTCCTCTGAGAAGGACAGTGTCTGTTGCTGAAATCCTGACAATATATTACATTGTCGCAGTGCTGGGGTGAGGGTGGCGGGCCACTGGGGAGAAGAGGGGCATGTTCCAAGAAGAAAGGACTTCTAGGTGTGATTCCTTCCCCACATATTTCTGGAATGTCAAATTGCATGAGGGGATAAACCCAAGGTCACAGCTCTGGAGCCTGGTGTCCTGTTACTGTGAAGGACGTGCCTCCCAAATGGAAATGCTTCCCCCAGAAGCTGCGGACATCTTGACTTCATGTGTCCCTTTGCAAGGACAAAGGTGCTGAGGAAAAGCCCAGCTGGAGGTGGGGGGAGGGGCTAAGCTGTTTATTAGTGGGTTTCAGGTTGTTTGGACTTTCGGACTCAGAGAAGAAAGCAGCTGAGGGAGCTTGGGCTTCCCAGACCCTGCCTTTTTTTGCAAGCTCCACCGACCCCACACTGCCTCCTCATGAATCCTAGGTCATGGCCAGCAGGGACCTTGTATTGAGTGTGTATGTGTGTGGATTAAAGGCTGGTTCCAACAAAACCAACATTGCCTGTTGAATTGGCACTATTAGACATTGTTTGCTTTTTTGTTTATCTGTGTCTGTGATCTCTAATCTAGATATCTAAGAGGTGAATGCTCTGCCTTTCTTTGGGGTCCTAAAGCGAGGTGCGAGCCACAAGAGGGAAGTGGATGGGGTGGGTGGTCATTTTCCACTGTAACCCTAGGACCATTTCCTCAGGAAAAGCAGAGAACCTCCCCCAGCCACAACCATATGTCCTGCGCATGGGCAAGGCTGCTGAGAAAAAGAGAGTAAGAGAGAAGTGCTCTGGAGAAACGCAGAAGGGAGGAATCGAGCTGTAGGTCACAGAGAAAGTCTGGGAAGGGCAAGGCACTCGGCTTGGGAGGTTTGGATGCTTCTCCTCCGGCTGGAAGGAGACCGTGGCCTGGGCAGGATCGCAGAAGGCATCCGGGTCTCCATTTTTTCTGATACTATTTTCTAGCAACTTGTGCCTCCTTTAATCTAATACCCCTGGAAAGGTCCTACAGCCCCCTCCTTTCTCATTAACAATAGTTGTTGTTTAGGGGCACCTGGGTGCCTCAGTGGGTTGAGCAACTGTCTCTAGATTTCTGCTTAGATCCCAGGGTCATGGGATCGAGCCTCACATTGGGCTCTGTACTGAGTGTGGAGCCTTCTTGGGATTCTCTCTCCCTCTTCCTTCACTCCCCATGCACGTACTCTCTTTCACTCTAAAATACTAATACTACTACTACCATCACCACCAATAACAATAATAATAATGATAATAATAATAATAATAATAAAACAATGACCATTGTTTCCACTATGTAGATCTGTGTTGATTTTTTGGCTGAGTTCTGGGAGAATTTAGCAATGTATCTTGGAAAGATCACAGCAAATGTCCATAGGAATTTTCATTTAAAATCTAAAGCTCATTAGATGCCTACAGATGTGATGAAATTATATTATATGCCCCTTAGAAATAAAAGAGCTAACATTCTGAACATTAAATAGTTAGCTCACTTAGGTGGAGTTAGACAAAAGCGGGATTCGGTGTACTTCTCCTAAACTCCTAGTCAAGCACTCCTACAATGGATCAGATCAAAGAAAACCATATCATTTAAATTATCCATTCGATTTTGTTCTCCAAGAAGCTAGAAAATATTCACATCCCATTTGCTATTAACTCTGTGTGTTTGCTCAAATGTTGCTTCATTCAAGCTTTACAACCTTGTTAAAGAGGGAAAAACAAACAAACAGAAGAATTCTTTCTGTAACGATAAGTGGAGTCGTAAGATTTCTCCAGAGTCAGACCATTATGCGTGGGGGGTGAATACGGAATCTCCAGCCTCCTTTCCATACATCGCAGATGGGATTTCTTGCTTATGATGAAGAGGTGATAGGAAGTCCATCCTGCTATGCCCAACAGAGTTATATTGGAAAGGCACAGAATCAACTCGGAGTCAGAACTCTCCAACTTCACTTCTGTGTGAACTTGGATGAGCTCTCTTTCTTGGCCCTAGTTGAAAAAAAATTAAAATATCAGCTCCCTAATATACATTTTTGCTCAAACGTGTTTGTTCTGATCATAATTTAGGAAAAAGTCCTGGTATAAAGGCAGGAGAACTTCTCTTGTGATGAGTTTGCTGATGGCGGGTTCTATGAGTGGTGGTAGGCTGGTGCTCAGAACCCAGAATAATCCAATTCTGTCTGTGCCCACAGCCAGTTATGATCACCAAAGTTCTGGAGGTAGATAACCACACAGCAACCATACATTTCATTCTTCTGGGATTTCCAACACGGCCAGCCTTCCAGCTATTTCTCTTCTTTGTGTTCCTGGCCACATACCTGCTGACTCTGCTGGAGAACGCTCTCATCATCCTGGCCATTCGCAGTGATGGACAACTGCACAAGCCCATGTACTTCTTTCTGAGCCATCTCTCCTTCCTGGAGATGTGGTATGTCACCGTCATCAGCCCCAAGATGCTGGCGGACTTCCTCAGCCATGACAAGACCATTTCCTTCAATGGCTGCATGACTCAACTTTACTTCTTTGTGACCTTTGTCTGCACAGAGTACATCCTCCTTGCTGTTATGGCCTTTGACCGCCATGTAGCCATTTGTAATCCACTTCGCTACCCAGTTATCATGACCAACCAGCTTTGTGGCACATTGGCTGGGGGATGTTGGCTCTGTGGACTCACAACAGCCATGATTAAGATGGTTTTCATAGCCCGACTCCACTACTGTGGCAAACCTCACATCAATCACTATTTTTGCGATATTTCTCCACTCCTCAACGTCTCCTGTGAAGACTCCTCACAGGCTGAGTTAGTAGACTTCTTTTTGGCCCTCATGGTCATTGCCATCCCCCTTTGTGTCGTGGTGGCGTCTTATGCCACCATTCTTGGTGCCATCCTTAGGATCCCTTCCTCGCAGGGCCGCCAAAAGGCGTTTTCCACCTGTGCCTCTCACTTGACTGTTGTAATTCTCTTCTATTCCACGACCCTTTTCACCTATGCCCGCCCCAAGCTCATGTACACCTACAATTCCAACAAAGTGGTATCTGTGCTTTACACGGTCATTGTCCCGCTCCTCAACCCCATCATCTACTGTCTGAGGAACCGGGAAGTGAAGGCAGCCCTCAAGAAGACCATACTTTGCAAAGGAAGTAGTTTCAGGGAGGATGTGGCTTTGAGTGATTAAACTCTTATAGAATCCTTTCAGGCCTGAGTCAGGAGATGATGGTTCCCCATCCTATACCTCACACTCTGGCCTTTGCTTATCTATTGATATCCAATACTTTAACACTGCTCTCCCGTGTGTGTGTGTGTGTGTGTGTGTGTGTGTGTACACAAATGTGGCTAAAGAACCATATCCCCAAGTGGTAGCCTCTACCTGTAGCTCAGCAGACAAGTTTCAAACATTTCCCCAAATTTTTTTTAAATAAGGGCATATTTTTCTCTCTCACTAAGGTACAAACTCCAGAAGAGGACAGATTTTTGTGTGTCCACTTTACTAATATATCATGTGTACATTCTGCTGTGTCTGTCACATAGTAGGTGCTTACTACATACTGTGGAAGGGATCACTGAATAAAGACATTGAATAAAAATTCTGAAGATGAAAATGGAAATTGTGAATACATTTTGATTGCATCTCTTCCACGTGGTCATTTTCACTTCTTTTCCTTTTTCCCTTCTCTCTGTTCTGTCTTTCCTCTTACAGACTCATAGATGTGCTTGCCGCCCTCCTTCCCATCCTCCCTCCCATCCTCCCTCCCTCTCAACCCCCCCCATTTTTCCACAGAGACACTGACATGTTCACTCAAATAAAGTCACCACCTCATCTTGACTCATTTGTTGATTCAAAAGTCAAAGCCAACGAGTGGCTCAAGCTTTGTGAAAACCTCCGTAAAAGTTTAGGAGGCATATCGTGTGTTTTCAAAATGTTAAACATTAAAAACAAAAAAACTTTTCTATGTTTCCTTACCACAGATTTTAGTAACAATTACTTTTTACTTCTTACCATACAGTTAGCTTTTTAAAAATCAGCTTTGTAAAGTATAATTTCATTCAGTAAATTTCACCTTTTTATGTTTATTTTTTTCTTAAAGTTTGTTTATCAGTGAGAGAGAGAGTGAAGAGGAGGGGCAGAGAGAGAGGGGGAGGGAGAGAATCCCACCCAGGCTTCAAGCTCCCTACTGAGCTTGACACAGGACCATGACCTGAGCTGAAATCATGAGTTGCATGCTTAACCGACTGAGCCTCTCAGGCCCCCTGATAGGTGGACCCTTAATCCCCTTTATCTATGTCCCCCAGGTCCCCACGCATCTTCTCTCTGGCACCTACTAGTTTGTTCTCTATATTTAAGAGTATTTTTGCTTCTTGGTCTCTGTTCACTTGTTTTGTCTCTTAAGTTCCACGTACCAGTGAAATCATATGGTATTTGTCTCTCTGTGTCTGATATATTCATTGAAAGGGATTCTCCTCCAGGTCCAGCCAGGCTGTTACCAGCCCTACCCACCAATGAAAACCTCTCAGGGCATCGTGGCATTTCTGCAAGGGGAATGAGGACAGTCATGCATCTGACTGCTGACCCCACCCAGCTACAAGCCTGAAGATGCCCTGAAGGTCCTTTCATGTTGTTGCACATATGGGTTCCATGGAACGGCTGACTGCCAGTCCCCTGCACGGACCGAGCTCAGTGTACTTTTCTAGGCACCTGCCGACAGGCATGTAGGCTCTTTCTGCTTTTTTTTTTTTTTTTTTGCTTTGTTTTGTTTTGAGAGACAGAGAGAGACAGCGCAAGCAGGGGAGGGTGAGAGAGAGGGAGACACAGAATCTGAAGACAGGCTCCAGGCTCTGAGCTGTCAGCACAGAGCCCGACGTGGGGCTTGAACTCACAAACGTGAGATCATGACCTGAGACAAAGCCGGACACTTAACCCACTGAGCCACCCAGGTGCCTGGGAAAACTAAATTTTTAATTGTACTGAATCTTAATGAATTAAAAATTCAATATCCACATGTAGCTAGAAGCCATCTCATTGATAGCACAGCCCTAAGCACACAGTCTATATCTCTAACTAATCCCTGTCATTATTCAAATAATATTATGTAATTTCATGTATACTGAAAAGCCTCACAATTCGTCCTTTGAACTACATCTCCATATATTTTACTTCTCTTATTCTAAAGCCTACAATTCACTGATATCTTTTTTTTGCTTTAAGCACTATCTTTCAAGGAGACTAAAAAGTAAAGGAAAATAAACTTTACCCATATATTTAGCATTTTATTTTCCTATCTGAACCTTGTGAGGATCCAAATTTTTATCTGGAAGCATTTTTTTTTTACACCTGAAGCTATATCATTAATATTTATTAGAGGTGCAGGTATGCTAATGATAAATTTTCACAACTTCAACAGTCTGAACAAGACTTTCTTCACCTTCATTTCTGAAGATCTTTCCCCTGGTTGAAGAGTCTGAGCAGACAGACTTTCCACATGTACCAGTATGGTCTAATTTCCAGAATTTCTGGTAAGTCATCTGTTATCCTTAACTGCGTTGCTGGGAGTGAATGTCCTTTTTTCTCATTATTTTTAAGATTTTTAAAAAAATTATCATTAATTTTCAACAACTGGATTCTTATATACTTGGGTGTGATTTTCTTTTTTATTCTGCTTGAAATATGTTGTGCTTGGTCTAGGTCTATGAGTTTATAGTGTTACCCGATTTAGAAAAGCCCCAACCTTTACTTCATCAGTAATATTCTGACACCCTTCTCTCTCCTCCTGGGATGCCAGCGGCACACGTGTTTGATGGCCTGAGAGTTCCCACACATCACTGAGTCCCTGGGTTCTTGTCCTCAGTTTTATTTCTGTGTGTGCTGTGTTAGGGACAGTTCCTATTGGTCTGTGGTCAAGTTGACCGAGTTTTCTTCCAAACTGTCTCCACTGCATGCTACGCACTGTGGTTTTCACTCTAGATGGTACGTATTTTCATCATTGTAAGTTATACATGGTCTTTCTTACATGGTCTATGCGGGTCCTCATCATGCTCCTATTTTCCTCCACTTTCTCGATCATATAGAATACATTTATAGTGACCATTTCAAAGTCCTTTCCTACAAGTTCTCTCATCTCTGACATTTCTGGATCTGTGTCTATTGGACAATTTTTTTCCTGCCAATGGATTCTATTTCTCCTGCATCTCGGAATGCCCAGTACCTTTTAACTGGATGTCAGAGACTCTAGATTTTGCAAATTTTGCTGCTAGATTTTGTTGAATTATTTTAAGTGTGACTGTATCTTTTTTTGCTGTGAAGTGTTCCCTTTATTTATTTTTCTCATCTTAATAGTTTTTATTTAAAGTCGTATATAAGATCACTTCATTCCTGCATCTTCTCGATGGTTTCTTCCTTGTATTTGCCCCTCTCTTCTCCTACTTGGTGAGACTGGGCTTCACATTTAAGGATCTTTCTGTGGTTTTTGTCCAGTGTTAGTCTAGTGATGGCCACCTCACCAGGGTGAATGTTCGCATGGACGGTTGGTACTATGTGCCCTCTCTTACTGCACTTGCTTTTAAAATCAGTTTGATGGCCTCACACCATCTTTCAAGTGTCTTAGGGTGCGGAGGGCCGCCTTCATCCCTGCCGATGGGCACCCCCATGGCGCGTGTGCCAGGTGCCTGCACCTGCTCAGGGCCGGCGCCCCGAGGGAGCTCCGGGGTACCTGGCTTAGTGCTCCTGGTGTCTTTCCCGACTTTTTCTCCCAGGTGCACATGTCAGCTCTGTGCCACAGGCTTGCTGGGGTCCCTGCGCGCACGTGCAGAGCCCTCTGTGCCCATCCCTGTCCACAGTGTCTGGGGAACAGCCCCACTGTCCTTGCCCAGGCCTCCTGAACCCCAAGGCCCAGCTGGCCCTCTGCAGTCTCTCTCCACTGAAAGTTTCAGTAACGAAACGTTAACTTTTAGTAGTTAAGATTTCAAAGTATATTTTTGTCTCATTCTGCCAGGATGACGGAGTAATGTCTGTTATGAGTGTTCGTGAAATGATTTAGCTCCAACTGCAGAATCCCCAGACCTAGATGTTGGAATAACACGAGCTCCCAGTGGAGGTTGGTCAGAGATTGTGCTTTGCTCCTCTGGCCTCCTTCCTAGCCCCCATCCTCGCGTTCAGCATTTTTAACAATTAAATGAGGCTTGGGGGGGTCTGTTCTTGGGCTCCAGGTTCTGTGTTATACACTCTGGACACTGCTTTCATGTCACAAACTCTTCACTTTTCTTTTCTCAATGGACATTACACTGCCTATTGTTCAATGTCTGAAAACTGCTGTTTCATATGCTTTTTCCAGTATTTAGTTTTTAAGGTGAGGTCCAAGTCCAATTTCTATTAACTCATTTTGGTAGGAGTAAGAGTTATTTCCCTGGTTGAAATTCATTAGGTTACTCAACATCATATATATGTGATATGAGGATGTTGGTATATGTACATATGATATTTTAATTTAGAAATGTGTAGGAAGGGGAGTTACCCTTGTCTGTGTGAGGAGTTTGGGGGCATAAGTGTGGATTTAATATTTTGAAAGCAGGAACGTTGTTTCTATCACCCCTGTATCTTTCCCCACATAGCAGGTGCTTAGTAAATAGTTGAAGAAAGAGTACATCATGGAGGCACCTGGGTGGCTCAGTTGGTTAAGCATCTGACTCTTGATTTCAGCTCAGTGATCTCACAGTTCATGGGATTGAGCCCCATGTCAGGCTCTGTGCTGACAGTGTGGAGACTGCTTGGGATTCTCCCTCTCTCTCTGTCCCTCTTCTGCTCTCTTGCTCTCTCTCTCTCTCAAAATAAATATATGAACTTAAAAAAATTAGTAAATCATGGATGGAGTCTGAAAGCTGGTTTTTTAATTTATTGCATTGATTATCAGTAAGTTGATTCCTTCCCTCATTTTCCAAGATCTTTTCTAAGGCTGCTTTCTTTGCCTAAAACTTCACAAATTGAGGGGAAATGAACAGGTCTTTTGTGGGATCAGCTTTGGATTCCCTTCAGTCTCCTCCAGTTCTCTTTACATCTGCATTTGGAGGGTGTGTGTGCCTTGGCAGAACTATACTGAAAACATCCAACCTGAAAAACCTTAAGCACACCCTTATTTTGTGTCTATTCACATAATGTCAGTTCCTCAATTCCTTTTGTCCAAGATGAGGGGGGTGGGGAAGCCCTGATTACACAGAGAGGGACTCAGGGAGCACCAAATAGGGAATGAAGAGAACGCAGGGAATAAGAAAAGGAAGTATATTTGAAAACACTGAAGGGAGCACCTTGTGCTATAACAGGAATGAAAAAAGATACTGGAAAAATTGTGGGGCAAGTACGTGTGTAGAGTCGGTGACAAGAGGAACAGGGAGGTTCAATCTGCTACCTGGTGTTTTTTCCTAAATTATGGCGCAATGTCCTGGGACAGGACTATGTTTGGCAGGACTGAGAGAGGGCTGCAGAGGGGAGCAGTGGATTGATGTTTTAATTAGAAGTGAGCACAGGTACCACAGCTTCTGCAGAGAATGGGCTGATATTTTTTTGTTCATTAAAAAATGTGAAAATTTTACCAACTAGTTCGGGGCATCACATGAAGATGTTGATTATCAGTTTATTGTAATAATCTGATTTATTACACAATTTTCTCCAGCAACATTTGACTGCAAAGGTAATGATGGAGAAGTTAGTTAAATGGCTGGCTGTTTAAGCTATTCCTCTCCTCTTTTATTATATAAACTAGCATTTCAAAGGGAGAAGTGTCTCTAATGAAGCACTGAGGGGAATAATCAAGTGAGGTGGCTGAAGTTCTGACTGTAGAGTGAGGAAAAATAGTCGGAGGAGCACGCAGTATCTTGTAGGGAAGAGACTGTCTTCACATCATCTCTGGATCTGGAAACACTACCCTCTGCACCTTTTCTGCTCTCTTAACCTAAAAAAAAAAATCTATGCGATATTAAAAATATCCTAGTGGAGTTTTGTTAAAAGGAAGAAGAAAGGGAAGTCCCGACATGAAGCGTAGCCATGAGCCCTAAGATCAGTGTATAATTAGCTTAAGCTCATGGGGCATTGCTGCCGCAACAGTGACTCATAGGAGGGATGCAGTGGGGACGTGAGAGGCCGAACAGGGAACGAAACTGTGGCCACCAGTCTCTGTGACCATAGAGGGGACTTTTCAAGAACCTCAAAAGAGTTCCTAATCCCACTTCAGAAAGTCATGTCCAGACTGCCGCAGGCTTCTGCTTCCTCCATCTGGCTTTCAGAAGATCGCCCAAGCCCTGTTGCTGCAGAGGAGCCCATGCTGGGTCACAAATTATCTTGTCGGCCAGACCCCCACCCTGGCGTTCTTTCGGAGACTAGGCTCTGAGAAAGGGAAGTGGGGCTCCTCTTCAGAACTCACAGACGCCGGGAAAGAGCCTGTGTTCTGTGATTCCCACGGCGCCATGGGGGATGTGAAGCATGTGAACCAGCAGGACAGACACTTGGCTGGCATTTGTATCCAGCAGGGGACACATTGGGCATAAACCAGTATCGAAATCCATGCAGCCCCTGTTAACTGTGTTTCTACACATACATATACTGCTTAACCTTCAAATCTAGAAGGAATGGAGTGGAGTTATAGGAGAGATAACCACTAGGCTTGATGTTATAAAGTATGAAAAGAGCCAGATATTCTGGCCTAAAGTCAAAGGCAGAGATTTAAGGGGGAAAACATCAAACATGAGATTGCCTTAAAGAATAACTCAGCTAAACCAAACTAACCAAAATAGGCTTCACAAAGATAGGACTGTGGAAAACACAACATAAAACCCGTTAATCTAAAGGAGATAGGAGTCTGGAAAGAGCACACATATGACAGAAGTTACCAGGAAATTGGGGGGGGGGATCTACTCTGTGTTAGTATAAAATTGACTTCCAGAACAAGTCAGATGACTATTCTGTCCAACATGGAATGTTGCACCCATTTCCTGGTGATCCATTTGAAGAATACTATTAACAAAATGGAAAATATCTTGAGAATAATGCACAGAACAATGGCTCGGGATGGGGGGGCCTGTGAACTGCGATTTTCCGTGAAGGTCAAAGGAGACAGCAGCTGAGTTTAAGATGCTGCAAGGGAAGCACGTGCTATGCTCTCCAAATATATGAGTTGCTGCTGTGTATGTGAGAGATTTGATACAAGATATGCATCTCCAGAGATGATAACTTGGACTGAAAAAAGGGAGATACGCAAAGGGAGGGCTTGATAATACTTAGGGATGCTGAACAGTGTCCAGCCCCTGTTTATCGGTCAGTCAGGGGCCAGGGAACTGCAGGGGGGACTCTATAATGACAGGGCAGTGGTAGCGACAGCCTTGGATCCTTTCCAACATGGGTATCTCATAGCTGTATTAATAGTTTTCAGTTACCTGTATTCTATTTTACCCATGATTTTTTGGAAGGGTCCTACTGAAGTTCTCCTAAATCATTGAAAAGCTGTGATGGTTGAACCTTCTAACCCAAGTCATCTATCTTTCCTGAAATAGAATAAAATCAGTCTCAATTAATTATTCTGAAAAATCAAAATATTTACTTGTGCAACTTTAGGGGTATTTGAGGGGTGCCTGGGTGCCTCAGTCGGTTGAGTGTCCAACTCTTGGTTCTGGCTCAGGTTCATGGGTCATTGTACAGTTCATAGGATCCAACCCCATGTAGTTTGGGGTTTTCTCTCTCCTTCTCTTTTTGCCTCCCCCCACTTGCACTCTGTCTCCCAAAATAAATAAATAAAACTAACAAAATAAAAGTATTTGAGACTTGTATCTGATTAGCAATCAACCCAACTTTACAGCTGCACTTCACAATGCCTATCAAAATACTACGCTGGGGAAGCTTGCACTGTGAGGCTATACTGTGCTATATAAACGCAGGACGACAGTACCATCAGCTTTATAATCATGGCCGTGTCCTCAGGTGGTTGCATGGACACAAATCATGTCATCACAGAGCTTTAGGATAACATCCTCTTCTGCCGATCACTTTCCAAATGGCCATCTGGATAGCCTTGTTCCTGAGGCTATATACCATGGGGTTCAACAGTGGAGTCACAACTGTGTAGGTCACTGTCACAAGCCTGTCTTTGCTGGATGAATACTTGGATGAGGGCCGCAGGTAGACAGAGGAGGCACAGCCATAGTGGACAATGACCACAGTGAGGTGGGAGGCGCAGGTGGAGAAGGCTTTCTTCTTGCCTTCAGCAGATGGGATCTTCAAGATGGTGTGGGCAATGAAACCGTAAGAGATGCAGATGAAAGTCAGGGGGATCATGAGTGCTAGAACTCCACCAGTGAAGAGGACCAGCTCATTGACGTAGGTTTCCGTACACGCAAGCCGGATAACTGGTAAGATGTCACAGAAATAGTGATTGATCTTATTGGGGCCACAGAAAGGGAGCTCGAAGACTAAGAGGGAGCCTATCAGTGAGAACAAAAAGCCAATTGCAGCACAAGTGGCTGCCAATTGCCCACACACCTGCCAGCTCATGAGGATAGGGTACCGAAGTGGATGGCAGATGGCTGCATAGCGGTCATACCCCATGACCCCAAGCAGCATGCAATTAGTGACAGCAAAACCAAGGAAGAAAAACATCTGAGTGGCACAGTTGACAAAGGAGATTGTTCTGAGCAGAGACAACAGATTTATGAGCATCTTGGGCAGGATGACAAGAGTGTAGCATGTCTCAGAGATGGAAAGGATCCCCAGGAAGAAGTACATAGGTACGTGGAGGCTGCGATCCAGGCGTATGACAGTGACGATGGTGAGGTTCCCACTGAGAATGATCAGATACAGGCACAGAAACACAGCAAAGAGGATGAGCTGGATTTCTCCGAGGTTGGAGAACCCCAGCAGCAAGAACTCGGTGACAGATGAGAAATTAGCTCGGCTGACTTGGTCCCCAAGATTGACCTACGGAGAACAGGAACGAAGAAGCAGTTTGTGTACCCTGAAAGATGCAGGTAGTTCACTCCATTATGATAGAGTAACAACAAAGAGAAGGAGGAAGCAAATGAAGGTGGGAAGTGCTCTATGGATCATGTCAGTTTATAGAACTGTTCCCAAAAAACTCAGAATTATACCTGTTTCCAGTGATGTTTCGACATCTCTTATGGTGCTTAAGTCCAGGTCATTATTTTACGCTGCCTATTTCAAATGGGGGCATCTGAAGAGTTCCTATGTGACAATCCCACCTGTAATTTTTCATCTGTGCCTCAGTCTTCCCATCTGTAACATAAAGATGCTAACAGCACCTCTCTCCCAGGGTTCTTAAGGAAGTGAAAGCACTTTGCACAGCATGTGTGCATTGTAAACTGTTACTAAATGCCAGCTTCTGCTATATATGTGGTTTAATCTTCAGGAAGTGGTTGCTAGCTCTTCTGAAGTTTCCTTTTGGATATGCTTTAAGCACCTGTTTTATTTTTTAACCCTATCTTATTTTTAAAAAAAACTACTGAGCCAGCATTCAAACCTGACTCCTATTTGTGCATATTTTTAGTGATGATAATAATGTGTTGACATCAGTTTATCTTTGGATCCAATCCCACAACCTGTTTGACCCACTGGAGAGACGGGTGTCGAAAGGAGGCTTGGTGCACTGAAATAGCACTAAAATAATGTCAGGTTCTTATGGTCAGGCGGGGTATTGGTCTTACCACCTGCTTTCCACTTTGCCAGTGAGAGCAAACTGGTCTAGAGTTCTCCTGTGAGCAATTTTAAGCTTCAAACAGAAATCCATCCAACGCAACAGATCTTTCCTCGATCTGAGCCATTATATTTCTGCATGTTTTCCCTGGATTTCCACCAGAGCTCCCCTCTGCATTGGACACACCTGCCCTCAAGGGGTTCAGCTCCTATAAAGTCTCCTCACTAAAAGATGGACAGAGGGGCACCTGTGCAGCTCAGTCAGTTAAGTATTTGACTTTGGATCAGGTCATGATCTCACGGTTTGTGAGTTCGAGCCCCGTGTCAGGCTCTGTGCTGAAAGCTGGAAGCCTGGAGCCTGCTTCGGATTCTGGGTCTCCTTCTCTCTCTGCCCCTCCCCTAGTTGTGCTCTGTCTCTCTCTGTCTCTCAAAAATAAATTAATGTAAAAAAATTTAAAAAAAGATGGACCGATCCTTTCTCCTCCAATCAACTAAAAGCAAGTTTCAGTTTAATAAGGTAATGGACAAATATCCAGAAAGACAATAATTGAAACAAAGAAAAGACAGAGTAGATTACAAAGTGAAATTCTTTAGCTAATGTAGCTCAATTCCAGCTGACCGCTGATCCCATCCCTCTGGGTGATCATGCCTTCATCCACGCCAGCTCTGAGTGCTTTCATTTTGGTTTCCCTCACTTCTACCAGAATGCTGGAAACGCAGGTGTCAGTTTTGTTTTTCTATCTATGATCCTGGCTCTTTAAGACCCTTAATGCATCGCTTGATGGCTAATGAAAGATCGCCACCAGGACCTTCCCGGAGGAACAAAGTCATTTACCTCCTCAGTCCCCATCTCTGGGGCTCTGATGCTTGGTTCCGGTACTGAGGTCTACAGACAGCCGGAGGTCTGTAAGGAAAGAGAGCTCAGTCAGATACTCGCTTCCTTTACCTTCTGTCACCTGTCACTTTCCTAGCATACCACTGTCACTAGAGAATTGTTTCATGAGACATTCCAGAATGGACGCTGAATGAACTGAATGTCGACCGCTCACTCTTGACGGGGAGTCATAGGAAGATGCCCTTTCTTTTTCAATTATCCAGGGAAGATTTCCCAAAGGAACCAGTCTTCCAGGGATGGGGGCTGGAGGAGTCAGTTTCACGAGCTCTGGGAAGCTTGTTTACGGCACTGGTTCGAAGCCATCCTTGTGCCTATTACAGCCCCATTGCTGACTCCCTGTTTGATTTTATCTCCCCAAAGCCCTATCCTGTCCTCGTTTTTCCAGGCTACCGTCCACATGTGCGCCTTCCTCTCCTCAGTGCTCTTTGTGAGCATCACTAACGAGACAGACAGAGTGGAGCTCATGGGATAATTAGAACTTTTCTAAAATTATAATAAAATTATCATTGGTGACTGGTGCTTGTCTATCAGCAGACCCAAACACTATCTTCACTTAATCCCCGACATAAAATAACCCAACAGGGGGTTATTTCCCTTTACTCCCTTGGCACACAGCGATTAGCATCCAGTGACACCCAGAAATCTTCTAATGGAAGGAGACTTAAAAAATTACAATGACAATCATTTCTGTTCTGAAATGGCTTTATTCTATTCCTTTCTACTCCTGACATCTCAGTGTCCCAAACTGTAGTCATACCTCCTCTGTTGAGAATTCTGAGAAGTATCCCCTAAAGCATCATTGAAGAACTTTTCTTCTGTCTGTTATTAGCTGTGGTCCCAACAGCTGGCGCAGGGTTATATTCATACTTTCCAAACTCTAGGGAGCCATTATTACAATTTTATTTTTGGCACAGTTCCAATCCTTACAATGAGGAAAGAGGATGCAGGGAACACAATGGACGTCAAATCTCACAGGTCCAATTGGATAAGAAGAGAACAGGAAAAAACACTGACGTTGGCAATTAGCTGGCAATTGGTCCCAGCTTGCCTGATAGCTCATGAGGAGTTGAAAGCCGCTGCGGATTAAGGACAAAGACTTGTATGTGAAAACGCAGACTGTGGGAGGCGAGGCAGGGCTGTCTCTTCTGGGGTCTTTGGTGTGCGGGAGAAGCCCTTTCCTCTAACATCCCCAGGACAAATCAACCCTTGTTCTGTCATTGCAAAAGAAGCAAAGTTCTCCCTGTTCATCCAGGTTCATCTGAACCCCACGAATTACTTTTCTGCACCAAGGAGAGGGTGTGGGAGCCTAGCGTGATGGAAGAGGAAAAGCATGGTGTCTTAGCCAGCAGAACACTGAGACCTCCAAGAGTAGATCTGGGGACAAGGGGAGGGGTGAAGTGCTTACAAGCAGGTCACAGATGTGACACTGCATGTTTCCCTAGCTTCTTGGAGATGACAAGGTCTCCAATCAGGGTCACCCCCATGGGTAGGGATTCGGGTCAAAACCTGTGGGTAGTACCTTCCAGGGCTTGGTGAGCCCAGTGATCCTCATTCTACCCTGAATTTCTCTCTCTTTAAAAAAATATTTATTTTGAGAGAGAGAGAGAGAGAGAGGCAGAGAGAAAGGGAGACAGAGAATCCAAGCAGGCTCCACATTGTCAGCACAGAGCCCAACATGGAGGCTCACACTCACCAACGGGGAGATCATGACCTGAAGCTGAATGACCCTAAATCAAGAGTCAACACTTAACTGAGTTACCCAGGTGCCCCATCTCCCCTGCAATTCTCTGATGGGCTGGTCCAAGGCAGATGAGAAAGGCTGGCGCTGGAGAAAAACCAACGAGGTGCCTGTTCAACATTTGTGTGCCACCGCGCCCCTCTCTGAAGTTGGAAAGGGGACAAAAGTCACCCTCCTCTATGGCTGGACTTGGTCAACACAATTTCCAGCACTGAAGTTCCCTGAGAATCATTACTCTTCCTCTTCAGTGAGACAATATAAAAATTCCACCCTCTGTACCTTCCCTCGTGAGTCATGAGTGACTCACACGGGGAAGTCTGAGAGCACTTGACAAGGAGTCCGCCCCCACCGGCGCTCTTCGTGTCGCTGCAGACTCCGGAGTGGCCCTGGGCAGAGAGGCTCCTATTGGCAGCTCCCAGCCTGCGGAGCCGCAGAAACTCCGAAATGAGCTCATTCCTGACTCAGACTCCTTGTCTTTCCAGCTGAGATCTGACAACAGCTCCTGCTGCTTCCAGTGATTGTCAGAGGTGCACGTGAGTCCCTCGGCAGAGCCGCTGAGTCCCGGGGTTCTGAAACACCTGGTCCACTCGGTGCATCGTCCTGAATTGACATTTCTGCACAAGGCGCGGGCCTCACTGCGGCCTGGCACCTGTTCAAAGACCTCTAAGGCTTCCAGAGCAGGAAGATTTCTGAAAAATACTGCAGTTAGTCACGTTTCTAGGATCACTTTTGGACACAGTTCTGGATTTAGTCCCTCCCTCAGGCACCGGAGGATACTTTTCAGGAAGTTAAAAATAGCCATTTATTTTTATTTTTATTTTTTAAAAATGTTTTATTTATTTTTGATACAGAGAGAGACAGAGCATGAGAGGGGGAGGGGCAGAGAGAGAAGGAGATACAGAACCGGAAGCAGGCTCCAGGCTCTGAGCTGTCAGCACAGAGCCTAAGGCGGGGCTCAAACCCAGGAACCATGAGATCTGACCTGAGCCAAAGTCAGAGGCTCAGCCGACTGAGCCACCCAGGCGCCCCAACCATTATTTTTTTAAATTAGAGTTTAAACTCAGGTTTCCAGCAAACCTAGAGAAAATATTCCGTCTCAAATATTTCAGTGTGGTCCATGCATGCGATCAAAGCTATAGCCTTGGGCTTGCTCTAATTGCATGTTCAGAGAAAAGTATATGAACTGAACACAAACAAGAAACTGTGTCTTGAGGAAAGTTTTGTTTGTAAATGCTGGGTGTCGCCCCAGTTGACTTCATCCCTAAGGTACTGTCATGGTGTCTCTCTTGGATGTGGAAACATTGGTACAAGGCACCAACCCCAACTGTGAACAGTGTGGACCCAGAAACAGAGGTTTCAGTCATATTTTCCAGCAACTGCCATAGGAAATCAATTTTAATTTTTATATTTACATTTTTTAATATTCTGTGAGATGAAAGCTCTCAAGAATCTTTATTTCTATTGTTCTGTTCCAAAGAGTGAGGAAGAGAAGAAAAAGTAGCAATTTTCATTGTATTAAAGTAAAGGGAAAAGATACTAAGTGAATAAAAAGAAGTTAGTATATAACAAAGGTACAATTTAAAATCTTTTTAGAATACGGGATCTCAAAGAAGAAAAATTAAAACAAAAATTTCTAATACATAAAGGTATAAACAGTTGAACTAAGAAAGAAATTTGTGTTTTATACCATGAAAGTGGCTGTTAGAAGGAGCTGTTAAACTTTATTTTTTAATTTTAATTTTTTTAATGTTTATTTACTTGAGAGACAGAGAGAGAGTCGAGAGAGATGGAGCATGAGTGGGGGAGGGACAGAGAGAGAAGAGAATCTGAAGCAAGTTCCAGGCTCTGAGCCATCAGCACAGAGCCTGATGCAGGGCTTGAACTCATGAATTTTCAGATCATGACCTGAGCCAAAGTGGGACACCTAACTGACTGAGCCACCCAGGTGTTCCAAAGCTGTTAGACTTTAAAATTATTATGTAATATAAAACTAACAAGATATGGTGGTTACTTTTTTCTGTGTAAATTTGACAGGACCATGTGGTACCCAGATATTTAGTTGTATATTATTCTGGGTGTGTCTGTGAGTTTTTTCAGGATGAGATTAACATTTGAATCAGTAGACTGAGAAAAGCAAATTGCATGCCCCCATGTGGGTGGGCCTTATTTAGTCAGGTGATGGTCTGAATTGAACAAAAGGCTGAGTAGAAGAGGTTTCTTTCTCTGAGCCTGAAAACCGTAGAGCTAAGACATTAGTCTCCAGCCTTAGCATCTGCACATGGACTGGAATTTACGCCATTGGCTTTCCTGGTTCTCAGGTGTTCAGACTTGTACTGGAATGATTCCATTGGTTCTCGTGGTTTTCCAGTCTACTGACTGAAGATGGTGGGAATTCTCAGCCTCCATAATGGCTTCTGCCAAATCCTTATAATAAATATCTATGTATCCATCTATTTGATGCATCTAGATGATCGGTCTATATAAGATATAGGGATATTCTACTGATTCTGTTCCTCTGGAGAATCCAGACCAATACACAAAACATACTCTGCACATAAATCATAGAAATAAAAATGGAAAGAAAAAAGAAAAAATATTTCAAATTACATTATAAAAAGAAGACTGTGTTTTGTTAGTACCTTTGGTCTTCAAGAGAAAAACGTACGACGTGATTTAGCATAAGGAAAGGGAATCTGTTAGCGTGAACAGTAGGAAGGTGCATGACAAACCTCATGAGCTATGGCCGATTTCAGGAACTTGCACAGCAGGTTATGCTGGGTCTTAACTCAGAGGTCAACCTCTGAGAAATGCCCCTATCCGTAACATACTTCTCTTTAGCACGTCTCCCACTTTATGATTATTGTCTATTTAATAGACAATATAATGTCTATGATTATATCTCTATTTTCCAACCCCATGGGAATCTTTCCCCATATCTAGGATATCGTCTGATACATAACAGACATTCAATAAATATTTGTTGAGTGAATGAATGTTGTTTGAAGAAACCATTTTCCCTTTCTCTCTTTCACTTGACCTAGCTTTACTCCTTGTGCTAGACTTTTTTTCTTTTAATTTTTAATGTTTATTATTTTTTGAGAGAGAGAGAGAGAATGAGCTGGGAGGGGCAGAGAGAGCTGGGGAGGGGCATAGACAGAAGGAGAGAGAGAATCCCAAGCATTGCAGAGCCCAATATGGGGCTCAAACTCACAAACCGTGAGATCCTGACCTAAGTTGAAATCAAGAGTCAGATGCTTAACTGACTGAACCACTCAGGTGCCTTTTGGTACTAGATTTCTTACTCCATGAGCTGGCTTTATCCAAATAACAGGATAAAAATGGAGACAAATGTCTTAAACTTCCATCTTAGGGATGCAATTCAAAAGGCTGAGAAAGGCAGTCTACACAGCTATATATGGAATTTAATCAATAATTCCTCCTAGATAGAAGAGAAGGTGGGGCACTGTGTGATTGGCTTCATGGCCCTTTTTAACCAGCCCTATGCTGAGGGATGGGGGGTAGGGTTTGTCTCTCAACTGAAACTTTAGAAATGTTTCCTAGGTAAGTTATGTTTTATTGTATGAAAAAAAAGTGAAAAAAATCCAATTTAAATTGGATTCGGTACATAAAAGCCAAGCGGAATCCATCAGCCCATATCTGAACGTACATCAGCACACCAAGAGATTAGCTCAGGCAAACTGTGAGTCACAGACCACGATGTCATCAGACCATGAAATCGCCAGATTCAGTCTGTTTTCCTAGCTCTCCTTTTCTATTTCAACTTCACCCTCCCTCAGGTTTTCCTCCTTCTACTCAAAATGAGAGGCAAAACTGAGGTCAATTTTACACTGCTTGTGCAGAGAAGCAAAATAGTAAGAATCTGAGTATATTGTAGGAATTAGATTCAGTTTCTGCTCCCAAGTGTTATATTCAGAGAAAGGAGGAAAACAGTGACAGCAGCAACATTTCCTTGGCTACAGATTTCAGCTATTGTCCTGTGTCCTTGAATCAATGATTCCAGTGACAGACTCTTGACCTTTTCAAACTTTCCAATAATTTTTTAAGTTTATTTATATATGAGAGATAGAGACAACATGAGTGGGGGAAGAACAGAGATACAGGGAAACACAGAATCTGAAGCAGGCTCCAGGCTCCGAGCTGTCAGCACAGAGCCTAACGTCCCTGGATGGTTCAGTCAGTTGAGCGTCGGCTTCAGCTCAGGTCATGATCTCACGGTTTGTGGGTTCGAGCCCCCACATCAGGCTCTGTGCTGACAGCTAGCTCAGAGCCTGGAGCCTGCTTCAGATTCTGTGTCTCCCTCTCTCTCTGACCCTCCCCTGCTCACACTGTCTTTCTCTCTCTCTCTCAAAAATAATAAGATATTTTTAAAACTGTTAAAAATAAATAAAATCTTAGCCTAAAATTTCAACATTGAATTATATCTCAGTAGGTCTATGTTGACTGTCTTCTTTCTTGAGAATGGCCATATTTTCCTCATCCTATACATGGAAAGTAATTTTGGATCTTAAATATGACTTGATGGGGGTGCCTGGGTGGCTCAGTCAGTCAAGCGTCCAACTTTGGCTCAGGTCATGATCTCACAGTTCTTGAGTTCAAGCCTATGTCAGGCTCCTCACTGACATCAAGGAGCCTGCTTAGCATTCTCTGTCTCCTTTTCTCTCTCTGCCTCTTCCCTTCTCATGCTCTCTCTCTCTGTCACTCTCAGAAGAAAAAAGAAAAAGAAAAAGAAATGACTCAGTGTGAATGAGACAGGAAAACAACAAAAACAGAACCTCAAGCATATGGGGAACCATACAGATCAGTGTGATTCATAAGTAACTGGTACTCTAGAAAGGAATGAGCTACAGAATAAGGCAGAAAAAATACTTGAAAAATGTCTTTCATAAGTTTCTATAGTTTTCATCGTACAGGTCTTTTACATCTTTAGTTAGGTTTATTTCTAGGTATTTTATGGTTTTTCATACAATTGTGAATGGGATCAGTTTCCTGGTTTCTCTTTCTGTTGTTTCATTTTTGGTGTATAAAAACACAACCGATTTCTGTACGTTGATTTTGTACCCTGCAACATTGCTGAATTCATGGAAACAGGCACTCTCACACTGTTGGTGGGCATGTAAATTGGTGCAGCCACTCTGGAAAACAATATGGAGGTTCCTCAAAAAACTATCAATAGAACTCTCCATGACCCAGCAATAGCACTGCTAGGGATTAACCCAAGGGATACAGAAGTGCTGATGCATAGGACGACATGTAGCCCAATGTTCATAGCAGCACTTTCTACAATAGCCAAAACATGGAAAGAGCCTAAACGTCCATCACCTGATGAATGGATCAAGAAGATGTGGTATATATATACAATGGAATACTACATGGCCATGAGAAAGAATGAAATCTGGCCATTTGTAGCAAAGTGGATGGACCTCGAGGGTGTCCTGCTAAGTGAAATAAGTCAGGCAGAGAAGGACAGATACCATAGGTTTGCACTCATAGGTCTAACAGGAGAAACCTAACAGAGGACCATAGGAAGGGAAAGAGGGAAAGAGAGTTGGGGAGAGAGAGGGATACAAATCATGAGAGACTATTGAATATTGAAAATGAACCGAGGGCTGAAGGGGAAGGGAGCAGAGGAAGGGGGTGATGGCCATGGCCATGGAGAGAAGCACTGGGTGTTATATGGAAACCAATTTGACAATAAACTATTTAAAAATAAGTAAATAAATAAATAAATGAATATATAAAAAGATATAAAAATAGCCAATCAGAAAATGGGGGGGAAAAAGTTTCAACATAATTAGATAGCAGGATGATACAAAATAAAACTAAATGAGATGGTACTTACCCCACTAAAATTACCTATATTTAGAAAAACTAAAAAACAGCAACACAAAACACCTGTCAATACCAAAAGTTGGAAAGAATATGAAGCAACTGATAGGAGTATCATGTGCCATACCCTCTTTGGAAAACAATGGGCAAGATTTTATAGAATTAAATATATATCTACCCAGACATCAGAGAGAAGAACAAAGCAAATGTCCACAAAAGACTTCTACAAAATATGTTCGTGGCAGGTTTATTCATAATAAAAATTAGAGGCAACAACCCAAATGTCTACCACCCGATAAATGGATAAGCCTATTCTGGTGTAGTCTCACAGGAGAATCCTACATAGCAGTGAGTCAGACAAAGATAAATACCATATGATGTGGAGTCCCAGAACGCTGAGCTCACAGACACAGAGAGTGGGATGGTGACAGCCAGGGGCAGGAGGGTGGGGAGGTGGGAGATGTTGGTCAGTGGGTGCACTCCTGCAGTTATGAATGAGTTCTGGGGTCCCAGGTAGGGCATGATGACCTTAGTTAACAGCACTGGGTTATATACTTGAAAGTCACCGTGAGAGTTGATCTGAAGTGTTTTCCCCACAAAAATAAAAGTCATGTGTGAGGTGATGGAGGTGTTAGCTAATCTGACAGTGGTAAGCATTTCTCAATATACACGTATATCATCATTACGTTGCACTCCTTTACCTTACACAGCTGGGAAAAAAATCACTACTCTGCTGTCTCAAGGCACGAAGCCAGGTGGAAAGTGGCATGGAATAACGTTAGGGTGACAGATTCTTGTATTTCTTGATTGATTTGGTGGTTAAGTGGGTGGAATGTATTTGCAAAGACTCATAAATAACTTATATGTAAAATATTTGAATTTTATTTATGTATAATATTCCTCAATTAAAAACTAAGTTAAGGGAAAAATGAATGCAAAAGGAACTTAAAACTTCATGACCACATTTTAAAACACCGAATCAATAAAACATATTCAAGAAATTCAAAATACAGTATTAAAATTTTTGAAACAGAAAGCAGAGGAAAAGAATATTTATTTTTCTGGTGGTCCTAGTATGGTGAGACCAAGAACCACTAACAACCACCAATGAGAAGAACCTAAAAACCAATTGGCCAACCTGAGAGCATCATCCAAAACAAGGAAAGCTTTGTTATGCCCAGATTTTAATATCGCCCCCAAAAACCAGAGACCGCCAGGGAGGCCGGAGGCCGAAGCACACATGCAAAAGCAAAGGGCTTTATTACGAATTTAGGCCCGGCCAGCCTAAACTCGGGCTCACAGACTTACTGGATCCACGTGGAGTGAGCCCCGAACAAAGGCAGGGTAGGCCTTTTATGAGTTTGGGAAGGGGGAGTTACAGGAAATACAGTGATCCAATGATTATTATACAATATTATTGACAGCAGGTTTAACCATTCACATTGCCTAGAGTATTTGTTAACCTCCATCTTCAGGCCCGCCCTTAGAATGTTACAAGGGTGGTCCCTTTTGCCTTGGGCAATGTGTGCCCTTCTATTGTTTCATGGAGTCAGTTTCAGACGTGCATCCTTACAGCTTAATGCTGCCTTAACAATTGAATCCTTGGCTACTCAGCACAGAAGGAGCACTTGTTACAAGACTAGGGGGTCACGGTGACCCATGAACTCAGACCAAGCTCATACAGAAAAACCCAGCAGAACAACATCCTTGTAGGAATTAGTGGGTGGCCTTTGTAGTGACGACTCGCATGGAGATTGCACTCCACACAAAGGCTTATAGTGATAACCCGGATGTTGATTCTCCTCCACAAAGGCTTGTTGCGCTCGTGGGCACCATGCTAGGGGTGGGTGGGCTTCAGCTGTGCTCCTCTCCAGACATTTCCTCAGCAGCATCGACACCGCATCCTAATAACAACCACTCCTGCAGCAACGCACAGCCAAACCCTGACTGATGTGGGTTCATAAAGTCCTGGCCTTCTTGGCCCAAGGCAGCCCCCAACCCCCGCATGGTCATTGTACCGCAGAGCTCACTTTCCCACTCCCAGGGGCGGTGGACGCTATCACTGGGAGTCCCTCCGGCTTGACCTCTCCCTCTGCCCAAGATCCTCATCCCACACGTGTTAATCCCATGCACTTACTGATAAGCATCCTACATCCCACACCCTTTCCGAGTGTGCTTCCCACGGAACTCGCCTTGCAAGAGCCTGGATGTCCACGGAACAGATGGAAACTTATATATTGAATAATACCTCAGAATAAGCTGAAAGGAATTAAAGAAGTAATAGCATGTGCAAAAGAATAGCAAAGATCAGAATTTAAAGGAATTCAGTTACAGGAGATTGGAGGAAGAGAAGATTTGGAAAGTGAAGAGACAGACTAGGAAGCAGTTAGAAATGAGTGAAAAGCCACTTCCTTCAAGACGTCTAACCCTGGAAGAGCGCACACGAGAATGAACGTGATGGATGAGGCCAGAACAGAGAAAGCAGATATGAAAGAGGGAAAACTAGAGAAAGGACGAAAATAATTGTAGAGAATGCATCCTCTAGACATCTAGCCTTATAAAGTGTGAAGCCGGCCAACACTGAGGCGACGGAGAAGAAGCCACAGGAGATGTTTCCAGTGGAGAAGACAGAGTAGCTGGATCTTATGATATTCTATCTTTGCCGTGTATGAAACAGGGTGACATGGAAAAGACTACCAAACACTGAACCGCAAAGAGGCAAGATTTTATTTACGGCCAGGCCAAACCTGATCTCCTGGTCTTAAGGAGCAGAGAATGACCCCGAACAAAGGTGGCAGTGAGATTATATAGACAGAATACATTATTATCTAGTTACCTAACTATGTTCACAGCATTCCATGGTAGCCAATTACATAGTAATACATAGATGTTAGTTTTTGGCAGGAACCTATCAATTTAAGGTTTTTTGTTCTTTAAAATGACCAATCATAGTTAGGCAGTGACTAAGCAAATTTTCTGTAGGCTTGGCCTTGGTTGGACCTTAGTAATCATAGAGTGGTTTGCAACAAGTTATCTACTACATTCCATAAGCAAGTTAACCTATTACATTCCATAAGCTGACCTATTACACTGTATAGATTCACTCTGAAAATGCACTGATATGCCAATCGTGATTTGTACACTTTCTGTCAGTGAGTTGTGTTTCCAGAAAAAGGGAACATGATACACTGTTCTTTCATGAACAGAGTATGTTTTATATGAAGGTGTTAACATTAATATTTTCTGTCCTGTGCATTTTTAGATTGCCTCTGAAAATGTTTGCCCTTATATTTTGACCTCTGTGATTCATTCAAATATAACTTAACACTAATCACATTGTCTCATGAAACACACACACACATTATAAATAAATAACAGAAGTTATTTGAATATTAGAAAGGAAATATCTATAATAAGTTAACATATACTCCATTCCTAAATAATATTTGGTCAATAAATGACAATTGCAAACGTGTTAGGAAGAAAACCAAAAGAATGGAATTAAATAGCAGAGACAAACCATGCCATACTTAGAGATATGCAGTGCTTTATGGGCCTTAGTTATTTAACTACTAGGAATGAAAAGAATATAAGGCGTACTCCAAAACCTGAAAAATTGGAGACAAACATAAGAAGAGAGGTAATAAATTTAAATAGAATTATTGATTGTACACTTTAATTTGAACATCTAAATAAAGTTAACAAGTAAGAACACAGTTACATTTCACCTGAAAAACAGTCACACAAGAAATATGAACTTCATTTTCATTCAGTATGCTTTAAAGAGAATATTGATAAGCTGCTGTGTGTCCAGAAGCCTGCACACAAGAAGGCAAGATGTCTGAAATTCAGGTGGCCAATGGAAAATGTCCCAAGTGTAACTATCTCCAACATCTGAGAGCCAAGATTGGACCCAGTGTACGATATGAGAGACTCAGAACATGAGACTCACAGAAAGGGGAGTATCTACCACATCGATGCGGAAACAACAGGTCCCAAGTCAGTGCAGACTTAGTTCCGCAAGAGGTCCTGAGGAAAGACCTTCTGGAGAGGTGAGATGTAGGACAAGATGGCCACCCAAGTCACTCTCTTAGAGGACATAGTCTGATGACAACTTTGAAACTGGGTAGTTTCCTCTCCTTAATGGATTCAGTGGGGAAGGCCAAATAGACCTCTCTTCCAGCTTCTTCACATAACTGGATGGTTATTTTTCCCCTATTTATGTAGTACTTCTTCTACATCAATAAGTAGTGGTTCAAAGGGGTGGTCGGAAAAAGCACCTAGAAATATAATTTTCAAGAATTGGAAAGATATAAAAGTTCCTTGCAAAGATGTGCAAAGTATTGTTTAATGAGCCTTATGTTCTGTGTAGTTGTACATTTTACACGTGCTCTCTTTCATCTTATCCATGAGATACAAACAAACAAACAAAAAAACCTGTGAAGTAGAATAGGAAAATTATCTTTATATTCCATACTTTAATATTTAAATTCAGAAAAAAGATCATAACATTCTAGAGTCATTACATAACTAGTGTTGGGCTGAAAACTTGTCATTCCTACTACAGTAAGTGGTTTCCCCATCATGTTACACCCCCACATCTAAGCCACCGTCAGACCCAAACACCCCATTTTAAACTAGTCATAGGCTTAAACCAAGAGTACAATCATAGCTTTGGGGCAAATAAGCCAAAGATAGAAGAAGAGATAAAGGTTTCTAGAAGCTCTTGAGAACTGTAAACTGAGAGAAACAACCAGAGGAGGAGAATTAACCTTTAGTGACACACACTGTGCTACCTCCATTAGTCTTTCCAACAACCTTGAGCAGAATAGATGGCCAGGCCTGCCTTACATGAGAGTACTTTTGGGCCCTACAATGTCAAACAACGTGACCTAAAACCACACACTTATAGAGATGAGTCTTACAAGAGACTTTTATGATTTAGTGACACATTTGGCCCAAATGTGTGTGTACTGTTGAAAACATTCTAATTAGGAAGTCTTAAGAGAAAACCTAGTCTTTCCAATCATTTTCTGAATGGCCAGCTGTACATCTCTGTTCCTAAGGCTGTATACCATAGGGTTCAACAGTGGGGTGATGATGGTGTAGGTCACTGTCACTAGTCTGTCTTTGCCTGATGAATGCTTGGCTGAGGGCCGCAGGTAGACAGAGGAGGCACAGCCATAGTGGACAATGACCACAATAAGATGGGAGGCGCAGGTGGAAAAAGCTTTTCTCTTCCCATCAGCAGATGGGATCTTCAGGATGGTGTGGACAATGAAGCCATAAGAGATGCAGATGAAGATCAAGGGCACAACCAGCACCAAGACACCACAGATGAAGATGACCAGCTCATTGATGTAGGTTTCAGAACAGGCAAGTCGGATGACTGGTGAGATGTCACAAAAGTAGTGGTTAACCTTGTTGGAACCACAGAAAGGGAGGCTGAAGACCAAAGTTGTTCCCACAAGAGATATCAGGAAGCCACTCACTATACAAATTGCTGCCAGCTGTCCACATACTTTCCAGTTCATGAGAACGGGGTAGTGCAGAGGCCGGCAGATGGCCGCATAGCGGTCATAACCCATAACTCCCAGAAGCAGGCAATTGGTGACAGCAAAGCCAAGGAAGAAGAACATCTGGGTGGCACAGCCCATAAAGGACAGTGTCCTGAGGACAGAGAGCAGGTTGATAAGCATCTTGGGCAGGATAACAATTGTGTAGAAGACCTCAGAGGTTGAAAGGATGCAGAGAAAAAAATACATAGGGGTGTGGAGGCTGCGGTCCAGCCGGATCACAGAGATGATGGTGAAGTTTCCACTCAGGATGATCAAATAGAGGCAGAGAAAGAGCACAAACAGGACAGGCTGCAATTTGCCAAAGTTGGAGAAACCCAGCAATAGGAATTCAGTGACCCGGGAGGAATTGGCCATGAAGAGCAGATGCCACTGAACAAAGCTGCTGGAATCAGCTCCAGAGGCCCTCGGGAGACTTACCCTTCATAACTTGGCCAGCACCAATCTGGTGTGAATGAGAAACAACTGGCCAGAAAGAGGGAAAAAATGATTAGAAATTAACCAAAAATTATCCGAAATTACTATGTACCCACAGAGCTGTTTTACTGCCAGTGAGTTTGGCAGTAAATCTGGGGACAAGTGTCCCAGGAAGGCACAGACATTTGCTCAATTAAAGCCTGTCCTACAGCCTCCACCCTGACTCTGCTCTTGCAGACTTATGTAGTCTCCCCTTAATTTTTTGGTAAACTCATACTCAAAAGAAGTTTTATGTAATTATGATTTCAAGTGGTCATAGTTTCATCCACATCACTAATCCATGTATTCTACCAGCAATAGTACCAATGTCTGAGGGTCCACCAGCTGCTAGCACATTCCTCAGCTGAGGAAGCACTCTTGGTCTGCCTTTGTGTTTCTTGCCTCTGAAAACCACAGTTCTTTTTCTTTAGTAGCCTCTTACTCCCTTTCCATGCAGTTAATCTGGTTTGAGTCGCCTGGGTGGCTCAGTCGGTTAAGCATCTGACTTTGGCTCAGGTCATCATGATGTCACAGCTCATGAGTTCAAGTCCCAAGTCAGGCTCTGGGCTGATAGTTTGGAGCCTGGAGCCAGCTCCACATTCTGTCTGTCTCTCTGTCTCTGCCTCTCCCCGACTCTCTACTTCAGAAATAAATAAACTTTAAAAAGAATTTTAAGTTAATTTGGTTTAGAACCGCGTTGCTGTATAAGAACAAGTGTACTTGTAGGACAGTAGGGCTGATTTCCCTTGCAGAGAATACAAAACTGGAAGAACTTAGTTTTACTTCGGCATTCGCTGGCTACCCCTTTGGTTGCACATCTTGCCCTGCTCTTTCTGACTCAACAGACCAACATTCCCAGGATGTCTCTGAATTCTTAGTAGGAAGGTTCAGATACTTGCCCTAGTGCTTCTGATAACTTATTGTCACCGGTGCTAGGTTATATACATTTTCATCAAAATATTCTTGCCCTCTCCCCCCTCTCGCCCAGATCTGGTCCTTCACTTGGATTCTGTATGTCAATAACAACTTTCAAAAGCCTCTGAATCACATAAGCGGTGGATTTGTGAGACATGTTTAAACACATGATTTTTCTCATCCTCCACATCCGATCTATTTTTCTTCTGCAATATGTCTAGGATCCATTTCTTCCTTTCTTCAGGGAATTAGCTCTTGTCTGAACTACTCCAACAATGATCAACCAATCCCCTCGATTTTATCTCATTCCACTCCAAGCCATCTTCCACGATGGCCCCAGAGTTGTCTTAGTACAAGACATGTCCTAGCCCTCTTACCAAAATTGGATGACCTCAATCATCTACAAAGTTACGGCCATAACATTCTGTCTCTCCTACTTTTCCTAAATGAAACTTTCCACTCATGACTGCCACGGTATTCCTTCACACTTCAGCACTGAGAAACTTTGAACCATCACATTTTTTTGCAATCTACCTCCTAAATCTGGAAATCGTCCATATTTTATGTTTGTAGTGGTTGTTTTCTTCTCTTAATTGTATGAAATTCTCAGTTAAAGTATCATGTACACATTGACTCCTCCCCACAACCTCCTAATCGTGTTTTATTATCACTTTCTCTTTGTTTCTTCAGCTATCCCTAGAATCTCATTGTCACTAGCATTATGAGATTGTCTTTGATTTCACAAATTGCAGCTTCCAGATACCAGAACCTGCCTCTCTCTGCATATACAGTAATGTCTAGTTTACAGCAGGGGTGAGAGCTTGCTGAAAAAAGAAATGAGTCATGATCCCAGGTTTTCTTCTAAATTGTTTCGGAATGCCCAGAAGATTTTATTTCAGGAGTTTTCCAAACTTGTCCCCTTACTATTAATTTAACATATAATATTAACCTTCTGCTTCAATGTTTTGGGATGAAAAATCTCTCTAAAGTCATTCTCTAAATGCAGAGACAAATGATCCATTAAAAACTGTTGCTTTTCGGTTTATCAAGGGTTTTCTTCCATCATCTAAATTAGATAAACTTTTTAATTTTTGTTTAAATAGCACTTAGTTTTGAAGATCTTTTCAAATAGTAAAATTTCTAACGTCGTTTGCTCTTTTGCTTAGACAAAGGTATAACAAAATTTTGAAATGAGTCTCCAATCAAGAGCTTTAACTCCTGTTTGGAGATCTTTGATTTGCCTTACCTCTAAACTCTGTAAGTAAGGAAAACATTCTGTGCCTTTGACTGAAACGAAGTCTAATCAAAAGTGAGATGTCATTTCCACTTTTCCAATGTTCTGGTCTCCGTTCTTTATGGGACCATCCCCAGAAGGTGCAGTGACTAGTTAGCCAAAGACAGTTGGGGCTTTGAAAGGATTGAAAGACCACATTACTGGGTGACCATTCAGAGACCCTCCCCCGTAGCACTCACAAGACATCATCTACTTTTTCAGAGTCATCTTTGGAAATTTGAACTGAAATTTGAAAATAAATTCACTATAAAAGACTTCAGCTCTCTTTGACCTGGTGGCCAAGGCTGCATAAAATATTCAATTAAAAAAAGAAGAAGACAGTGCTTTCAGCTTGGAAAGGAGGATGCTATGAGTTCAGAGAAGAGCTTTGGGAAAATAAGGAATGTGATGTGTGGGAATAAGTACAAGGGAAAATTGGGCAGTTTAGTTGTGTTCTGAACAAGTGGAAAAGGTGAATAGATTTCTCATTACTTTGTTCAATGACTTCATCAGTATGGGTGAAGCCAGTTCCATAAGCCGGTTAAAAAGACAGCTAATTCTTCACTCCTAATTCCACTTACAGCCTCCTCTCCTAAATCTCCATCACACATACTTATAGTTTTCTACATACATTTTTGCATTTCAAGACTTTATGCTGAGAAAGCGGGTGTGCAAGAGATAGAAACAGAGAGGGAGGAAAGGAGGGAGAGAGAGAGAGAGAGAGAGAGAGAGAGAGAAGGAAATCTCAGCCTCCAATATTCTCTTGCCTTCATCTGTGGCCCATCCATCATTTATATTTTTTAAAGTCACTGAACTTTCTCTAATACGTATAGGGAAAGTTTGCTGTTTCTAGTGTATTTAGCATTTAGTATATTTCAATCGTGTTTCCTGTGTCTTTATCAAAATACTCAGCCAGTTTGTTATATCCAAACCATTTCTTTTTGATTGTCTCTCCAATCAAAAAGAAGCCCTCAGGGATAAGGACCATACCTTATTTTTTGTGTATCCTTGAAACTTAAACCAATATTTATATGAGATGTAAGTGCTTGATGAATAAATAAATTGAATAGTCTATCAATGAATTATTTCCTTTTACAGCAGCTGGGTTCCCGGTGTAACTGCACATGCTTCTAAGTGAAAACATGCCTGTGTTCTCTGTCTATTCTATGATCTCTATAAATTTCATTTTCTTCCTCTTAGTCTAATGCTGTACTCACAGTGAAACGATCAAAACTGATTCTGTGGTCCTGTCTTCTTGCTGACCCCCATCTTTATCCGTTTCCACCATCCACTCATTCTTTCTGTCATTTAATCACGTTTCCCACTACTGATCTGATTTGGTCACAGACTCATGAGACAATGCAACAATTTAAATATTACATACAAGAAATGACTGGATTGTCATTGCTCTCCACAACAAGGAAGTCAAAGTCTCTAAATAAAAACAAAAACTTTACAGTCCTTCAAATTAGTGTCCTCTTTGCCAGTGACATTATGGTGTCTTCATTCTCAGCTATTTCCTTGAAACTTCTATAAAGGTCATTAGGTGAAATTTGCCAAAATTTTCTTCCCTGTCATAATGTGCCAAAGGTTTTCTTTCATTTTCCATAAACTCTGTGGACCAATAAAAGGAAACTCTCTACATGACTCCACAGAAAAATATAACCTTTCCTTCTTGTCTGTGGGCAGTTTAGCTAATGCCTCAATGAGCACCATGGATGGTCTTTCCTTTCTACATTGGCCTCAATGCCTTGGTGCCAATTGAGATCCTCTCTTCCACAGGGAGCCAATTACCACATTGTGCCCAATGTTTGTCCATAATTTCCCCAATTAGCACCTATAGTAATACACTACAAGAATCAATTGGCCAAAGAGAAGGCATTTACTAATACCCCATAAGGATTAGTCAGTTCCCTCTTAGAAATTCTCAGGGGACTTATTGAAAGCGGAAAGTTTACTGGGCATCATTTGTTAAAACAAACATCAATGGAATGGCCACCTTGGAGGTTCTTTACCTAATGACTCAAATTTTCCTTCTTAGGTGAGAGAATAATGCAAATTTTACATATTCATTTCTGACATCTGCAAGAGGGGAGGAAAGATACAAACTAAGGATGGAATGTTGGAATGGCAGAGGCATCACACCTGTGAAATGTACTTGTCCCTAGAATACAATGTGACCAGGATCAATATTTCTTCAATAAATTAATTCATTAATTAAATTTGGATTACGGAAAGAATGGGGTAGTGCCCTTGTTTGGGTAGGTTTTTGTTGAGACGTCTCCTTATGTAGAACTTCCTCCTAATTTCAGATTGCGTATTTATCCCCTCTGCCAGTGAGTCCAAACACGTGGGTTGGAAATAGGGCAAATGCTGAAGACTGATGGAAATGATTCAGAAAGACTGAAAATACAGATTTGAGAAATTATGCACAGCACTCACAAACCTAACGAGCAAGGGAGGGATTGACATTTGACAATTGAAGATTCAGACTGGGAGCATTAAGCAACAAAAGACAGTAACCAAAAAATGTAATAAATACTTTTAATGACAACAAGTACAATTCACAGTGAAATTATAATAGATGGGAATTTATGTCCTCCCCAAAAAACACTGGTGCAAATTTCATAACAAAAAACATATAAAATATTACAGGAGACACACTAAAAATGGGAAACATTTATACACCATCTGCTCAAACAGGTCAGGAAGAAAAATATAACTAAGAATTTAGAAGGACTAAGCAGCAAGTTAGTGAAGTATATCTGAAAAGCATATAGTGTACTTTATGTTCTAATGAAAAGGGCACATGCTCATTTCAAGGCACATGAAGCAAGTAGGTATTTTCGTTGCATATTAATTCACAATAAAACCTTGAACCAAGGTCAGAGAGTGATAAAAATACAAACAATAGTCCCTATATCTTAGTGTAATCACCTATTAATGATAAACAAAGTAAAAAGACTTTTCCATCTGAGAATTTAAAAATTTATTAAATAATTGTTAGGTCTCAGGGAAGTAAATAATATCACCTACATTCCATGTAGTAGAATATATGGGTTAACTTTGAAACAGTGGTAAGAGAAAATTTCACAGCCTAATTATATCTATAAATAAATCTTTAAAAAATACAAGTTCTGGGGTGCCTGGGTGGCTCAGTTGGTTAAGCGTCCAGCTTCAGCTCAGGTCATGATCTCATGGTTCTTGGGGTCAAGCCCCACATCAGGTTCTGTGCTGAGAGCTCAGAGCCTGGAGCCTGTTTCAGATTCTGTGTCTCCCTCTGTCTCAGCCCAACCCTTGTTCAAACACTGTCTCTCTCTGTCTTAAATATAAATAAACATTAAAATAATAATAATGATAATAATAATATTAAATAAACGTACAGAGAAAACATCAGAAAGTTATAAATGAAACAACAACTTAAAGGAAAATTCAATGAAAATTAATAAAAATAAAATTTTAAATAAAAATATGGGATAAAAAACCAACCCTAGAATAAACCATTCATTCACACATACATTAACTCTTTGAAAACAATAAGCCAAACTTACAAACTACTATATGAACCAGGAAAAAAAATTAAACACAAATATACATAGTATAAAATGACACAGAAACTAATAATTTCTAAGATATTTTCAAAGTCAGAACACTTTGCACACATTTTATAAAGAATTTTCAAAGCCTAGCTGAAATGAATAATTTTATAGAAAACTAAATTACAGATGTGATCCACTCAAAATAAAAATGGTCTTAGAGGTCCATTTTCATAGAAGGAACATTACTATGGGGCTCTTCCTCAGAAAAGACACCGTGCTTCTATTATTTCACAGAATTTCAACAAACTTTCAAACATGAAGTGATTTATAATTTTTAGGGCTTATACACATAATTTTTATTGGGTGTATTTCCCAACTGTCCAAGTCTGGTGAGTGAAGAAAGTGTTCTCTGGAATCAAAATCACCCAGCTTTCATTTCTTGGCTGCATCCAATGTTTATTTACACGCTTTTCAGTGTATTTATATATTTTAAGGTCTTTCTTTGTTGAGGAATTATTTCCATCTGCCCCCAGAATTCTTTATGTTTAGATTCTTCTAACCAATAGCAAACCTCAGATTTCTAGATTTTAAGGTAAATGATGGGAAATTTCTGAAACGCACTGAATATACCAAATATGCAGATCTTCTGCCCATTTCTTCACTGGATTAATCATTTTTTGGGTATGGAGTTTAGTGAGCTCCTTGTATATTTTGGATACTAGCCCTTTATCTGATATGCCATTTGCCACTAGAATTTCCCATTCTGTCGGTTGCCTGTTAGTTTTTTTTGATTGTTTCCTTTGCCTTGCAGAAGCTTTTGATCTTGATGAGGCCCAAGTAGGTCATTTTTCTTCTTGATTTCCTTGACTCTGGGGATGTGTCAAGGAAGAAATTGCTGTGATTGAGGTCTAGGAGGCTATTTCCTGATTTTTCCTCAAGGGCTTTTATGGTTTCCTGTCTCACATTCAGATCCTTTATCCATTTTGAGTTTATTTTTGGGAATGGTGTCATAAAGTGGTCTAATTTCATTTTTCTACATGTTGCTGTCCAGCTCTCCCAACACCACCTGTTTAAGAGGTTGTCCTTTTTCCATTGGACACTCTTTCCTGCTTTGTCAACGATAAATTGGCCATATACTTGTGGGTCCAGTTCTGGGTTCTCTATTCTATTGCATTGGTCCATGTGTCTGTTTCTGTGCCAATACCATACTGTCTTGATGATGACAGCTTTGTAGTGGAGGCTAAAGTCTGGGATTGTGATGCTTCCCGTTTTGGTGTTCTTTTTCAATATTACTTTGGATATTAGGGTTCTTTTGTGGTTCCATACAAATTTTAAGATAGTTTGTTCTACCTTTGAGAAGAATGCTGGTGCAACTTTGATGGGGATTGCATTGAATGTATAAAATGCTTTGGGTAATAATAACATTTTAACAATGTTTATTCTTCCAATCCACATCAATGAAACCAAGAGTTGGTTTTTTGAAAAAATAAACAAAATTGATAAATCTCTAGCTAGGCTCCTCAGAAAGAAAAGAGAGAACATGCAAATAGACAAAATCATGACTGAAAAGGAATCTATTACAACAGATCCCTCAGAAATACAAGCAATCATCAGAGATTACTATGAAAAATTATACACCAACAAACTGGACAATCTAGAAGAAATGGACAAATTTCTAAACACACATGCACTACCAAATTTCAAAGAGAAAGAGATAGAAAATCTGAACAGACCATAAACAGTGAAGAAAACAAATCAGTTATCAAAAATCTATACAAGGAGCTCACTAAACTCCATACATGAAAAATGAATGATCCATCGAAGAAATGGGCAGAAGACCTGAATAGACACTTCTCCAAAGAGGACATTCAGATGGCCAACAGGCACATGAAATGATGCTTAGCGTCCCTCATCATCAGGGAAATTCAAATCAAAACCACACTGAGATACCACCTCACACTGGTCAGAGTCGATAAAATGAACAAATCAAGAGACTATAGATGCTGGCAAAGATGTGGAGAAACGGGCACCCTCCTACACTGTAGGTGGGAATGTAAACTGGTGCAGCCGCTCTGGAAAACAGTGTGGAGACCTCTCATAAAACTATCAGTAGAAATCCCCTATGACCCAGCAATAACACTGCTAGGGATTTACGCAGGGGATACAGAAGTGTTGATGCATAGGAGCACATGTACCCCAATGTTCATAGCGGCACTTTCTACAATAGCCAAATCATGGAAAGAGCCTAAATGTCCATCACCTGATGAATGGATCAAAAGATGTGGTATACATATATACAATGAAGTACTACACGGCAATGAGAAAGAATGAAACCTGACCATTTGTAGCAAAGTGGATGGACCTCAAGGGTGTCCTGCTAAGCGAAATAAGTCAGGCGGAGAAGGACAGATACCATATGTTTGCCCTCATAGGTCTAACAGGAGAAACCTCCCTTCCCATAGGGAGGGAAAGTGGGAAAGAGAGTTGGGGAGAGAGAGGGACACAAATCGTGAGAGACTATTGAGTACTGAAAACGAACTGAGGGCTGAAGGGGAAGGGGGTGGAGGAAGGGGGTGATGGCCATGGAGAGAAGCACTGGGTGTTATATGGAAACCAATTTGACAATACGCTACTATTAAAAAAAAAAGTAAATGAAAAAAAATAATGTCCAAAAATTTCACAAATGTTCTTCAAGACATGAATTTACATATTCAAGAATCCCAACACATCTAGGGGTGCTTGGGTGGCTCAGTCAGTTAAGCGTCCAACATCAGCTCAGGTCATGCTTTCATAGTCTGTGAGTTCAAGCCCTGCATCAGGCTCTGAGCCGACAGCTTGGAGCCTGGAGCCTGCTTCAGATTCTGTGTCTCCCTCTCTCTGTGCCCTCCCACATTCACACTCTGTCTTTCTCAAAAATAAATAAACATTAAAAAATTTTTAAATAGCAAAAGAATCCCAAAAAATCTCAAGCAGGATAAATATGAAGAAACAGCCAAACTGTGAAATTTTTTTTAAAAACCATGTCTTAAAAGCCACCCCCCTCCCAAAAAAAGAAATCAGAGCCAGAAAGCAGTGTAACAGAAATGTGAAAATGATATGAGAAAAAAAATGATGCAACCACCAGTTCAGGATTATATTTCCACTGAAAATACTCTAGGATTGAAAGTAAAATCAAGGCAAGTTTACATAACAGGAAACTAAGAGAATTTGTCCCCATAGACATGGACTAGCTTAACTACTGAAGGAAGGTTTCCAAGCTAAAGGGAAATTGTCGGAGACAGAAACTCAAGTAGTGAGGTGTCAGAAAGTCTGTATGTTCATTTACCCTCATAACTAGGGTTTTCTGAGTAGATAAACCTGGCACTTAGCCTGAGGCACAAGGCTTGAAATCTAAAATATGCTAAATAATTAGCAACAAATTGACTTTCTCAGAAGTATGTGTTTCCATTCAAAGGTGGAGGAAACCTAGGACCTTGGAACTGGGTGTTCACCTTCCATGGGACTACAAATAACCTAGGGAGCTAATGTTCCTCTCCCTCTGTCAGGTAGGGAGGGTAAGAATTGTTCCACTCCAAATAAGCTCCCAGGTTCTGGTTTCAGGGCTGTTCGTATGCAGTATAGACCTCCATGTGTGTACATTGGCTCTCATCACACAACCCGGGAGGATTAGGTCAATAGGAAACTCATCAGTTACTGCTGTAAGTAATCATCTGTCCATCCTCCAAAAACTTCCTTTTTCTTTTCAGGATAATATGAACAAATATGGATATTAAAAATCTATCATCAAAAAGAAATCAATAGTATAACTATGACTATTTGAATAAACAGAAAAGATAATCTCTTCTTCTTAATTTCTTTAGAATGCTTATGAATAAAGCAAAAATTACTACATTTTCCTATGAATTTTTAATGCACACAGATGTTATAGACTTTAGTATAAAGGATGGGGTGGGGATAAATAGATCCAAATAATTCCAAAGCTTCTAAACTTCTGGTATAACCACAACATTATCTCTGGTAGACTGCGAACATTATGGATAGAATTGTGTTTCAGCTCTAAAACTTCCTTTCATTGCTTTCATTGTGATAGTGGAACACTTCTCCCTTGCCAGCCATTGTGACAATAAGTTTCATAGGTAGAAATGCTTAGGGGACAGATAGCTTCTGCACTTTCACCAAGGGGGTGGGGGTTCCCCCAGAAAGTTCAGAGGTGTAGCCCTTTCCATAGATTGTGTCCCTGAGGAACCTGGAGGGGAGAACCCAAAGGTCATTGCACTGATTCCGAAGCTACCTCTAAAAAGACAGTTTGGTATTTGTATATAAATGTAGGCAAATAGACCAAAATAGTGTCCAGAAATGGATCTACATTTGTATAGGCAATTAATCTTCCACAAGGCTGCCAGGTATTCAATTCAATAATCTTTTCAACAATGATGAATTGAGTAGAAAAAGACCCTTGCCATCTTCTCTTACCATATAAAAATTTTAACTTGAAATGAATCATACCCTGCCTGGAAAAGCTGATATTATAAAATTTCTAAAAAAATCAACCTGGGAAAAATCAATGTGAAATTGAGTTTTGGAAACCTTTCTTAAGTAATACTCAAAACATATGGGCCATAACATTCAAAATCAATAAATGAGACTACACCAAAGCTAAAGAAAACTCTGGTCTTTGAAAGACACTGGTAAAAAATTAAAAGGAAACCACAACACGGTGAAACTATTTTGATAATACATATATGACCCAAAAAAGTATGTGGAAAACATAAAGAACTCATACAATTCAATAAGAAGATAAGTAATCCTATCCAAACATGGGAAAGGCAGATGCATTCCAGTGGGGAAATGAATAAAAGATGGTAGGAAAGTGTTCAATTAAAGAAAACGCAGAAATAGCCAACTGATGTACAAAAAGCTATCTGGCATTTTTAGTCATGAAGGAAATCCAGAGTCAGGCACGGCCGGTTCCATGTGGGTCTCCACGACGGATGAAGGCTGATACGTTGTGTTGAGTATGGCAGGCAGCTGGGGGCTCTCACATGTTGCTGTGGAGAAAGTCAGAGGGCAAAATGGTTTGCCTAGTTGTTGGGCAACCTCTTAGAAAGTAACGTGTGTTTACTACATGACTCAGCAATGCCACACCTACATATTTGTTCAACAGAACAAAAACATCCCATGTGTTACGGAGTATGTGAAAATTGAGAAAGAGCACCATCCTCAGGTGCCTACACAGAGACTCTGCAGTGTATTTCCACAAAGGCACAAAAACAATGAACTCCTGAGTAAAACACAGTGTGGACACATTTCAAAAATATGCTTTATGAAAGAGACCAAAAAGCAAAAAGTATCCTATTCCTATGAAATTCTAGTATTGTTAATGCAGTGGTGGCCGAGGAGACTGATCAGGAAGGGGCATGTGGGATGATTTTGGGGTTACGAAATGCTTTATATTGATCATGGTGGAGGTTACATAGGATACATATATATTTGCGAAAACACTTAAAACCATACACTTAATGTGGATTTCTTCTATTATATATAAATTATATCTCAATATCTTTGGTTAAGAGATGGAACATAGGGGTGCCTGGGTGCCTTAAAGCATCCAGCTTCAGCTCAGGTCATGATCTCACAGCTGTGGGTTCAGGCCCTGCATCAGGCTCTGTGCTGATAAGTAGCTCAGAGCCTGGAGCCAGTCTTCAGACACTGCGTTTCCCTCTCTTTCTGCCCCTCCCCTGATTACGCCGTGTCACTCAAAAATAAATAAAAACACTAATAAAATTTTTTTAAAAAGAGATGGAACATAAATGAACCCAACAATATGTATAAAAGCTAATGGTAGAAACTTGCTAGGAGCAAATATAAGAGGGGTTTTTCTTAACATTGGTTTAAGAAAATGTTTTTCAGACAAGACACAAGAAGCACTAAGAATGAAAGAATAAATTATTAGTAAATTAGGCAGAATTAAAAAGCTCACTCTCACTAAAAACATTACTGAAACCTAGAAATGCAGGCTGCAGACATGGGGAGAATATTCACAATACATGTTTCTTTACAAAAAACTTTAATCCAGTCTCTGTCATTAACTCCCAGAACTCAGTAATTAGAAACCAGTCTTATGCACATAGAACACCAGAACAATTTACTAAAAAGATATAGATGCTGGTGAGGGTGTGGAGGGACGGGCACCCTCCTACACCGCTGGTGGCAATGTCAACAGGTGCAGCTGCTCTAGAAAACTGTGTGGGGATTCCTCAAAAAACTATCAGTAGAATTCCCCTATGACCCAGCAATAACACTGCTAAGGATTTACCCAAGGGATACAAAAGTGCTGATGCATAGGGGCACATGTACCCCAATGTTCACAGCGGCACTGTCAACAATAGCCAAATCATGGAAAGAGCCTAATGTACATCACGTGATGAGTGGATGAACAAGATGTGGTTTATATATACAATGGAGTATTACGTGGCAATGATAAAGAATGAAATATGGCCATTTGTAGCAAAGTGGATGGAATGCGAGGGTGCCATGCTAAGTGAAATAAGTCAGGTGGAGAAGGAAAGATACCATATGTTTGCCCTCATAGGTCTAACAGGAGAACAGGAGAAACCTAATGGAGGACCATGGGGAGGAAAAGGGGGAAAGAGAGTGGGGGAGAGAGAGGGATGCAAAACCTGAGAGACTATTGAATACTGAAAATGAACCAAGGATTCAAGAGGGAAGGGGAGTGGGAAAAGAAGTGGTGGTGATGGAGGAGGGCACTTGTGGGGAAGAGCACTGGGTGTTATATGGAAACCAATTTGACAATAAACTATTTTAAAATAAATAAATAAATAAATAAATAAATAATAAATAAAAACATTTAAAAATAGCCAATCAGTAAATGGGGGGGGATAGGTTCAACATAATTAGATATCAGGGTGATACAAAATAAAACGAAATGACATGGTACCTACCCCACTAAAATTACCTATATTTAGAAAAACTAAAAAACAGCAAAACAAAACACCTGTCAATACCAAAAGTTGGAAAGGATATGAAGCAACTGATAGGAGTATCATGTGCCATACCCACTTTGGAAAACATTGGGCAACATTTTATAGAATTAAATATATATCTACCCAGACATCAGAGAGAAGAACAAAGCAAATGTCCACAAAAGACTTCTACAAAATACGTTCGTGGCAGGTTTATTCATAATAGCAATTAGAGGCAACAACCCAAATGTCTACCACCCGATAAATGGATAAGCCTATTCTGGCGTAGTCTCACAAGAGAATCCTACATAGCAATGAGTCAGACCAAGATAAATACCATATGATGTGGAGTCCCAAAACGCTGAGCTCACAGAGACAGAGAGTGGGATGGTGACAGCCAGGGGCAGGAGAGTGGGGAGGTGGGAGATGTTGGTCAAAGGGTGCACTCCTGCAGTTATGAATGAGTTCTGGGGTCCCAGGTAGGGCATGATGACCTTAGTTAACAGCACTGGGTTATATACTTGAAAGTCACCGTGAGAGTTGATCTGAATTGTTTTCCCCACAAAAATAAAAGTAATGTGTGAGGTGATGGAGGTGTTAGCTAATCTGACAGTGGTAAGCGTTTCTCTATATACACGTATATCATCATTACGTTGCACGTCTTTACCTTACACAGTGCTGTGTGTCAATACATCTCAGTACAGCTGGGGGAAAAAATCACTACTCTGTTGTCTCAAGGCACGAAGCCAGGTGGAAAGTGGCATGGAATAATGTTTAGGGTGACAGATTCTTGTATTTCTTGAGTGCTCTGGTGGTTAAGTAAGTGGAATGTATTTGCAAAAGCTCATAAATAACTTACATGTAAAATATTTGAATTTTATTTATGTAAATTATTCCTCAATTAAAAACTAAGTTAAGGGAAAAGTGAATGCAAAAGGAACTTAAAACTCCATGACCACATTTTAAAACACCAAATCAAAAAAATATACTCAAGAAATTCAAAATACAGTACTAAAAATTTTGAAACAGAAAGCAGAGGAAAAGAATATTTATTTTTCTGTTGGTCCTAATATGGTGAGACCAAGAACCAATAACAACCACCAATGGGAAGAACCTAAAAACCAATTGGCCAACCTGAGAGCACCATCCCAAAGAAAGAAATCTTATTGCTGCATTAACAGTTAGATCCTTTGCTACTCAGCACAGAACGAGCTCTTGTTACAAGACTAGGGCTTCATGGTGGCCCATGAACTCAGACCAAGCTCATGCAGAAAAACCCAGCAGAACAACATCCCTGCAGGAATTAGCGGGCGGCCTCTGAAATGACGACCCGGATGGAGATTGCACTCCACACAAAGGCTTGTACTGATAACCCGGATGTTGATTCTCCTCTACAAAGGCTTGGTGTGCTCATGGGGGGCCATGCTGGAGGGTGGGTGGGCTTCAGCTGTGCTCCTCTCCAGACATTTCCTCAGCAGCATCCACACCGCATCCTAATAACAACCACTCCTGCAGCAACGCACAGCCAAACCCTGACTGATGTGGGTTCATAAAGTCCTGGCCATCTTGGCCCAAGGCAGCCCCCAACCCCCGCATGGTCATTGTACCCCAGAGCTCACTTTCCGCCTCCCAGGGGCGGTGGACGCTATCACTGGGAGTCCCTCCGGCTTGACCTCTCCCTCTGCCCAAGATCCTCATCCCACACGTGTTAATCCCATGCACTTACTGATAAGCATCCTACATCCCACACCCTTTCCGAGTGTGCTTCCTGCGGAACTTGCCTTGCAAGAGCTTGGATGTCCACAGAACAGATGGAAACTTATATTTTGAATAATACTTCAGAATAAGCTGAAAGGAATTAAAGATGTAATAGCTTGTGAAAAATATTAGCAAAGATCAGAATTTAAAAGAATTCAGTTACAGGAGATTGAGGAAGAGAAGATTTGGAAAGCGAAGAGACAGATTAGGAAGCAGTTAGAAATGAATGAAAAGCCACTTCCTTCATGACGTCTAACCCTGGAAGAGCACACACGTGAATGAACGTGATCGATGCGGCCAGAACAGAGAAAGCAGATATGAAAGTGGGAAAACTAGAGAAAGGACGAAAATAATTGTAGAGAATGCATCCTCTAGACATCTAGCCTTATAAAGTGTGAAGCTGGCCAACACTGAGGCATGGGAGGAGAAGCCACAGGAGGTGTTTCCAGTGGTGAAGACAGAGTAGCCAGAGTCTTAAGTTATTCTACTTTTGGCCTGTATGAAACAGAGTGATGTTGAAAAGACCACCAAATGCCTAATCGCAGCAAGGCAAGATTTTATTTACGGCCAGGTCAAACTTGGTCTCCTGGTCTTAAGGAGAAGAGAATGGCCCCGACCAAAGGCAGCAGTGAGATTATAGAGACAGAATATGTCATTATTTAGTTACCCAATTACATTCACAGCATTCCATGGTAGCCAATTGCATTGTAATACATAGACGTTAGTTTTTGGCAGGAACCTATCAATTTAAAGTTTTCTGTTCTTTAAAATGACCAATCATAGTTAGACAGTGACTAAGCAAATTTTCTGTAGTTTTGGCCTTGGTTGGACCTTAGTAACCATAGAGAAGGGGTGGGGAAGCAGTTTGCAACAAGTTATCTACTACATTCCATAAGTAACTTAACCTATTACATTCCATAAGCTGACCTAATACACTGTATAGATTCACTCTGAAAATGCATTGATATGCCAATCGTGATCTGAATGCTTTCTGTCAGTGAGTTTTGTTTCCAGAAAAAGGGAACATGATACACTGTTCTTCATGAATGGAGTATGTTTTATATGAAGATGTTAATATTAATATTTTCTGTCCTGTGCATTTTTAGATTGCCTCTGAAAATGTTTGCCCTTATATTTTGACCTCTGTGTTTCATTCAAATGTAACTTAACACTAATCACATTGTCTCACTTAACACACACACACATTATAAATAAATAACAGAAGTTATTTGAATATTAGCAAGAAATATCTATAATAAGTCAACAAATACTCCATTCCTAAATAATATTTGGTCAATAAATGACAATTGCAAAAGTGTTAGGAAGAAAACCAAAAGAATGCAATTAAATAGCAGAGACGGACCATGCCATACTTAGAGATACGTGGTGCTATAAAGGCCTTAGTTATTTAACTACTAAGAATGAAAAGAATATAAGGCGTAATCCAAAACCTGAAAAATCAGAGACAAAAGTAAGAAAAGAGGTAATAAATTTAAATAGAATTATTGATTACACACTTTAATTTGAACATTTAAATAAAGTTAACAAGTAAGAACACAGTTACATTTCACCTGAAAAACAGTCACACGAGAAATATGAACTTCATTTTCATTCAGTATGCTTTAAAGAGAATATTGATAAGCTGCTGTGTGTCCAGAAGCCTGCACACAAGTAGGCAAGATGTCTGAAATTCAGGTGGCCAATGGGAAATGTCCCAAGTGTAACTATCTCCAACATCTGAGAGCCAAGATTGGACCCAGTGTACGATATGAGAGACTCAGAACATGAGAATCATAGAAAGGGGAGTATCTACCACATCGATGGGGAAACAACAGGTCCCAAGTCAGTGCAGACTTAGTTCCGCAGGAGGTCTTGAGGAAACACCTTCCGAAGGGTGAGATGTAGGACAAGATGGCCACCCAAGTCACTCTCTTAGAGGACATAGTCTGATGACAACTTTGAAACTGGGTAGTTTCCTCTCCTTAATGGATTCAGTGGGGAAGGCCAAATAGACCTCTCTTCCAGCTTCTTCACATAACTGGATGGTTATTTTTTCCCCTCATTTATGTAGCAACTCTATATCAAATAAGTAGTGGTTCAAAGGGGTGGTCAGAAAAAGCACCTAGAAATATAGTTTTCAGAGAATTGGAAAGATATAAAAGTTCCTTGCAAAGATGTGCAAAGTATTGTTTAATGAGCCTTACATTCTGTGTAGTTGTACATTTTACACATGCTCTCTTTCATCTTATCCATGAGATACAAACAAACAAAAAAACCTGTGAAGTAGAATAGGAAAATTATCTTTATATTCCATACTTTAAAGTTTAGATTCAGAAAAAAAATAACATTCTTAAAGTCATTACTTAACTAGTGTTCATCATTCCTACTACAGTGAGTGGTTTCCCCACCATGTCACACCTCCACATCTAAACCACCTTCAGACCGAATCACCCCAGGTTAAGCTAGATATAGCCTTAAACCAAGAGTACAATCAGAGCTTTGGGGCAAAAAAGCCAAAGATAGAAGGAGCGATAAAGGTTTCTAGAAGCCCTTGAGAACTGTAAACTGAGAGAAACAACCAGAGGAGGAGAATTAACCTTTAGTGACACACACTGTGCTACCTCCATTAGTCTTTCCAACAACCTTGAGCAGAATAGATGGCCAGGCCTGCCTTACATGAGAGTACTTTTGGGCCCTGCAATGTCAAACAACGTGACCTAAAACCACACACTTATAGAGATGAGTCTTACAAGAGACTTTTATGATTTAGTGACACATTTGGCCCAAATGTGTGTGTGTACTGTTGAAAACATTCTAATTAGGAAGTCTTAAGAGAAAACCCAGTCTTTCCAATCATTTTCTGAATGGCCAGCTGTACATCTCTGTTCCTAAGGCTGTATACCATAGGGTTCAACAGTGGGGTGATGATGGTGTAGGTCACTGTCACAAGTCTGTCTTTGCCTGATGAAAACTTGGCTGAGGGCCGCAGGTAGACAGAGGAGGCACAGCCATAGTGGACAATGACCACAATAAGATGGGAGGCGCAGGTGGAAAAAGCTTTTCTCTTCCCATCAGCAGATGGGATCTTCAAGATGGTGTGGACAATGAAGCCATAAGAGATGCAAATAAAGATCAAAGGCACAACCAGCACCAAGACACCACCGATGAAGATGACCAGCTCATTGATATAGGTTTCAGAACAGGCAAGTCGGATGACTGGTGAGATGTCACAAAAGTAGTGGTTAACCTTGTTGGAACCACAGAAAGGGAGGCTGAAGACCAAAGTTGTTCCCACAAGAGATATCAGGAAGCCACTCACTATACAAATTGTTGCCAGCTGTCCACATACTTTCCAGTTCATGAGAACAGGGTAGCGCAGAGGCCGGCAGATGGCTGTGTAGCGATCATAACCCATAACTCCCAGAAGCAGGCAATTGGTGACAGCAAAGCCAAGGAAGAAGAACATCTGGGTGGCACAGCCCATAAAGGACAGTGTCCTGAGGACAGAGAGCAGGTTGATAAGCATCTTGGGCAGGATAACAATTGTGTAGAAGACCTCAGAGGTTGAAAGGATGCAGAGAAAAAAATACATGGGGGTGTGGAGGCTGCGGTCCAGCCGGATTACGGAGATGATGGTGAAGTTTCCACTCAGGATGATCAAATAGAGGCAGAGAAAGAGCACAAACAGGACAGGCTGCAATTTGCCAAAGCTGGAGAAACCCAGCAGTAGGAATTCAGTGACCCGGGAGGAATTGGCCATGAAGAGCAGACGCCACTGAACAACGCTGGTGCAATCAGGTCCAGAGACCCTCGGGAGACTTACCTTTCATAACGTAGCCAGCACCAATCTGGTGTGAATGAGAAACAACTGGCAAGAAAGAGGGAAAAAATGATTAGAAATTAACCAAAAATCACCCGAAATTACTATGTACCCAGAGCGCTGTTTTACTGCCAGTGAGTTTGGCAGTGAATCTGAGGACAAGTGTCCACAGGAAGGCACAGACATTTGCTCAAATAAAGCCTGCCCTACAGCCCCCACCCTGACTCTGCTCTTGCAGACTTATGTAGTCTCCCCTTAATTTTTTGGTAAACTCATACTCAAAAGACGTTTTATGTAATTATGATTTCAAGTGGTCATAGATTCATTCACATCACTAATCCATGTATTCTACCAGCAATAGTACCAATGTCTGAGGGTCCACCTGCTTCTAACACATTCCTCAGCTGAGGAAGCACTCTTGATCTGCCTTTGTGTTTCTCATCTCTGAAAAGCACAGTTCTTTTTCTTTAGTAACCTCTTACTCCCTTTCTATGCAGTTAATTTGGTTTGGGGTACCTGGGTGGCTCAGTCAGTTAAGCATCTGACTTTGGCTCAGGTCATGATGTCACAGCTCATGAGTTCAAGTCCCAAGTCAGGCTCTGTGCTGATGGCTTGGAGCCTGGAGCCTGCTCCACATTCTGTCTGTCTCTCTGTCTCTGCCACTCCCCGACTCTCTCTTTCAGAAATAAATAAACTTTAAAAATAATTTTAAGTTAATTAGGTTTAGAACCACGTTGCTGTATAAGAACAAGTGTTCTTGTAAGACAGCAGGGCTGATTTCCCTTGCAGAAAATACAAAACTGGAAGAGTTTAGTTTTACTTCGGCATTCGCTGGCTACCCCTTTGGTTGCACATCTTACGCTGCTCTTTCTGACTCAAGAGACCAACATTCCCAGGATTTCTCTGAATTCTTAGTAGGGAGGTTCAGATACTTGCCCTAGTGCTTCTGATAACTTATTGTCACTGGTGTTAAGTTACATACATTTTCGTCAAAATATTCTTGCCCTCTCCCCTCTCTCGCCCAGATCTGGTCCTTCACTTGGATTCTGTATGTCAATAACAACTTTCAAAAGCCTCTGAATCACATAAGCGGTGGATTTGTGAGACATGTTTAAACACATGATTTTTCTCATCCTCCACATCCGATCTATTTTTGCTTCCGCAATACTTCTAGGATTTTTTCTTGTGGGTGTGCAAGAGATAGAAACAGAGAGGGAGGAAGGGAGAGAAAGAGAGAAGGAAATCTCAGCCTCTAATATTCTCTTGCCTTCATCTGTGGCCCACCCATCATTTATATTTTTTTAAAGTCACTGAACTTTCTCTAACACCTATAGGTAAAGTTTGCTGTTCTAGTATATTTAGCATTATTATATTTCAACCGTGTTTCCTGAATCTTTATCAAAAGACTTAGCCAGTCTGTTATATCCAAACTATTTCTTTTTGATTGTCTCTCCAATCAAAAAGAAGCCCTCAGGGATAAGGACCATACCTTATTCCTTGTGTATCCTTGAAACTTAACCCAATATTTAAATGAGATGTAAGTGCTTGATGAATAAATAAATTGAATAGTCTATCAATTAATTATTTCCTTTTACAGCAGCTGGGTTCCCTGTGTAACAGCACATGCTCCTAAGTGAAAGCATGCCTGTGCTCTCCATCTATTCTATGATCTCTATCAATTTCATTTTTTTCCTCTTAGTCTAATGCTGTACCCACATAAATGATCAAAACTGATTCTGTGGTTCTGCCTTCTTGCTGACCTCCATCTTGATCCCGTTTCCACCATCCACTCATCCTTTCTGTCATTTGATCACATTTCCCACCACTAGTGGGATTTGGTCACAGATTCATTAGATAATGCAACAATTTAAATATTTACATACAAGAAATGTATGGGTTGTCACTGTTCTCCTCAATAAGGAAGTCAAAGTCCCTAAATAAAAACAAAAACTTTACAGTCCTTCAAATCAGAGTCCTCTTTGCCAGTGACATTATGGTGTCTTCATTCTCAGATACTTCCTTGAAACTTCTATAAAGGTTTCTAGGTAAAACTTGCCAAAATTTTCTTCCCTGTCATAATGTGCCAAAGGTCTTCTTTCATTTTCCATAAACTCTGTGGACCAATAAGAGGAAACTCTCTACATGACTCCACAGAAAAATATAACCTTTGCCTCTTGTCTGTGGGCAGTTTAGCTAATGTCTCAATGAGCACCACGGATGGTCTTTCCTTTCTACATTGGCCTCAATGCCTTGGTGGCAGTTCAGATCCTCTCTTCCACAGGGAGCCAATTATCACATTGTGCCCAATGTTTGTTCATAATTTCCCCCAGTTAGCAACTATAGTAATACACTTCGAGAGTCAGTTGGCGAATGAGAAAGCCTTTACTAATACCCCATAAGGATTAGTCAGTTTCCTCTTAGAAATTCTCAGGGGAGTTATTGAAAATTGAAAGTTTACTGGGCATCATTTGTTAAAACAAACATCAATGGAATGGCCTCCTTGGAGGTTCCTTACCTAATGACTCAAATTTTCCTTCTTAGGTGGGAGAAAAATGCAAATTTTACATATTCATTTCTGACATCTGCAGGAGGGGAGGAAAGACACAAATTAAGGATGGAATGTTGGAATGGCAGAGGCACCACTCCTGGGAAACGTACTTGTTCCTAGAATACAATGTGACCAGGATCAGTATTTGTACAATAAATTAATTCATTATTTAAATTTGGATTACGGGAAAGAATGTGGTAGTGCCCTTGTTTGGGTAGGTTTTTGCTGAGATGTCTCCTTTGGTAGAACTACCTCCTAATTTCAGATTGCGTATTTATCCCCTCTGCCAGTGAGTCCAAACACTTAGGCTGGAAATAGGACAAATGCTAAAGACTGATTGAAATGATTCAGAAAGACTAAAAATACAGAGTTGAGAAAATTTGTACAGCACTCACAAACCTAAAAAGCAAGGGAGGGATCTTGACATTTGACAATTTAAGATTCAGACCGGGAGCATTAAGAAACAAAAGACAGTAACAATAAATAAATAAATAAATATATAAATAAATAAAATAAAATAAATACTTTTAATGACAACAAGTACAACTCACAGTGAAATTGTACTAGATGTAAATTTACTTCCTCGCCAAAAAACACTGGTGCAAATTTCATAAGAAAAAAACTTATAAAATATTTACAAGGAGATACACTAAAAATGGGAAACATTTATACACCATTGCTCAAACAGGTCAGGAAGAAAAATATAACTTAAGAATTTAGAAGGCCTAAGCAGCAAGTTAGTGAAGTATATCTGAAAAGCATATAATGTACTCTATGTTCTAATGAAAAGGGCACATGCTCATTTCAAGGCACATGAAGTAAGCAGGTATTTTCCTTGCATAATAAGTCACAATAAAACCTTGAACCAAGGTCAGAGAGTGATAAGAATATAAACAATAGTCCCCAATTCGAGTGTAATCACCTATTAATGATAAACAAAGTGAAAAGACTTTTCCATCTGAGAATTTTAAAATTTATTAAATAATTGTTGGGTCAGAAGGAAGTAAATAATATCACCTACATTCCATGTAGTAGAATATATGGGTTAAGTTTGAAGCAGTGATAAGATAAACTTTCACAGCCTAAATATATATATAAATAAATCTTTTAAAAATGCAATTACTGGGGTGCCTGGGTGGCTCAGTCGGTTAAGTTTCCAGCTTCGGCTCAGGTCATGATCTCATGGTTCCTGGGGTCAAGCCCTGTATCACGTTCTGTGCTGAGAGCTCAGAGCCTGGAGCCTGTTTCAGATTCTGTGTCTCCCTCTGTTTCTGCCCCTCGCTTGTTCAAACATTGTCTTTCTTTGTCTTAAATAAAAATAAACATCATCATCATAACAATAATGATAATAATAATAATAAATAAACATACAGAGAAAGCATCAGAAAGTTAGAAATGAAACAACAACTTAAAGGAAAATTCAAAGAAATAATAATAAAAACAAAATTTTAAATAAAAATATGGGATAAAAAACCAACCCTAGAATGTTTCCATTCATTCACACATACATTAACTCTTTGAAAACAATAAGCAAAACTTACAAACTACTATATGAACCAGGGAAAAAAAATTAAACACAAATATACAGAGTATAAAATGACACAGAAACTAATCATTTCTAAGATATTTTCAGTCAGAACACTTTTTACGCATTTTATAAAGAATTTTCAAAGACTAGCTGAAATGAATGGTTTTGTAGAAAACTAAATTCCAGATGTGATCCACTCAAAATAAAAATGGTCTTAGAGGTCCATTTTCATAGAAGGAACATTACTATGGGGCTCTCCCTCAGAAAAGACACCGTGCCTCTATTATTTCACAGAATTTCAACAAACTTTCAAACATGAAGTGATTTCTAATTTTTAGGACTTATACACATAATTTTTATTGTGTGTTTTCCCAACTGTCCAAGTCTAGTGAGTGAAGAAAGTGTTCACTGGAATCAAAATCACCCAGCTTTCATTTCGTGGCTGCATCCAATGTTTATTTACACACTTTTCAGTGTATTTATATATTTTAAGGTCTTTCTTTGTTGAGGAATTATTTCCATCTGCCCCCAGAATTTTTTATGTTTAGATTCCTCTAACCAATAGCAAACCTCAGATTTCTAGATTTTAAGGTAAATGATGGGAAATTTCCGAAACCCATTGAATATACCAAATACGCAGGTCTTCTGCCCATTTCTTCACTGGACTAATCATTTTTCGTGTATGGAGTTTAGTGAGCTCCTTGTATATTTTGGATATTAGCCCTTTATCTGATATGCCTTTTGCCACTAGCTTTTCCCATTCTGTCGGTTGCCTGTTAGGTTTTTTTTGATTGTTTCCTTTGCCTTGCAGAAGATTTTGATCTTGATGAAGCCCAAGTAGTTTATTTTTCTTCTTGATTCCCTTGCCTCTGGGGATGTGTTGAGGAAGAAATTGCTGTGATTGAAGCCTAGGAGGCTATTTCCTGCTTTTTCCTCAAGGGTTTTATGGTTTCCTGTCTCACAGGAATGGTGAATTTTTGTGAATGGTGTCATAAAGTGGTCCAATTTCATTTTTCTACATGTTGCTGTCCAGCTCTCCCAACACCACCTGTTTAAAAGACTGTCTTTTTCCATTGGACACTCTTTCATGCTTTGTCAAAGATTAATTGGCTATACACATGTGGGTCCAGTTCTGGATTCTCTATTCTATTCCATTGCTCCATGTGTTTGTGTTTGTGCCAATACCATACTGTTTTGATGATGACAGCTTTGTAGTAGAGGCTAAAGTCTAGGATTGTGATGCCTCCTGGTTTGATGTTCTTTTTCAATATTACTTTGGCTATTAGGGGTCTTTTGTGGTTCCATACAAATTTTAAGATAGTTTGTTCTACCTTTGAGAAGAATGCTGGTACAACTTTGATGGGGATTGCATTGAATGTGTAAATTGCTTTGGCTAATAATAACATTTTAACAATGTTTATTCTTCCAATCCACATCAATGAAACCAAGAGTTGGTTTTTTGAAAAAATAAACAAAATTGATAAACCTCTAGCTAGGCTCCTCAGGAAGAAAAGAGAGAACACGCAAATAGACAAAATCATGACGGAAAAGGGATCTATTACAACAGATCCCTCAGAAATACAAGCAATCATCAGAGATTACTATGAAAAATTATACGCCAACAAACTGGACAATCTAGAAGAAATGGACAAATTTCTCAACACACATGCACTACTAAATTTCAAACGAGAAGAGATAGAAAATCTGAACAGACCCATAACCAGTGAAGAAAACGAATCAGTTATCAAATATCTATACAAGGAACTCACTAAACTCCATACACAAAAAATGAATGATCCAGTGAAGAAATGAGCAGAAGACATGAACAGACACTTCTCCAAAGAGGACATCCAGATTGCCATCAGGCACATGAAACGATGCTCGGTGTCACTCATCATAAGGGAAATTCATATCAAAACCACACTGAGATACCACATCACACCGGTCAGAGTCACTAAAATGAACAAATCAAGAGACTATAGGTACTGGTGAGGGTGTGGAGAGACGGCACCCAACTACACTGTTGGTGGGGATGTAAACTGGTGCAGCTGCTCTGGAAAACAGTGTGGAGACTTCTCAAAAATCTATAAATAGAACTCCCCTATGAACCAGCAATAACACTGCTAGGGATTTACGCAGGGGATATAGAAGTGCTAATGCATAGGAGCACATGTACCCCAATGTTCATATCGGCACTTTCTACAATAGCCAAATCATGGAAAGAGCCTAAATGTCCATCACCTGATGAGTGGATCAAGAAAATGTGGTATATATACACAATGGAGTATTACATGGGAGTGAGAAAGAATAAAATCTGGCCATTTGTAGCAAAGTGGATGGACCTCAAGGGTGTCCTACTAAGCGAAATAAGTCAGGCAGAGAAGGACAGATACCATATGTTTGCCCTCATAGGTCTAACAGGAAAACAGGAGAATCCAAACAGAGGACCATAGGGAGGGAAAGGGGGAAAGAGAGTTGGGGAGAGAGAGGGACACAAATCATGAGAGACTATTGAGTACTGAAAACGAACCGAGGGCTGAAGGGGAAGGGGGCAGAGGAAGGGGGTGATGGCCATGGAGAGAAGCACTGGGTGTTATATGGAAACCAATTTGACAATACACTACTATTAAAAAAAAAAAAGTAAATGAAAAAAAATAATGGCCAGAAATTTCACAAATGTCCTTCAAGACGTGAATTTACATATTCAAGAGTCCCAAGACATCTAGGGGTGCTTGGGTGGCTCAGTCGGTTAAGTGTCCAACTCTCATAGTCTGTTAGTGTCATGCTCTCATAGTCTGTGAGATCAAGCCCCGTGTCAGGCTCTGTGCCGACAGCTTGGAGCCTGGACCCTGCTTCAGATTCTGTGTCTCCCTCTCTCTCTGCCCTCCCACATTCACGCTCTGTCTTTCTCAAAAATAAATAAACATTAATTTTTTTTTATACAACAAAAGAATCCCAAAAAATCTCAAGCAGGATAAATATGAAGAAACTCATACCTTGGTGTATCAGAGCCAAACTGTGAACTATTTTTTAAAAACCATGTCTTAAAAGCCACCCCCCTCCCAAAAAAAGAAATCAGAGCCAGAAAGCAGTGGAACAGAAATGTGAAAATGATACGAGAAAAAAAAATGATGCAACCACCAGTTCAGGATTATATTTCCACTGAAAATACTCTAGGATTGAAACTAAAATCAAGACAAGTTTACATAATAGGAAACTAAGAGAATTTGTCCCCATAGACATGGACTAGCTTAACTACTGAAGGAAGGTTTCCAAGCTAAAGGGAAATTGTCGGAGACAGAAACTCAGGTAGTGAGGTGTCAGAAAGTCTGTATGTTCATTTACCCTCATAACTAGGGTTTTCTGAGTAGATAAACCTGGCACTTAGCTTGAGGCACAAAGGTTGAAATCTAAAATATGCTAAATAATTAGCAACAAATTGACTTTCTCAGAAGTATGTGTTTCCATTCAAAGGTGGAGGAAACCTAGGACCTTGGAACTGGGTGTTCACCTTCCATGGGACTACAAATAACCAGGGAGCTAATGTTCCTCTCCCTCTGTCAGATAGGGAGGGTAAGAATTGTTCCACTCCAAATAAGCTCCCAGGTTCCTGGTTTCAGGGCTGTTCGTATGCAGTATAGACCTCCATGTGTGTACATTGGCTCTCATCACACAACCTGGGAGGATTAGGTCAATAGGAAACTCGTCAGTTACTGCTGTAAGTAATCATCTGTCCATCCTCCAAAAACTTCCTGTTTCTTTTCAGGATAATATGAACAAATATGGATATTAAAAATCTATCATCAAAAAGAAATCAATAGTACAACTATGACTATTTGAATAAACAGAAAAGATAATCTTTTTTTCTTAATTTCTTTAGAATGCTTATGAATAAAACAAATATTACTACATCATCCTATGAATTTTTAATGCACACAGATGTAATAGACTTTAGCATAATGGATGGGGTGGGGATAAATAGATCCAAGTAATTCCAAAACTTCTACACTTCAGGTGTAACCACAACATTATCTCTAGTAGACTGCGAACATTATGGATAGAATTGTGTTTCAGCTCTAAAACTTCCTTTCATTGCTTTCATTGTGATAGTGGAACACTTCTCCCTTGCCAGCCATTGTGACAATAAGTTTCATCAGTAGAAATGCTTAGGAGACAGCCGCACGAGATGTGGACCCTGTCCCTGGTTCTGCTATGCTCTCTTTAGCCTGGAGACCTGCGGTGTAATGGACACCCAGTGGTATTCCCTTCCACCATTTCAGCTGCGCTGTCCCCACCAGCAATTCTCCCAGAAGTTTCCACAGTGAGACACTTCCCATAGATGGCTTCTGCACTTTCATCAAGGGTGGGGGGGGGTTCTCCCAGAAAGTTCAGAGGTGGAGCCCTTTCCATAGATCGTGTCCCAGAGGAACCTGGAGGGCAGAACCCAGAGGTCATTGCACTGATTCCGAAGCTACCTCTAAAAAGACAGTTTGGTATTTGTATATAAATGTAGGCAAATAGACCAAAATAGTGTCCAGAAATGGATCTACATTTGTATAGGCAATTAATCTTCCACAAGGCTGCCAGGTATTCAATTCAATAATCTTTCCAACAATGATGAATTTGGGTAGAAAAGGAAACTTGTCATCCTCTCTTACCATATAAAAATTTAACTGGAAATGAATCATACCCTGCCTGGGAGAGCTAATATTATAAAATTTCTAAAAAATCACCCTGGGAAAAATCAATGCTAAATTGAGGTTTGGAAACCTTTCTTAAGTAATACTCAAAACATATGAGCCATAACATTCAAAATCAATAAATGAGACTACACCAAAGCTAAAGAAAACTCTGGTCTTCGAAAGACACTGGTAAAAAAATGAAAAGGAAACCACAACATGATGAAACTATTTTGATAATACATATATGACCCAAAAAAGTATGTGGAAAATATAAAGAACTCATACAATTCAATAAGAAAAGTAATCCTATCCAAACATGGGAAAGGCAGATGCATTCCAGTGGGGAAATGAATAAAAGATGGTAGGAAAGTGTTCAACTAAAGAAAACGCAGAAATAGCCAACTGACACACAAAAAGCTGTCTGGCATCTTTAGTGATGAAGGAAATCCAGAGTCAGCCACGGCCGGTTCCATGTGGGTCTCCACGACGGATGAGGCTGATACGTTGTGTTGAGTATGGCAGGCAGCTGGAGGCTCTCACATGTTGCTGTGGAGAAAGTCAGAGGGCAAAATGGTTTGCCTAGTTGTTGGGAACCTCTTAGAAAGTAACGTGTATTTACTTAATGCCTCAGCAATGTCACACCTACATATTTGTTCAATAGAACAAAAATATGCCATGGTTATGGAATATGTGAAAATTGAGAAAGAGCACCATCCTCAGGTGCCTACACAGAGACTCTGCAGTGTATTTCCACAAAGGCACAAAAACAATGAACTCCTGAGTAACACACAGTGTGGACACATTTCAAAAATATGCTTTATGAAAGAGACCAAAAAGCAAAAAGTATCCTATTCCTATGAAATTCTAGTATTGTCAAATGCAGTGGTGGTCGAGGAGACTGATCAGGAGGGGGCATGTGGAATGATTTGGGGTTACGAAATGCTTTATTTATATTGATCATGGTGGAGGTTACATAGGATACATATATATTTGCGATAACACTTAAAACCATACACTTAATGTGGATTTCTTCTATTATATATAAATTATATCTCAATATCTTTGGTTAAGAGATGGAACATAGGGGTGCCTGGGTGCCTTAAAGCCTCCAGCTTCAGCTCAGGTCATGATCTCACAGCTGTGGGTTCAGGCCCTGCATCAGGCTCTGTGCTGATATCTAGCTCAGAGCCTGGAGCCTGTCTTCAGATACTGCGTTTCCCTCTCTTTCTGCCCCTCCCCTGATTACGCTGTGTCTCTCAAAAATAAATAAAAACACAAATAAAAAAATTTTTAAAAGAGATGGAACATAAATGAACCCAACAATATGTATAAAAGCTAATGGAAGAAACTTGCTAGGAGCAAATGTAAGAGGGGTTTCTCTTAACATTGGTTTAAGAAAATGTTTTTCAGACAAGACACAAGAAGCACTAAAAATGAAAGAATAAATTACTAGTAAATTAGGCAGAATTAAAAAGCTCACTCTCACTAAAAACATTACTGAAAAACTAGAAATGCAGGCTGCAGACATGGGGAGAATATTCACAATACATGTTTCTTTACAAAAAACTTTAATCCAGTCTCTGTCAGTACCTCCCAGAACCCAGTAATTAAAAACCAGTCTTACCCACATAGAAGACCAGAACAATTTACTAAAAAGATATAGATGTTGGTGAGGGTGTGGAGGGACGGGCACCCTCCTACACTGTAGGTGGGAATGTAAACTGGTGCAGCCGCTCTGGAAAACAGTGTGGAAGCTCCTCAAAAAACTATCAGTAGAACTCTCCTATGACCCAGCAATAGCACTACTAGGGAATACCCAAGGGATACAGAAGTGCTGATGCATAGGAGCACATGTACCCCAATGTTTATAGCAGTACTTTCTACAATAGCCAAATCATGGAAAGAACCTAAATGTCCATCACCTGATGAATGGATCAAGAGGATGTGGTATATATACAGAGTGGAGTACTACATGGCAACGAGAAATAATGAAATATGGCCATTTGTAGCAACATGGATGGACCTAGAGGGTCCATCCTAAGGGTCATGCTAAGAGAAATAAGTCAGGCGGGGAAGGAAAGATACCATATGTTTACACTTATAGGTCTAACAGGAGAACAGGAGAAACCTAATGGAGGACCATGGGGAGGGGAAGGGGGAAAGAGAGTTGGGGACAGAGAGGGACACAAACCTGAGAGACTATTGAATACTGAAAAAGAAACCAAGGGTTGAATGGGGAGGTGGAGGGGGAAAAGAGGTCATGGTCATGGAGGAGGGCACTTGTGGGGAATAGCACTGGGTGTTATATGGAAACCAATTTGACAATAAACTATTTAAAAATAAATAAATAAATAAATAAATAAATAAAATGATATAAAAATAGCCAATCAGAAAATGGGGGGAAAAGATTTAACATAATTAGGTATCAGGGTGATACAAAATAAAACTAAATGAGATGGTACTTACCCCACTAAAATTACCTATATTTAGAAAAACTAAAAAACAGCAAAACAAAACACCTGTAAATACCAAAAGTTGGAAAGAATATGAAGCAACTGATAGGAGTATCATGTGCCATACCCACTTTGGAAAACATTGGGCAACATTTTATAGAATTAAATATATATCTACCCAGACATCAGAGAGAAGAACAAAGCAAATGTCCACAAAAGACTTCTACAAAATACGTTCGTGGCAGGTTTATTCATAATAAAAATTAGAGGCAACAACCCAAATGTCTACCACCCGATAAATGGATAAGCCTATTCTGGCGTAGTCTCACAAGAGAATCCTACATAGCAGTGAGTCAGACAAAGATAAATACCATATGATGTGGAGTCCCAAAACGCTGAGCTCACAGACACAGTGAGTGGGATGGTGACAGCCAGGGGCAGGAGGGTGGGGAGGTGGGAGATGTTGGTCAAAGGGTGCACTCCTGCAGTTATGAATGAGTTCTGGGGTCCCAGGTAGGGCATGATGACCTTAGTTAACAGCACTGGGTTATATACTTGAAAGTCACTGAGAGAGTTGATCTGAAGTGTTTTCCCCACAAAAATAAAAGTAATGTGTGAGGTGATGGAGGTGTTAGCTAATCTGCCAGTGGTAAGTGTTTCTCTATATACACGTATATGATCGTTACGTTGCACGCCTGTGCCTTACACAATGCTGTGTGTCAATACATCTCAGTACAGCTGGGGGAAAAAATCACTACTCTGCTGTCTCAAGGCACGAAGCCAGGTGGAAAGTGGCATGGAATAATGTTTAGGGTGACAGATCCTTTCATTTCTTGATTGCTCTGGTGGTTAAGTGGGTGGAATGCATTTGCAAAAACTCATAAATAACTTACATGTAAAATATTTGAATTTTATTTATGTAAATTATTCCTCAATTAAAAACTAAGTTAAGGGAAAAGTGAATGCAAAAGGAACTTAAAACTCCCATGACCACATTTCATAAAACAGAATCAATAAATATTACTCAAGAAATTCAAAATACAGTATTAAAAATTTTGAAACAGAAAGCAGAGGAAATGAATGATGTTTTATTTTTTTGGTGGTCCTAGTATGGTGAGACCAAGAACCAATAACAACCACCAATGGGATGAACCTCAAAACCAATTGGCCAACCTGAGAGCATCAAACCAAACAAAGAAAACTTATCGCTGCGTTAACAGTTGGATCCTTTGCTACTCAGCACAGAAGGAGCACTTGTTACAAGACTAGGGGGTCACGGTGACCCATGAACTCAGACCAAGCTCATACAGAAAACCCCAGCAGAACAACATCCTTGTAGGAATTAGCGGGTGGCCTTTGTAGTGACGACCCGGATGGAGATTGCACTCCACACAAAGGCTTATAGTGATAACCCGGATGTTGATTCTCCTCCACAAAGGCTTGTTGCGCTCCTGGGCACCATGCTGGGGAGCGGGGGGGGGGGGGGGGGG
>PJEM01002848.1:0-109966 GCA_004023845.1 Helogale parvula | reverse complement strand
ACCCCGCATGGTCATTGTACCCCAGAGCTCACTTTCCCACTCCCAGGGGCGGTCGACGCTATCACTGGGAGTCCCTCAGTCTTGACCTCTCCCTCTGCCCAAGATCCCCATCCCACACGTGTTAATCCCATGCACTTACTGATAAGCATCCTACATCCCACACCCTTTCCGAGTGTGCTTCCTGCGGAACTTGCCTTGCAAGAGCCTGGATGTCCACAGAACAGATGGAAACATATTTTGAATAATACTTCAGAATAAGCTGAAAGGAATTAAAGATGTAATAGCATGCGCAAAATAATAGCAAAGATCAGAATTTAAAAGAATTCAGTTACAGGAGATTGGAGGATGAGAAGATTTGGAAAGTGAAGAGACAGACTAGGAAGCAGTTAGAAATGAATGAAAAGCCACTTCCTTCATGAAGCCTAACCCTGGAAGAGCACACATGTGAATGAACGTGATCGATGCGGCCAGAACAGAGAAAGCAGATATGAAAGTGGGAAAACTAGAGAAAGGACGAAAATAATTGTAGAGAATGCATCCTCTAGACATCTAGCCTTATGAAGTGTGAAGCCGGCCAACACTGAGGCATGGGAGGAGAAGCCACAGGAGGTGTTTCCAGTGGAGAAGACAGAGTAGCCAGAGTCTTATGATATTCTACTTTTGCCCTGTATGAAACAGAGTGATGTTGAAAAGACCACCAAATGCCTAATCGCAGCAAGGCAAGATTTTATTTACGGCAGGGCCAAACTTGGTCTCCTGGTCTTAAGGAGAAGAGAATGGCCCCGACCAAAGGCAGCAGTGAGATTATAGAGACAGAATATGCCATTATTTAGTTACCCAATTACATTCACAGCATTCCATGGTAGCCAATTGCATTGTAATACATAGACGTTAGTTTTTGGCAGGAACCTATCAATTTAATGTTTTCTGTTCTTTAAAATGACCAATCATAGTTAGACAGTGACTAAGCGAATTTTCTGTAGGTTTGGCCTTGGTCGGACCTTAGTAACTATAGAGAAAGGGTGGGGAAGTGGTTTGCAACAAGTTATCTATTACATTCCATAAGTAAGTTAACCTATTACATCCCATAAGCTGACCTATTAAACTGTATAGATTCACTCTGAAAATGCAATATTAACACCAATCATGATTTGTACACTTTCTGTCAGTGAGTTTTGTTTCCAGAAAAAGGGAACATGATACACTGTTCTTTCATGAACGGAGTATATTTTATATGAAGGTGTTAACATTAATATTTTCTGTCCTGTGCATTTTTGGATTGCCTCTGAAAATATTCACCCTTATATTTTGACCTCTGTGTTTCATTCAAGCCTTCTTCAAATATAACTTAACACTAATCACATTGTCTCACGTAACATGCCCAAAAATTATAAATAAATAACAGAAGTTATTTGAATATTAGCAAGGAAATATCTATAATAAGTCAACAAATACTCCATTCCTAAATAATATTTGGTCAATAAATGACAATTGCAAACGTGTTAGGAAGAAAACCAAAAGAATGGAATTAAATAGCAGAGACAAACCATGCCATACTTAGAGACATGCCGTGCTTTAAAGGCCTTACTTGTTTAACTATTAAGAATGAAAAGAATATAAGGCGTAATCCATAACCCGAAAAATCGGAGACAAAAATAAGAAAAGAGGTTATAAATTTAAATAGAATTATTGATTATACACTTTAATTTGAACATCTAAATAAAGCTAACAAGTAAGAACATGGTTACATTTCACTTGAAAATGCAGTCACATATGAAATATGAACTTCATTTTCATTCCAAGTCAGTGCGGACTTAGTTTCGCAGGAGGTCCTGAGGAAAGACCTTCTGAAGGGTGAGATGTAGGACAAGATGGCCACCCAAGTCATTCTCTTAGAGGACATAGTCTGATGACAACTTTGAAACTGGGTAGTTTCCTCTCCTTAATGGATTCAGTGGGGAAGGCCAAATAGACCTCTCTTCCAGCTTCTTCACATAACTGGATGGTTATTTTTTCCCTTAATTCATGTAACAATTCTTCTATGTCAAATAAGTGGTGGTTCAAAGGGGTGGTCAGAATAGGCACCTAGAAATATCATTTTGAGAGAATTGGAAAGATATAAAACTTCCTTGCAAAGATGTGCAAAGTTTTGTTTAATATGAGCCCTATGTTCTGTGTAGTTGTACATTTTACACATGCTTTCTTTCGTCTTATCCATTAGATACCAACAAAAAAACCCTGTAAAGTAGAATAAGAAAATTATCTTTATATTCCATACATTAAAGTTTAGATTCAGAAAAAAATCATAACATTCTTAGGGTCATTACTTAACTAGTGTTGGGCTGAAAACTTGTCATTCCTACTACAGTAAGTGGTTTCCCCAGCATATCACACCCCCACCTCTAAGCCACCTTCAGACCCAAACACCTCATTTTAAGCTAGACATAGCCTTAAACCAAGAGTACAATCAGAGCTTTGGGGCGACCAAGCCAAAGATAGAGGAAGAGATAAAGGTTTCTAGAAGTTCTTGAGAACTGTAAACTGAGAGAAACAACCAGAGGAGCAGAATTAACCTTTAGTGAAGATGCACACTGTGCATCTCCATTAGTCTTTCCAACAACCTTGAGTCAAACAACTCGACCAAAAACCACACACTTATAGAGATGAGTATGACCAGAGACTTTTATAATTTAGTGACACATTTGGCCCAAATGTGTGTGTACTGTTGAAAACATTCTAATTAGGAAGTCTTAAGAGAAAACCCAGTCTTTCCAATCATTTTCTGAATGGCCAGCTGTACATCTCTGTTCCTAAGGCTGTATACCATAGGGTTCAACAGTGGGGTGATGATGGTGTAGGTCACTGTCACTAGTCTGTCTTTGCCTGATGAAAACTTGGCTGAGGGCCGCAGGTAGACAGAGGAGGCACAGCCATAGTGGACAATGACCACAATAAGATGGGAGGCGCAGGTGGAGAAGGCTTTTCTCTTCCCATCAGCAGATGGGATCTTCAGGATGGTGTGGACAATGAAGCCATAAGAGATGCAGATGAAGATCAAGGGCACAACCAGCACCAAGACACCACAGATGAAGATGACCAGCTCATTGATATAGGTTTCAGAACAGGCAAGTCGGATGACTGGTGAGATGTCACAAAAGTAGTGGTTAACCTTGTTGGAACCACAAAAAGGGAGGCTGAAGACCAAAGTTGTTACCACAAGAGATATCAGGAAGCCACTCACTATACAAATTGCTGCCAGCTGTCCACATACTTTCCAGTTCATGAGAACGGGGTAGTGCAGAGGCCGGCAGATGGCCGCATAGCGATCATAACCCATAACTCCCAGAAGCAGGCAATTGGTGACAGCAAAGCCAAGGAAGAAGAACATCTGGGTGGCACAGCCCATAAAGGACAGTGTCCTGAGGACAGAGAGCAGGTTGATAAGCATCTTGGGCAGGATAACAATTGTGTAGAAGACCTCAGAGGTTGAAAGGATGCAGAGAAAAAAATACATGGGGGTGTGGAGGCTGCGGTCCAACCGGATCACAGAGATGATGGTGAAGTTTCCACTCAGGATGATCAAATAGAGGCAGAGAAAGAGCACAAACAGGACAGGCTGCAATTTTCCAAAGCTGGAGAAACCCAGCAGTAGGAATTCAGTGACCTGGGAGGAATTGGCCATGAAGAGAAGATGCCACTGAACAAAGCTGGTGGAATCAGGTCCAGAGACCCTCGGGAGACTTACCCTTCATAACGTAGCCAGCACCAATCTGGTGTGAGTGAGAAACAACTGGCCAGAAAGATGGGAAAAATGATTAGAAATTAACCAAAAATTATCCGAAATTACTATGTACCCATAGAGCTGTTTTACTGCCAGTGAGTTTGGCAGTGAACCTGAAGACAAGTGTCCACAGGAAGGCACAGACATTTGCTCAAATAAAGCCTGTTCAACAGCCCCCACCCCGACTCTGCTCTTGCAGACTTATGTAGTCTCCCCTTAATTTTTTGGTAAACTCATACTCAAAAGACGTTTTATGTAATTATGATTTCAAGTGGTCATAGTTTCATCCACATCACTAATCCGTGTATTCTACCAGCAATAGTACCAATGTCTGAGGGTCCACCTGCTTCTAGCACATTCCTCAGCTGAGGAAGCACTCTTGGTCTGCCTTTGTGTTTCTTGCCTCTGAAAAGCACAGTTCTTTTTCTTTAGTAGCCTCTTACTCCCTTTCCATGAAGTTAATTTGGTTTGGGGCGTCTGGGTGGCTCAGTCAGTTAAGCATCTGACATAGGCTCAGGGCATGATGTCACGGCTTATGAGTTCAAGTCCCAAGTCAGGCTCTGTGCTGATGGCTTGGAGGCTGGAGCCTGCTCCACATTCTGTCTGTCTTTCTGTCTCTGCTCCTCCCCGACTCTCTCTTTCAGAAATAAATAAACTTTAAAAAGAATTTTAAGTTAATTTGGTTTAGAACCACGTTGCTGTATAAGAACAAGTGTTCTTGTAGGACAGCAGGGCTGATTTCCCTTGCAGAGAATACAAATCTGGAAGAATTTAGTTTTACTTCGGCATTCGCTGGCTACCCCTTTGGTTGCACATCTTGCCCTGCTCTTTCTGACTCAACAGACCAACATTCCAAGGATGTCTCTAAATCTTAGTAGGGAGGTTCAGATACTTGCCCTAAGCTTCTGATAACTTATTTTCACTGACGTTAAGTTATATACATTTTCATCAAAATATTCTTGCCCTCTCCCCCTCTCACCCAGATCTGGTCCATCACTTGGATTCTGTATCTCAATAACGACTTTCAAAGCCGCATAAGCGGTGGATTTGTGAGACATGTTTAAACACATGATTTTTCTCATCCTCCACATTCGATCTGTTTTTCTTCCGCAATACTTCTAGGATACATTTCTTCCTTTTTTCAGGAAATTAGCTCTTGTCTGGACTACTCCAACAATGATCAACCAATCCCCTTGATTTTATCTCATTCCACTCCAAGCCATCTTCCACGATGGCCCCAGAGTTGTCTTAGTACAAGACATGTCCTAGCCCTCTTACCAAAATTGGATGACCTCTATCATCTACAACGTTACGGCCATAACATTCTGTCTCTCATACTTTTCCTAAATGAAACTTTCCACTCATGACTGTCACGGTATTCCTTCACACTTCAGCACTGAGAAACTTTGAACCATCACGTTTTTTTGCAATCTACCTCCTAAATCTGGAAAGCGTCCATATTTTATGTTTGTAGTGGTTGTTTTCTTCTCTTAATTGTATGAAATTCTCTGTTAAAGTAACATGTACACATTGACTCCTCCCCACAACCTCCTAATCGTGTTTTATTATCACTTTCTCTTTGTTTCTTCAGCTATCCCTAGAACCTCATTGTCACTAGCATTAGGAGATTGTCTTTGATTTCACAAATCGCAGCTTCCAGAGACCAGAACCTGCCTCTCTGCATATACCGCAATGTCTAGTTTACAGCAGGGGTGAGAGCTTGCTGAAAAAAGAAATGAGTCATTTCCTAGGTTTTCTTCTAAATTATTTCGGAATGCCCAGAAGATTTTATTTCAGGAGTTTTCCAAACTTGTTCCCTTACTAATAATTTAACATATAATATTAACCTTCTGCTTCAATGTTTTGGGATGAAAAATCTCTCTAAAGTCATTCCCTAAATGCAGAGACAAATGATCCATTAAAAACTGTTGCTTTTCGGTTTATCTAGGGTTTTATTCCATGACCTAAATTAGATAAACTTTTTAATTTTAGTTTAAGTAGCACTTAGTTTTAAAGATCTTTTCAAATAGTAAAATTTCTAACGTCGTTTGCTCTTTTGCTTAGACAAAGGTATAACAAAATTTTGAAATGGGTCTACAATCAAGAGCTTTAACTCCTGTCTGGAGATCTTTGATTTGCCTTACCTCTAAACTCTGTAAGGAAGGAAAACACTCTGTGCCTTTGACTGAAACGAAGTCTAATCAAAAATGAGATGTCATCTCCACTTTTCCAATGTTCTGGTCTCCGTTCTTTATGGGATCATCCCCAGAAGGTGCAGTGACTAGTTAGCCAAAGACAGTTGGGGCTTTGAAAGGATTGAAAGGCCACATTACTGGGTGACCATTCAGAGACCCTCCCCCGTAGCACTCACAAGACATCATCTACTTTTTCAGAGTCATCTTTGGAAATTTGAACTGAAATTTGAAAATAAATTCACTATAAAAGACTTCAGCTCTCTTTGACCTGGTGGCCAAGGCTGCATAAAATATTCAAGTAAAAAAGAAGAAGACAGTGCTCTGAGCTTGGAAAGGAGGATGCTATGAGTTCAGAGAAGAGCTTTGGACAAATAAGGAATGTGATGTGTGGGAATATGTACAAGGGAAAATTGGGCAGTTTAGTTGTGTTCTGAACAAGTGGAAAAGGTGAATAGATTTCTCATTACTTTGTTCAATGACTTCATCAGTATGGGTGAAGCCAGTTCCATAAGCCGGTTAAAAAGACAGCTAATTCTTCACTCTTAATTCCTATTACAGCCTCCTCTCCTAAATCTCCATTACACATACTTATAGTTTTCTACATACATTTTTGCATTTCAAGACTTTATGCTGAGACAGTGGGTGTGCAAGAGACAGAAGCAGAGAGGGAGGAAGGGAGAGAGAAACAGAGAGAGAGAGAGAGAGAGAGAGAGAGAAGGAAATCTCAGCCTCTAATATTCTCTTGCCTTCATCTGTGGCCCACCCATCATTTATATTTTTTTGTCACTGAACTTTCTCTAATACGTATAGGGAAAGTTTGCTGTTTCTAGTGTATTTAGCATTTAGTATATTTCAATTGTGTTTCCTGCATCTTTATCAAAAGACTCAGCCAGTTTGTTATATCCAATCCATTTCTTTTTGATTGTCTCTCCTATCAAAAAGAAGCCTTCAGGGATAAGGACCATACCCTACTCTTTGTGTATCCTTGAAACTTAACCCAATGTTTAAATGAAATGTAAGTGCTTGATGAATAAATAAATTGAATAGTCCATCAATGAATTATTTCCTTTTACAGCAGCTGGATTCCCTTGTAACAGCACATGCTTCTAAGTGAAAACATGCCTATGCTTTCCATCTATTGTATGATCTCTATAAATTTCATTTTTTTCCCTCTTAGTCTAATGCTATACCCACAGTGAAATGATCAAAACTGATTCTGTGGTCCTGCCTTCTTGCTGACCTCCATCTTTATCCCGTTTCCACCATCCACTCATCCTTTCTATCATTAGATCACATTTCCCACCACTGATGGGATTTGGTCACAGACTCATTAGATAACGCAACAATTTAAATATTTACATACAAGAAATGTATGGGTTGTCACTGTTCTCCTCAATAAGGAAGTCAAAGTCCCTAAATAAAAACAAAAACTTTACAGTCCTTCAAATCAGTGTCCTCTTTGCCAGTGACATCATGGTGTCTTCATTCTCAGATAGTTCCTTGAAACTTCTATAAAGGTTTCTAGGTGAAATTTGCGAAAGTTTTCTTCCTTGTCATAATGTGCAAAGGTCTTCTTTCATTTTCCATAAACTCTGTGGACGAATAAAAGGAAACTCTCTACATGACTCCACAGAAAAATATAACCTTTGCCTCTTGTCTGTGGGCAGTTTAGCTAATGTCTCAATGAGCACCACGGATGGTCTTTCCTTTCTACATTGGCCTCAATGCCTTGGTGGCAATTGAGATCCTCTCCTCCACAGGGAGCCAATTACCACATTGTGCCCAATGTTTGTCCATAATTTCCCCAATTAGCAACTATAGTAATACACTATGAGAATCAGTTGGCCATAAAGAAGGCCTTTACTAATACCCCATAAGGATTAGTCAGTTTCCTCTTAGAAATTCTCAGGGGACTTATTGAAAGCTGAAAGTTTACTGGGCATCATTTGTTAAAACAAACATCAATGGAATGGCCTCCTTGGAGGTTCCTTACCTAATGACTCAAATTTTCCTTCTTAGGTGGGAGAAAAATGCAAATTTTACATTTTCATTTCTGACATCTGCAAGAGGGGAGGAAAGACACAAATTAAGGATGGAATGTTGGAATGGCAGAGGCACCACACCTGGGAAACATACTTGTTCCTAGAATACAATGTGACCACGATCAGTATTTGTTCAATAAATTAACTCATTAATTAAATTTGGATTATGGAAAAGAATGTGGTAGTGCCCTTGTTTGGGTCGGTATTTGGTGACACGTCTCCTTATGTAGAACTTCCTCCTATTTCAGATTGCGTCTTTATCCCCTCTGCCAGTGAGTCCAAACACGTGGGTTGGAAATAGGGCAAATGCTGAAGACTGATGGAAATGATTCAGAAAGACTGAAAATACAGAGTTGAGAAATTATGCACAGCACTCACAAACCTAACGAGCAAGGGAGGGATTGACATTTGACAATTGAAGATTCAGACTGGGAGCATTAAGCAACAAAAGACAGTAACAAAAAAATGTAATAAATACTTTTAATGACAACAAGTACAATTCACAGTGAAATTATAATAGATAGGAATTTATGTCCTCCCCAAAAAACACTGGTGCAAATTTCATAAGAAAAAACCTATAAAATATTTACAAGAAGACACACTAAAAATGGGAAACATTTTTACACCATCTGCTCAAACAGGTCAGGAAGAAAAATATAACTAAGAATTTAGAAGGACTAAGCAGCAAGTTAGTGAAGTATGTCTGAAAAGCATATAGTGTACTTTATGTTCTAATGAAAAGGGCACATGCTCAATTCAAGGCACATGAAGTAAGCAGGTATTTTCGTTGCATATTAAGTCACAATAAAACCTTGAACCAATGTCAGAGAGTGGTAACAATACAAACAATAGTCCCTAATCCTAGCTTAATCACCTACTAATGATAAACAAAGCAAATAGACTTTTCCATCTGAGAATTTTAAAATCTATTAAATAATTGTTGTGTCAGAAGGAAAGTAAATAATATCACCTACATTCCATGTAGTAGAATACATCGGTTAAGTTTGAAGCAGTGATAAGAGGAAATTTCACAGCCTAATTATATATAAAAGTAAATCTTTAAAAAATACAAGTACTGGGGCATCTGGGTGGCTCAGTCAGTTAAGTGTCTGACTTCAGCTCAAGTCATGATCTCACGGTTCATGGTTTCGAGCCCCACATCGAGCTCAGTGCTGACAGCTCAGAGCCTGGAGCCTGTTTCAGATTTTGTGTCTCCCTCTGTCTCTGCCCCTCCCTTGTTTGCACTCTGTCTCTCTCTGTCTTAAAAATAAACATTAAAATAATAATAATAATAATAATAATAATAATAAATAAACGTACAGAGAAAGCATCAGTAAGTTAGAAATGAAACAACTTAAAGGAAAATTCAAAGGAATAATAATACAAATAAAAATTTAAATAACAATATGGGGGAAAGAAAACCAACTCTACAATGAATCCATACATTAACTCTTTGAAAACAATAAACAAAACTTACAAACTACTATATGAACCAGAAAAAAAATTAAACACAAATATACATAGTATAAAATGACACAGAATCTAACCATTTCTAAGATATTTTCAAAGTCAGAACACTCAGTACACATTTTATAAAGAATTTTCAAAGCCTAGCTGAAATGAATAATTTTGTAGAAAACTAAAATCTAGATGTGATCCACTCAAAATAAAAATGGTCTTAGAGGTCAGTATTTTAAAAGGAACATTACTATGGGGCTCTCCCTCAGAAAAGACACCGTGCCTCTATTATTTCACAGAATTTCAACAAACTTTCAAACATGAAATGATCTCTTCTAACACAATAGCAACTCAATAAATCCTTCCTTAAGGAACAGAGGAATATCCATTTTTTTGCATATGCCATTCTCTTTTTTTCAAATATAATTTATTCTCAAATTGGTCTCCATACAACACCCACTGTTCATCCCAACAAGTGTCCTCCTCAATGCCGATCACACACTTTCCCCTCTCCCCCATCCACCCTCAGTTTGTTCTCTGCATTTAACAGTCTCTGATGGTTTGCCTCCCTCCTTCTCTGTAACTTTTTTTCCTCCTTCCCCTTGTGCATGGTCTTCTGTGAAGTTTCCCCAGATCCACATATCAGTGAAAATATATGATATCTGTCTGAGAAAAACTCTTTTTAATCTTCAACTTACGTAATGCTAAAAGAATCTTGCAGAAATGTCAATAAAATGCAAAAAACTAAATGCGTAGAAAAAAATATACCTCTGAATGAGAAAACTGTAAACTAAGCTTAAAGATAATGAGAGATTCCCAGAGTAGCAAGTAATCAAAACTTGGACTATAAAATGAAAATTTTACTTGAAACAAAAACACAGTTAAAAATATTAGAAAACCAAGAAATGGAAAATTACTCAAAAATTATCAAAATGTTAATACAAACTTATTACAAGCTGATGGATAAAATGACTAGAACTCTAAAGTAGGAAATGGTATACTGTTTATAAAAGAAAAGGTGCACAAAAGGCATACAATTCACTGAACAGTTAACATTTAATTTTAATGAAATAATTTAGTTAATAGGATATGAAGTCTGGATCATTACCCTTCGAAGGGCTGACTTGAACTCCTGATTTCTCAGACTGTAAATCATTGGATTGAACAATGGGGTCAGGATGGTGTAGGACACAGATATGAGGGTGTCTTGACTTGAGGAGTAGTTGGACTTGGGCCTTAAGTAGATGAAAGAGGCACAGCCATAATGAACGGTCACCACAATCAGATGGGAGGCACAGGTGGAGAAGGCCTTGTACCTGCCAGTGGAGGATGGGATCTTCAGAACGGCCAAAATGATACGAATGTAGGAGATCAGGATAAGTAGCAGAGGGATGACCAAGACAAACACCCCAATCATGAATATGACCAACTGACTGAGACGTGAGTGATGAGATGCCACCTTGAGGACAGGGGCGATGTCACAGAAGAAGTGGTGGAGCTGGTTGGAGGAGCGGAAGGGCAGGTGGAATACCAGGGAGGTGACAATCTGTGCAACAGTGAAGCCACAGGCACAGGCAGCAGCCACGAGTCCCACACACACCCCGGGGCCCATGAGCTCCGTGTAGCGCAGGGGGTTGCAGATGGCCGCATAGCGGTCATACCCCATGGCTGCCAGCAGGAAGGAGTGAGAGCAGCCGAGGAACAGGAAGGTGAACATCTGGATGGCACAGCCCAGGAAGGAGATGGTCTTCTTCTGGGCCAGCAAGTCAACCAGCATCTTGGGTACAATGACGAAGGTGTAGCAGGTCTCAGAGCAGGAGAGGACGGCAAGGAAGAAGTACATGGGGGTGTGAAGGGCTCTGTCTAGCACGATGGTGGAGATGATGATGGCATTGGTGCCCAGAGTGAAGAGGTAGAGGGGTAGGAAGACAACAAAAAGCAGCCGCTGCAGTCCGGCCAGAGACGAGAAGCCGAGGAAGATGAACTGCCTCACCAGGGTCTCATTGCCTTGCTCCATGGACAGCACATCCAGAAGGGAGAGTCAAGGACAGTGATGGAGGCCAGGACCCCGGAAATGTATGGAAAACTCAGCACAAAATCTGCAGGCGACAAGATCAGCCTTCCTCCTCAGAAAGGTCTGCTAAGAAAAGAATTAAGGCTAAATATACAACAGAGGAACTGATGGTCAATTAGGAGGTGTTCTCTAAGACTAAGACCCTGTTATCTCTCTAGCCAGGATTAAGGGACTGTCTCTTTCCCTTTGTGTCTTACTAGGGATTATCGTGTTTGTCTTCGTCTCTACAAGCCCAAGGAAACTATCTCTCCACAAACACAGAATATGTTTAACTTCAGCCATCTGAACTTGGAATGATGGAATGAGGGGTGTTTAGACTCAGCATATTAACCTCAGTTTATCTAACCATAAAATGGGAGGGGAGAGGAAGAATTAGATGATGTCCAGCAAGTGTCTGAGGGGAATTGTGTTTGTTGATGACTTATTATATGCTGGGATACATGGTAAGCACCCTGTATATCAATGTCGATTATTCATCACAACAATCTTATGGCAGGACCCAAAACAATAAGGAAAGAAACACCACTAGTGTTATTTCTGACAAACTGTCCAAACCAGCAATTAGGGACTTTATTGGAAGCTCTACCCTGGAGCCATGAGCCAAGGGTGGAAGAGAAGACAGCACTGGTTTAAAGAAGAATGTCTCCTTTCCTAGGAAGAGAAGAGTCAGCAGGGGGGTAGAAAGAGACTCATTACCTTTGTGGCATTTTTAGCTCACATTCCTTTTCCCACTTTCTATGCCTCAGAGAAACTCAAGAACTGAGTTTTCCAAAAATGGCTCAGAGCTCATCACAGAGCCTGAGAAAGAATGGGACAATTGGTCAGTTTTCCAGGTTCAGTGCCCCACCACAAATCACAGACTTTATGTCTTTTATAAATTATTATCAACAAGATTCCTTTGAATATTTGGCTACTAAACATAGTCTTCAAACTCCTAGAGAGGATCATTTCTAAGGTAATTTTTAGGGCTTATACACATAATTTTTATTGGGTGTATTTCCCAACGGTCCAAGTCTAATGAGTGAAGAAAGTGTTCTCTGGAATCAAAATCACCCAGCTTTCATTTCTTGGCTGCATCCAATGTTTATTTACATACTTTTCAGTGCATTTATATGTTTTAATGTCTTTCATTGTTGAGGAATTATTTCCATCTGCCCCCAGAAATTTTTACGTTTACATTCTTCTAACCAATAGCAAAGCTCAGATTTCTAGATTTTAAGGTAAATGACGGGAAATTTCTGAAACCCGTTGAATATACCCCTAGAATTTAAAGGTAACACATTTTTGTTCTTTCTTGCATGAAAGAATCTGGTTCTAAAGTTAAATAAATATAATCATTCACTAATTTGAAGTTAATATTAGGATATTCACACATGCTGGTTTTAAAATTCTTTAACAGATAATAGGAATTTTTCATTCTGTAATTATGAAGTTATTTATGTTAAATAAAATATGAAATATGTATATACGATGTCTATCCCAGCCATATACATAAGTATGTAATAGCTGTATGTTTCCTATACTAAGAAAAACAGAACAACGGGACAATATCCGTACGTGACACCTTCACCAAGACAAATGGATTTCTGTCTATTCCAAGACACTGAGGCAAATCCAAATTTATGCTCATTACTTTTCCTTATCCTAGCTCCATTCAAAGATCTTTCTGGATGCCCTTTCATCTAACCCATGCCAAATTCCCACTATACCCTCACTCCACTGATATGGTATGTGGAATTCTGGAAGCTTGAATTTTCTTGAGTGTGAAAGGGTACCCAACACCAAAATGTTCAAACCCATATACCCAATCCCCAATACCAAATAATCTACCCAATTGCAAGTAACAAAATAATTTTTGGTATCTACTCAATACCAAAATAATATTTTGGGTTCTTTGTCCCTCAGACCCATGAACACTGCTTATTTTGGTGAAGTGGATTTGTTTACATACTATGAATTTAACCATACCATCTAAATGAGTTGGGTTATCAGTATATACGCCCTTTTGGTGGTGTCTGGAAACTCAGAGGTACAGTCTATCTGAGAAAGCAGTCCTCGTCTGCCCAAGAAAACATCAGAGACCACCACAAAGTGTTGTTAGATCTAGACGGATGGAAAGATATAAGGGCAGAAAAATCCAAAATGTTTTCCAGCCAAATAGCCACTTGCTAGAAAATTAAGGTAAAAGACCCTCCATCTGACGTGAGAAGACCTATATGTTAGGTGTAGCTTTGCATAACTTGGGCAAGACACTTCATTTGGGTATTTGGTCTCTTTACTTTAAAATGAAAGGGGCTGAGGTAAGCAATAACTGTAATGAACTGTGATTCCTTGGACAGGATCTCTCAGAAGGAGTTCTGACTTAGGGTGGGAGTGGAATACTGATTCCTAAGAGTCTTTTCCACCCAGGGAGCCCAGGTTCTCTGACTGAGGATCCCTAAAGTGCCCTGATATTCTAGAACTTATGGGAGGAAGTCAGATTATGACACTTGCACACCTTATTTTTTGAACTCCTTAGATGTTATCCTTGGGATATTATGGAACCTGGATTTAAATAGTGACTCGACACATGAGGGTACTGCGTACTTCAAAAAAGAGGACAATTCTATGTGTTTGTGGGATGCAAAACATTTGAGATACTCAGATATTTATTTTTACAAAAACTTCAATCAGTAAATGGAGAGAAACTATGAAGACAGAATCAGATAGTAAAGAAGTAAGATTTGATCTTCGGCCCTACTAAAAGGGAGACTAGGCATCAGCTCTCAAATGTAGCCAACAACAGTGGTCCATGAGTACCCAACAGAGAGAGAAGTGGGGACCCAACATCTGTTGCTTTTAATCCATGAGTCATCCAATCGAAAAGAAAGGAAAAGAAAATCTAGCTAGGAACAAAACTGACCCAGTCTGATCATTCAGAGAATTCAGAGAACTTTACCGACCATATGGAATCACTCTTAGGACCTCCAATTAAAAGTAACCCATGGTTGTCCTTCTCAGCCCAGCCACTTGCAGGAACCGCCATCACTGATGTCCTTTGTCAGGGTTGGGGCTGACATGTACAAGCACAGCTCATCATCTGGTTCATGCACTGAAAAGCCCAGACTATATCAACATTCCTGCTGCTCAGTCAGTTCCTACATTGCTCTCTTCCTTTCATTTCAGACAGAAGGAGCTCGTCTGTATGTGGGATCCCTTGAGAATCAACTACATTCTAAACCAAAGATTAGAACCTGAAGAAAAAGAGTGAATCTGCCCTGAAATAGAAGCTCTTATCTCCATCGGTATAGGGAGCCTCTGCCATGCGTCAGGACCCTCGACCTCTCCAGCCAAGGTCACTGTCTGTAGATGTTCTGGTGACCAGCATACAGTGTGGTTAATAGAAACATGTACTGTGATCCTTGGACTCCTGAGGCTAGATGTGCTATTGGAAACATTGTCTTGGGGTTAATTAGAACATCAAGCCTATTTTGGAAAATTAATGTCACTGATTTCATAAAGGTAGCCTTTGCTGAGGAACCTGGGGAGAAGGAGCCATGAGCATAATTAGCCTGCATCTGCATTGGAAGTTGCGTCCATCTGTGGCGGATTGTGAAGGAGAAACCACAATAAAACCTGTATTGCAGAGGCCATGTGGAAATGTGTCATTGAATTTAGGTCAGGAATAATAGTATCATATGTCAGGAATAACAGTATATAATGTTGATTTTCAACCATAGTGTTAATAAGAGTCAAAATAGGACTTAATTACAAAGTCATCTTCTAAGGGACTTTTTTCTCTTGTAGTTTATTTTCCAGTTGGTTTCCATATAACACTCAGTGCTCATCCCCACAAGTGTTCTCCTCTATGCCCATTACCCCTTGCCTCTCCCCCATCAGCCCTCAGTTTGTTCTCAATTTTCAAGAGTCTCTCATGGTTTGCCTCCCTCCCTCTCCCCAACTAATTTTTTCCCCTTCTCCTCTTCTGAGGTTCTTGTCCTTAGATATTCTAATTAGGGGCATTGAGATATTCTGCCAAAACCTAACTTTCTAACACATATCTTCAGTGTGTTGAGTTCTATCATTAAGTTGCTTGTTGTCTACAAATGTTTTTTACTAGAGTGACTAAGGAAACAATTTGTCTCTTTCAAGCAAGTGAATCCAAAGTGAGTCTAATTCCAGCCAAAATCCCAGCATGAATTGTGAAGGCAGACTGACAATCAAATGTCTAAAGTATACATGGAAGAATCAGACACTTTTGGAAAATGACAGGTAATAAGGAGGCTCACTCTTCCCAGGAGTAAGATGCCTTAGAAATAAACAGAGCGTGCTGTGGAAACGGAAAAAAAAAATAATTCAGAGAGACAGAGAGAGAGAGCTCAGGAATTTGTGTGTACATGGTTGGATCTTGAGCTTTGACAGAAGTGAACTCACACATCTTTAGTGACTATTTAGTCACTGGTGCTGGAAACGGGCTCCCTCAATGCACATATGTGTACACATACCTACATATTCCTCACCTATTCATCCATTGATAATATAATTTAGTTGTGAGATTTTCATATATGACATCTACTGTGTCCATGTAAATTTCCACGATACTCAATTTGTTCAGAGTTTTAATCATGAATGGATGTTGTACTTTGTCAAATGTGTTTTTGGCATTTTTGTCTTGATCATGTTTTTTCTCTCCTTTTGTTAGTGTGGTCCATCACACTGACTGATGTGTATACTTTGAACTTTCTGCAGCTCAAGTGTAAGTTTTACTTGATCATAATGTGTAATAATTTTAATGGTCCTTGTATTCAGTTTCCCCGTATTTTGCTGAGGACTTCTGCATCTGTGTTTATCAGAATACTGGCCCATGATACTTCTGAGCTCTCTTTACCTTTGGTGTAATTACCTTTTGATAATGTGTAATATTATCCTCATAAGAGTTTGAAATTGTCCCCTCTTCTATTTTGTGGAAGAATCTAAAAGGATTTGCATTAATTCATCATCACACGTTTGGTAGAATTCACCTGTGATACCATCCGGTCCTGGACTTTTCCTTGCTGGGAAATTTTTGACTACAGATCAATTTCCTTGTTCGCAATTGGGCTTTTCCAGCTTTCTGTTTCTTCTTGATACAAGTTTGCTAGATTATTCATGTTTAGGAATTTATCCAATTTGTAGTAGTACAGTTGTTCATAATAGCCCCTTATCATCGCTTCTGATTCTCGGGCATACACTGTACGTGTCTCTTCTTTCATCTTTAAATTTTATTTGAGTCTCTTTTCTTTCATTTCAATTAGTCTGGTCAAAGTTTTGTCAATTTTGTTTTTATTTTTGTTCTCAAAAAGGGTGGACTTGGTTTTGTTGACCATTCTTTTACACTGGTTTTCTAGTATCTTTGTGGTGTATTTAATCTCTAATCATCACTATTTCACTCCTTATGCTAACTTAGGGCTCAGTTTGTTCTCTTTCTTCTTCTTCCTAAAATTTATAATGTCAGTTTGTTTATTTGAGCTCTGCTCTTCTTTAGGCGTTTATGGCTATAAACTTTCCTCTTAATTCTGCTTTTGCTGCCTCCTATAAACCTTAGTATGTTGTGTTTTCATTTTTGTCTTTCTCAAGATATTCTTTAAATGCCCTTTTAAATTCCTCTTTGACCCAATGATTGTCAAGTATACTTGTTTAGTTTTCACATATTTGAGAGGTTTCCCATTGTTCTTGCTGTTAGTGACTTCTGATTTCATTCCACTGTAGAGAGAAAAGACAGTTGGAATGATGTTGATCTTGAATTTGTTGAGTCTTATTTTGTGTCCTAACACATGATCTATCCTGGATGATGTTCTGTGTGCACTTGAAAAGAAAGCACATTCTTCTGTAATTGGGCAGGGAGTTCTGTCTATGTCTGTTAGATCCATTTGTCCTTCTATACTATTGTTCTATTCTTCTGTTTCTTTACCAAATTACTGGTCTGAATAATCCTTTTATGGAAGGTGACACACTGAAGTCTCCTCCTATTATTTTATTGCTATCTCTTTTTCCCATCAGTGCTGTCAATTTTGTTTTATGTATGTAGGCACTTTGATGTAGGATGCATATATATTCATAATTGATATCTTCCTATTAAATTGACACTTTTATCATTATATAATGACCTTTATGTCTCTTGCAACAGTTTTGACTTCAATGTATCTTGTCTGATATGAAGAGAGTCACCCTGTTCTTTTTTTAGTTACTATTTTCATGGAATATCTTTTTCCATCCCTCACTTTTAGCTTGCATGTGTCCTAAAAAGGTAAAGCAAGTCTTTTGTAAGCAGTATATTGTTGGATTTTGTATTTTTACTTATTCAGTCATTCTGTCTCTATTTGGAGAATTTACTTCAATGACATTTAAAGTGCCTGATGAAGGACTTGCTCTTGCCATTTTGTTCCTAGTTTTCTGATTGTTTTGTGGTTTGTTTCTTTCTTCCTTTCTCTCTTGCTGTCTTTCCTTGTGGGTACTGTTTTTTAAGGAACTATAGGGTTGCTACTATATTACTAGGGCAGAAAAGTATATCTGGAATGTAAGGGAAATAATAGGGCATCTTTTTTTACTTCATATACAAATTTTGATTGAAACAACTTAAATTAGGCAAAGTCACAATGGCTACATCCTTTGGAAATGTTCAGGTGCTAGCTAAGTTCAAAAGAATGTTCAATAGGTGAAAGAAAAAAGTCAGAAATAATAATGACAGACTTGTGATAAGTTCCAGAAATGAGTGTTACAGTATCTGTGTTTTATTTTTTTGCTTCTTTAATTATGTAAATATTTGTAAATGTTAACCATACCCCACTTTGCTTAATATACTATTATATATAAGATGTGTTTCTGGTGATAAACGTCATAATTCAATCTTTAAAAAAAAGGCCATCAAGGAATACTTAACCTGTGGCATTGTGTCTCCCATTTTTGAAGATCAATGTGGACACTCTGTGTGAGGTATATTTTCATCATATTAATTACTACTGTTTGGAAATGGAAACACGAAAAGAAGGTTATATGTGAATGTTGAATATTCAAAAGGGAAAATTGGGCTGGTTATATTTTGTTGATACTTCATATCATACTATAATTCTAAGGTTCTCTTTACTGTACTCATCTAGAAGGACAGATATTCTAAAAATCCTGGAATCTGTCCAGATTCCTTGTGTCTAGAAGCAAGAATCCCTGTACCCTCAAAGGTCCTTCTAACAGGACAAAGGAATTGACATGAGACAGATTAACAGGAGAAAATCAATTAAAATTAATAGGTGTACATATTGACAATCCACATAGACATAGGAATTCCAAAGACAGTTTTGCAAAATGAGGTCTGTATGTCATTGCAAACTAAGGAGAAGGAGTAGGGGCCTGGGATTTCAGAGAAAAGAAATGCACTTAACAGGGGAAAAAAAAAGAGCAGATGTTCGGTAATTAGATGTTTCTTCACCATGTAGATGGTCCACTCAGATTAAATTTATCTGTTAATAGCCCTTACTTGGGGAATCACCAGTTTAGATTCATCTGTGTGGTTAAAGGGTCTCCAATGGCTTCAGTTCAAAATAACTCACATGCTGAAGCAGTACATTCTGGGGAAGTGGAGGGAAAGGGGAGGCTGCCCTGAAACCCTTCACTTGGCAGAAGAATTTTAGATGATATATTTAGAGCTGTATAGATAATGAGAGAGAAGGAAAGTCAGTGTTTTGTGAGAACATGTTATGCCAGCAGATGGTAGATACAGTTTCGCCCTTGGCATTTAGATTTCCTGAGAATCACTCCCTAGGGCTCCCTCAGTCAAAACCATAGGTCAGGCCTCCCTATAATCTTTTTAAATGCTGAAAGTCAAGGACAACCCTTCTGACATTCCCTCTCCCAGGCTCCACAGATATACGTCTCTAAATCATCTATCAAACCTTTCATTACTTTAAATACCTCAAGTGAATTCTGATTTGCTCCCAGAAAACAGCTATGTATGATCTGATCTCAATCTTTGCAAATAGATGCAGGAGCTTTATAATGTTATAAATGCCATTTTATTTGAGGTTATAAAGTTACCAGAGTTTGGGAATTGTAAACACGCAAAAAAATGAAATCGTCCTTGGAGCAACTGTTAATCATCTTCTTAACATTATTCACAAAATGGAATTGCGGGGTAAAAGTCTATGTGCATTTCAAATTTCTGTATGCATCGTTTTGGCAAACAAACTCTACAAAGACTATATAAATGTACACTTTTACTAATTATCTGTGGACAGGTCAATTTCACTATGATGTATATATAATGACTTTTTTTTAACCTTTCAGTTTTGGTCAAGATGAAAGATAAAAGTGTCATTTGCCTCTTTTTATACCTTTGATTACATATTAGTAGGGGTAAAACATTTTACAAAATTCATCAAATATTTCTTCAACTTTTAGAAATTTTCTACTTATAACATTTTTCTATTTTCCTGTGCTTTTTTTTTTCAGTCTTTATAGATTTGTAAGACTATGTGGTTCAAAAATCACGTTTGGACTTTGAATTAAAAGAGATTCAACTAGGCTTATTTTTATTAAAATATTTTTAACATTGAAAACTAAACTTACAGAGACTCCATTTACATACCCTAAAATGTTTCCAATTTAAATGTAGGGTTTGGTGAGTTTTGAAAAATGCATACACCCAAGTGACAAACACTCAGTAAGATATAGAGCATTTCTACAACCCCTGGCTTCCCTCCTATCCATTCGTGGTCAATTCCACCCCACCCAGGCCTGTAGAAAAACACTAATCTTGCTTTTTATTGATATGGTCTGATCTTTCCCATAATTTCTTATAAATGAAATAAAATAGTGTGTTCATTTCTGTATCTTCTATCTTTCACTGAACATGTTTTTGAGACTCACTCATTTTGTGGCATTTATCAGTTTTCTGTTTATCGCTCAATAGCATTCCATTTACAAATACACCACAATTTATTCATTTGTTGAACTGTTGGCGGGCGTTTGGATTCTTTCCAGTTTGAGGCTAATCAGAGTAAAACTCTAATGAAATGAGTCTCCAATTCACTGTGTAGACATATATGTTCATTTAACTTTGGGAAGTATCTACGAGGCGGATGACTGTGCCATCGGGTAGAGGTAAATTTAACTGTTTATAAACTGTCAAAACTGTTTTCTAGAAAGGCAATATGGTGACTAATTTCAACCAACAGTGCAGGAGGCTCCAGCACCTTCATATCCTGACCACTCCATCTACTGTTCACCGTTCCAACAGCCCACATGGTAGTGACATTTCACGGTACCTTGATTATGCATGTATTGAAGACTAAGTGTGCCAGGCAGTTTTTCATGGGCTTCTGGTTATTTGTAATTTCTTGTGAACCAAGTATGTGTTCAAAGCTCTAACTGTATTTTCATTCATTGATTTGCCTTCCTATTTTTTCCTCTGTAAGAGATACCTTTGTATTCTGTTTAAGAGTCCATTATTAGATGTAAATTTTGCCAACTATGTTTTCCTACTATGTGGTTTACCTTTTAATTTCATTGATTATTATGTATTTGTTATAATAGTTTTAGTGAAATAATATAATTTGTAGGGGCACCTGGGTGGCTCAATCGATTAAGCCTCTGGCTTCGGCTCAGGTCATGATCTCACAGTTCATGGGTTGAAGCCCCACGTCAGGCTCTGTGCTGACAGCTCATAGCCTGGTATCTGCTTCAGATTCTGTGTCTCCCTCTCTCTCTGCTCCTCCCTTGTTCATGCTCTGTCTCTCTCTCATTCTTTCAAAAAATATATAAACAATAATTTTAAATAATAAAAAGAAATATAATTTGCAAAAAAATTTATTTATACCTTCAGAGTATAGAGCTCAGTAGTTGTCCATGTCAGCAGAGTTTTACAACCTTCCACATTATCTAATTTTAGAATAGCAACCTTTTTGATATAGGTGTAGTTCAATTTATCATTTATTTTCTTTTCATGATTCATGTTTTCTATCTCCTCTCTGATCATTATTTGTCTACTCAAAGTTGCAGAATTTCTGAGTGTTTTTTCCAAAAATGCGTATAGCTTTGACATTTTTGGGTTAAACTGTGTATGACTTTTGGTAAAGGTCAAGGTTTATATTCTTTTAATATGGACATCCAATATTTCTATCACAGTACCTTGGAAGAACTATCATTTCTTCGTTGAAAACCCTTAGCATCAAGCAAAATGAGTCAGGCAGAGAAGGACAGATACCATATGTTTTCACTCATAAGTGGAACAGGAGAAACTTAACAAAGGACCATGGGGGAGGGGAAGGGGAAAAATAGTTGGGGACTGGGAGGGAGGCAAATCATGAGAGACTCTTGAATACTGAGAACAAACTGAAGGCTGATGGGGGAGGGGGAAGGGTGAGGGGAAGGGGTGATGAGCATGGAGGAGGGCACTTGTCTGGATGAGCACTGGGTGTTACATGGAAGCCAACTTGACAGTGACCTATAAAAGAAAAAAGGAAAAAAGAAAAAGAAAACCCTTAACCTCTTGGCTGACAATCATGTGGGCATATACACATGGCACCAGCTCCAGTGTGAAGTCTGTTTGATAGATTCACATGTTCAGTCTTATGCCAATATCACATGGTCAACGTTGTTCAATAGTTTTTCCTGATATCCGGTTCATTTGTTTCTAAATTGTGCTCATCATGTATGATCTTTTAAACTTTTTAATTATTTAATGTGTGGAATCAAAACAAACAAAGAAACAGAAAGAAACAGACTCAGATATACAGAGGAAAAACTAGTGGCTGCCGGGGGCAGGGGGTTGGGGATGGGTGAATTAAGTAAAAGGGATTAAGAGATACAAACTTCCAGTTATACAATAAGTAAGTCGCAAGGATGAAAAGCACAGCGTGGGGTGACAGCGGGTGACTACACTTTCCCGAAATTGGCCCGACTCTCTGGTGTTCCCTTTTGGAGTGTAGCTGTTTACCTCCTCAAGCCCTTTTACTTTGCTTCAGCTTAGATTCCTCAGCTCAGCAGGACCTCTGTGCTCTCCTTGGGTTCCTTCTGTAGATGCACATAATGTGATCTGAACTGATGAGCTCACCAAAGAGCCGAATGCACTGGTGGGGGGACACAGATACTTACCTACTAGATCGGCAGAAAGCCGCTCATAATATCAGAGCTGCAGCATGGAAGTGAGTAGAAAGAAAGCCTTGCTGGTGCAGTCCTCCATCCCTCTCTCTAAAATGACCTATGAATTTCAACAATTCTTACTTCAAAGTATCTGTGTTCTCCTCCTCAAAAATCACATTAACACTAACAAGACTCTTATTTGTATTAACCCAATTGCTTTCTTCTTTTTTTTTTAATGTTTATTTAATTTTGAGAGAATATAATCAAGGGAGGGGCTGGGAGAGGGGGACAGAGACTCTGAAGCAGGTCCTGTGCTGACAGCAGTGAGCCTGATGTGGAGCTCAAACCCATGAACCACAAAACTGTGACCTGAGCTGAAGTTGTACCCTCAACTGACGGAGCCCCCCAGGCGCCCTTCTTACTTGTATTAATGCATAGCACACACCTATCAATCATAACCTTTGATTTCTCAGAATAAAAACTAAAACACAAGAAAGAAATTCATGATTTCTTCCCTCCTTGAATAGCACAAAGCTCCTAAATCCTTCAGGAAGAGGTATCATGTTGTAAAGCAGAGATGTGTAAGAGGAATTTGAGGCGTTGGAGACTTCAGGCATGAGTACTACTGCCCTGCAGCATCCTGAAAGTGCCTTGGTCTTAGCCCGCTTTGCCTCATTTCTCCACCTGCCCTTCTAAACACCAACCTCTTTTCAGACAAAGAACTGTAATTCTAAACTTGCTAAGAGTAATAGAAATCACTTGAACCAATTTCAAAATATTCCCAGAATCTACCCCAAAGAGTTCTCATTCAGAGGATCCTGGGTACACCCCAGCACTGGGCAGCCCCAGGTGTGCGTGGCCTGGAAGCCACCACCATCGTGGACTATCATTCCCAGCTTTGTGCAGCCCTTCTCACCAAACAATCACCAGACTGCCTGGAGTAACATCAGTACTCAAGGCATAAGGATTAAAATAATGAGTTTATGGATGCCTAGGAGAATGTCTGCATTCATTCATGTATTTGAAAAGATTGATCTAGCAGAGAGGTGTTGAAAAGGTTAGAATTTCTGCCCCTTTGTAACACAGGCATAGCTGAGATGCATGAAGCAACAGAGATACGGAAACAATTATGCAGTTTATCCAACCAGCGTCCTTGAAGGAGACAGAAACAATATGAAATTTGTCAGGCATGGAATTTATGGAATCCTTTAAAACAGTCTACCTATATCCAGAATCTACAAGGCCAATGAATAAGAGAGTTATGGCTCATGACTTCATTCAGTAAATGAAACCTTGGCCCAAAAGGAATGACCTATGGGGGGGAAATCATAAGATTCAAAGCTATCCATCCTTTACACAGATCAGGCACATAATGTATTTGATTTTTTTCTCAAGTTTTTAATACCCAGGTTCCCAAAACTACCTCCCTCCAAGGCCTCATCCCCTGGAGTACCTGCTCTATGTCTATAAGACCCAGGGATTTCACTGGGGCGCTGCCATCAGGCACACAGAGCAGGTGAAGTCAAGGCCGCCCATGTGGCTCCAGCCCATCCAGCAAAGAGAACTTTCTTTCCTCTTTAAAGGCTTAGAGCCCCCAGACTTCCCCCAACCAGTTCTGGGGGGGGAAAATCTGCGGGATGTTTTTACTGTTTACCTATTTGTCTCTCCCTTTATACTTTGACAGGGTCCAGGAGGGAACCTGGGACTGAACAGAAACTCTGCTTCTGAAAGTAAGTGTTTCCCTTGCATTGTGGCTGCGACACCAGCCTTTCCTCTTAGCAGCATTGTCCATCATCATCTGACTCGACAAATGTCCTGGGCACCGAAGAAACACTCAGAGGCAGAATAGCTGGGGACACCAGGCACAGGTCAAGTGGGTCCGAGCATCAGGATTCAGGGGGAAACACAGGGACAGAGCCCAAATGGCCCAGGAACCAAGTCCTGCCATCTGAGATGGAGAGAGCAAAGGCAGAGAAGCGTTAAGAATGTAAAGCAGCAAACTTTCTAAAACAGATTTAAACCAAGAGATAGGAGCAAACACCCGGAATGACAGGACAGATACACATGCTAGCTGATGGAAAGCGTCAGTGACCCAGTAAAGGTGTAAGAACAGGTGGTAAGAAAAGTGGGGAGCAGACTGCCTTACGGGGCCACACAGAGCAAAGAACACACTGATCTGTTTCCTCAGCCCCCCATACGTAAGCACACAGCACAGAGGAAAGAGCAAAAATAGGGCCCAGGTTAACAACAAGTCCTGGATGGGGGAGTTTAAGATGTGTGAGACACAGTCTCCTCTCTGCTGTTAAAGAGCTACACAATCTAGATCTTTACATGTGGTCTCTCTGGGCTTCAGTTTCCCAATTTGTGATTTGAAGCAGGTGGATTAGACGTGGCTAACACTTCCTCAAATTCACTATGAGTCAGGGACTCCATTTTGCCCATTTGATGCTCACGAAACGGTTTTCGCTCTCATTATTGCCATTTTTGATGAAAGCCCGAGGCACAAAGCAGTGACTTCCATGGAGTCATAAGCTGGTCAGTGTCAGAGCCATGGTCTCAGCCTCACAGCCTGTGTCCTCACCGACATCTCTCTGCTTCTGTTCCAACAAATGTTCCCAGAACAACTGACAGAGAAGTAGATGCGCGCAGTAATCAAAGCCTTCATCACTTTGATAAAGCCATTCAGGAGATAAATATTAAACTAGGGATGAGTAGCTGAGATAAATATTAACTGTGGGGGATAAAGGACAGTAGGAAAGGAAATGTGATGTGATTTGTAAACACGGAGGGATGGAAGTTAGTGATGTGTGACCGCCGTGGACCAGCAACTTGTCTTACAGCTGAGGCCAGAAGTGTGATCTAATGCTCAGGATCAAACCACATGAGACAATGATCAGGACAGAGGATTCCAGAAATAAGGTCAGGAGAAATCATTGGGAGAACTAAGAGTGTTAGTCAAGAGAACAATAAGACTCCAAAAGGGATATGATTGCTCTCCTGCAATAACAGAACGGCTCTCATTGATGAAAACTAATTAAGCCCCTTGCACGTGTCTGTAGAGGACAAATCCAGACCAACAGGTGGTTGAGTCAAGTAGGAATATCTGGTTCATCTACTAATCTGGAGGTTCTTGACAATCAAGGCAGACAGCAAGAGAACAGCCTGCCCTGTGGCTGTGAGCATCTTATAACTGGCCCTTGACTGTGGTGACTGGACATACTTCCCAGATTTTCATAAAACATCCCAGAGTTGTGTGCAAATTGAGCAAGGAGGTTCCTGAGCTTTTTATTTTTTTATAGAAAGAGCGTGCATGTGGAGGAGAAGGGCAGTGGGGGAGAGGGAGAGGAAGAGGGAGAGAGAGAGAGAGAGAGAAAGAGAGAGAGAGAGAGAGAGAGAGAGAGAGAGAGAGAATCTTAAGCAGGCTACACGCTCAACACAGAGCCAACTCAGGTCTCGATCCACGACCCTAGGATCATGACCTGAGTCAAAATCAAGAGTCAGCGGCTCACCTGACTGAGCCACTCAGGCGCCCCCTGAGCCTCTTCTAACATAGAGATCATCTGTCTGGTTATCCCAGCTCTCAGCACGATGTGCTCTTGGATCAAAAGACAGATCTTCCCATGGATAATGGTGAGAGTTGTTCTGAGCACATTCTGGAAGCAATAGAGACTAAGGCAGTGGTAGGCAGTGCTGGAGGAATGGAAACTTCATCACCCTCTGTGCAGAGTATGAGCTATACTTAGGTTCTTAATCCCAAATTCCCATGCACCCATGACAAGAAAAACACCAATATGTGGGATCATTCTAAGCCCATCCCAAAGGTTTCATAGTTAATTATTTATCATTTAAAAATCTCCACACTTTTAAATAAATAAAATTATTACATGTAAATTAATAGTATTTGAGCTACACATATGAGGGACTGGACAAAACACTTCTCATTGTTTTTTTTTTTTTTCTGAATCAGATTCTCATAAGCTGATTTTTTTTGAGGGCTATTTTTCTCATGTGGGTTAAGTAAATGGCTTAATCTTTTTGAGTCTTGACTTTTTCTTCCATAAAATGCTCAGATTAGGTGAGATGAACTCTCAATCACCTCTTGACTTAACACTCTGTGTGTGAACCGTCAGATGTCCTTGAACTGGGACATTAGGTCTCTTCTCATGCCTTCTGCTTTCCCCATCCCATGATCAGTGTGATTAAAAGTTTGTTACTCGTTTTTCCAAACTGGTATTTTCAGCTTTGTGCAGAACACAAATATTGTCTCTTTGGGGGGCATTTTGCTTTTGCTGAATTCTTTGTTCTCAATTTCAGGATGCCTGAATCAGATTCCCACCGACCAATGAAGAGACAGAACCAGAGCATGATCACTGAGTTCATCCTTGTCGGCTTCTCAAATCTGGGGGATCTGCAAATCCTTCTCTTCTTCATCTTCCTCCTGGTTTACCTGACCACTCTGATGGCCAATGCCACCATCATGACTGTCATTCGTCTGGATAGGACTTTGCACACCCCAATGTACTTCTTCCTCTTTGTCCTCTCCTGCTCTGAAACCTGCTACACCTTGGTCATTGTACCAAAGATGCTGACCAACCTGCTTTCCACAAGTCACACTATTTCTTTCCCTGGGTGCGCTGCTCAGCTCTACTTCTTTGTCGGCTTTGCTTGCACCAACTGCTTCTTAATTGCTGTCATGGGCTATGATCGCTACGTTGCCATCTGCAACCCTCTCAACTACACACTCGTGGTCAGTCGCACCACCTGCATGCAGTTGGTTCTAGCCTCCGGCTTCTGCGGCTTCCTCATCTCTGTGGTTGTCAATGTCTTGGTGTTTAGTGTGCCCTTCTGTGCCACCAATCGGATCAACCACTTTTTCTGTGACATTTCCCCGGTCATAAAACTAGGCTGCACGGACACCAACCTAAAGGAGATGGTCATCTTCTTCCTCAGTATCCTGGTGCTGCTGGTTCCCTTTGTGCTGATCTTCATCTCCTACGTCTTCATCGTCTCCACCATCCTCAAGATTGCATCAGCCGAGGGGCAGCGGAAGGCCTTTGCCACCTGTGCCTCCCACCTCACAGTGGTTGTCGTCCACTATGGCTGCGCCTCCTTCATCTACCTGAGGCCCACATCCCTGTACTCGTCAGATAAGGACCGGCTCGTGGCAGTGACCTACACTGTGATCACCCCACTGCTCAATCCTCTTGTGTATACACTGAGAAATAAAGAAGTGAAGACGGCTCTGAGTAAAGTTCTCAGCAGGTACTCATTTCCCAAAACCATATGAGGGAGTTAGTAAATCAGGAAAGTTATATTCGTGAAAGTGTCCTGAATAGAATTTAACTTTATAAACATATCTATCATTTTTCTTGGTCAAAAACAAAACAAAACAAAAACAAACTAACAAAAACAAAAAAGGAAGAAATGAGGACTTCAAGTTACCTTGATTCTTTTTACTGGCAAGTCCTTCTTCATGGTTAGCCTATATCCATTGTGGAGGTTATACCAATCGGTCCCCAGAAAGTTATGTGAACGTAGAAACTCTTAAGCACTCAAGTCATGTTATTTTTGTGCACTGGAAATGTCAGTTTTTTTGGCCTTCATGACAAATGATACATTATTGTTCTGAGAATGCCCAGTCTCACTCTGAAGGAAACAATGGCGAAGGCCTTTTAAGTTTTTGGATGCTTTTCTATATATTTTGGGGGTTACGAAGAAATATTTATAGATAAAAAGAAATGAATTCACTTATGGATAAATGAGGAAGGAATTCAAGTTCTAAAAGACCAATGGTAGAGTAGAAAACACAAGCGTTGGACTCACAAAACCCTGGATTTGAATCTTGATTTGGATAATTTTCCCATTAAATGGCATGAGGCACATTTAACCTCTCTTATGGTCAGTTATCCCCTGGGTAAAACAAGATTCCTAGTACCTCTTCAGTGGGGCATTATAAGAACTCAATAAATTAATAGATGCAAAGCAATCCCATGCCTGTCTGATGAAGGCATGGGTATTGAGATTTATCATTCCCTTTCACTTCCCCTTCCTTTTCATTTCTTACTTCCATAAACTATGATTGTACTAAATGTCAGATACAGTGGGAAATTAAGCTGAACACTCAAAAGCTCTGGTGGAGCACCTGGGTGGCTCAATTGGTTGAGTGTCCGACTTTGGCTCAGGTCATGATTTCACCACTCATGAGTTCAAGGCCCAGGTCAGGATCTGTTCTGACAGCTTAGAGCCTGGAGCCTCCTTCGGATTCTGTGTCTCCCTCTCTCTCTCTGCCCCTCGCCCACTCACTCCCTGTCTGTCAAAAATGAATCAACATTTAAACAATTAAAAAAGAAATAAAACTTCTGTTGATGTACCTGCTACCGTGTGCAAGTAGTAAAGTAAGTGTTGTTGACAAAGAGTGATGTGCACCCCTCTTTCCTTCATGTCCTATTATAAGAAGTGACCAAATTTCAGTCACCTGTTTCAATACCTCCTACATATGCCACGGAGTTTACTGTGGGTTTTGTTAAAGGTGAGTTTCAGCAAAACAAGTGAATTTTATATAATGATTTCATAAATTTTCATTTCTCAACCTTCCACTTGAGCACACACTAGGCTTACAAAATTTTTATTCAATTAATAAGTGATAATAAAATGCAGGTCATTGAGGTATCCTAATTTACCTGTAAGTATAAATAATCACATCATTGGACAGATTTTTTTCTAGATCTTCAGTGGTACCTTTAATATTGACTTAATAAGATACTGAATAAAGATTTATTCTATATGCTCAACTCGGAATATGTTTTCTACTTTCATTCATTTATCTTACAATTTATTATTTGGCATCTGTCACTTGATAGACACAGTGAGGATAAATCAGAGGTGAGAACCATAGCAGACCAAAAAGGAGAATGACGATGCAATGTGATAATTACTTGGGATGCAGTGGCTGACAGTGTGTGAGGATCTAACTTAATCTTGGAGAAACCAAAAAGGGCTTTGTAGAGTAAGTAATATTGAAATTGAGACACGAAAAAAGAGTAAAAACTAAGAAAAGAATAGGGACAGAGTGTTTGGGGGCAGGTGCACAGACTCAGAAGATTGCGTAGCTTAGATGAGTACATTTATGTGTTCCATGTGCCAGAAATAGACCTCCAAGGTGACAAAGGTGACAAAATACGGCAGAAAGGGAATCCTATCAGGAAGGACTCTGCAGGTTAAATTAAAGCAGCCATATTGAACTCAATGATATGAACAAATGGGGTTTTCCAAAGGTTGCTTGACTTAGCAGACTTTACATTTCAAAGTTCCTATATTTGTGGCACAAGAGGACCAAAAGAATGGTAGATTAAATGATTAAATTAGACAGGTATATAGAACAGATAGGAGTAGATACAGGATATAAATTATATATGTAACTTTGTGTCTATCAAGACAATTATATATATAATTTATTTTAAAATATGGCTTACATATTTATAATATAATTGGATAGATGCAGAAAAAATCAATAACATTTAACATGCAATTATAAATAAAAACATACAACACTAAAAATAGGTTTTCTTAATCTGATAGAGTATGTTTAAAAATTGACTTCAAATTTCATTCTTAACGATGAAAGAGGAGGAAATGTCCCTTTGATTTCAGAAATAAAACAACATGCCCAATGTCTGTTCTTCTATTCAATACTGTACTAGAGGTCTTTCCTATTGTAAGGGAAACAAATAAAATAACAGTAGTTTGAAAGGAAAAAATTAAAGTGTGGTCATTGAAAATATTCTTAGGAACATATAAATTACATAAAAATATGCAGATGAAAATGAGAATCAATACATGAACATATTTACAAGGTTGCCTGTCACAAAGTCAATAATACAAAAATAATAATTCTTTTTCTCTGAGTCAGCTTTAAAGAAAACCCCTATGTCTAGGAATATGAAAAACAGAAATACAAAAGAACAAGAAGTCAAAGTAGTCCTTCAAAAGCACTAGTCGAGAAGACTTATATTTCCAAGGAGCAAATCTATATAATAATGATACAGTGAAAAAGATAGTCTAATGCTGGTGCAAAAACACATATCTTGAACAATGGAAGAGAAAAATCACCTAGAAATAAGCCAACATCTATATCCTGTTACAGTAAACGTAATATGGCAAAAGTTCATGTGCATCCTCTTATATCCAGAATGAAAGATGATCTTTACAAAAATAGTGCAGGATATCAATGGATATCCACAGGGAAAAAAAAAAGAGAGAGAGAGAGTCTAATTCTGTCTCATATCATACACAAAATCAATACCACATGGATATCAGAACTAAATGTTTAAGGTCAATCAGTACACTTTCTAGAATATTTAAAAATATTTTTATGGTCTTGTGGGTGGCAAAGGGTGGAGGGGATGAGCAACGTGGGTGAAGGGGAGTGAGCTGTTGCATGGAAGGTCAAAGAAAGACAGTAAGTGGGCAAGGAAGTTTCTTTGTGTCATCTGTCACTCCCACAACCCTGACTAGGTTGTTGAGTGTGAACTGCCCCGGGGAAGAGTCTGGACAGTCTTAGTCCAGACTCATGACTCAGGTGGGATGAGACCAAGTAAATAAGGCTTCACTTTTCAGTTAGGCTGCAAATCTGAGCTTTAGGTGTGATATGTTTGTATTGCTTTACAGACCTTCTTCCATTCTGCTTAGATGTCCAATAATTAATTATGGCTTCGTTAATATGATCAGTACTTCCATGTTGGAAATCACATCACTCACATGTTTCATGTCTGTGAACAACATGATGCTTACTTATTTTCATTGTCTGTTGAATTGCCCAGTATAAACTTTGGTGCTTAATTTTGAGACTAAATTTAATATATTTGGCCTCAGGGTGTACATTTCTATGCCCATCTTCCAAATGACTCCTCAATGACTCCCCCCTCCCAATTGACCTTCTTAATATACTAGTACTTTACTTTTGCTCTAATTGCTTAGATATCCATATATTTATATGTACCTGAATAGCACATACTTAAGCCATCTCAAATCCATCCTGGAATGTGACAAGGTCTTATAATTTAAGATCTTTGGGTTATAAATAAAAAGTAATCCAATTCAAACTGATATTAATGAAAAATAAGCCTATTGGCTCATGTAAGCTGAGAAGTCCAGAGTTGCAATGCTTTCAGGCACAGGCTGGTGCAGAGTTCCAAAAGGTTATCTTCAAGCTGTCTTCAAGACGTGTCTCAGACCTCTGCTTCTTCACTCTTGGTTTCATTTTTAGCCTAAAACTCCACAGTCTCTGACACCTCCAGCTCACAAAAGCCAGTTCAAGCGAAGAGCAAATTCACTTCAAATGTGAAAACAAAAGTCGAGGCACTGAAACTTGCTGTTCTCAATCATCCAGACTTGGATCACGTGCCCTCCCTGAATCATACCCTAGAGCCAGGGGGAGTCCAGTACATGTCACCTGCTCCCCACTGGAACTTTAAAACAAAGCAATTGGATGAGAGTGGGGCCAAAACTTGAGAAAATAAAGGTAGTAAGAGTAGCCATTAAAATATCTTCTCTGGAGAAATGTCTAATCAGGTTTTTAACCCATTTTTTAATCAAGTTATCTGGTTTTTTGCTTTTGAGATGTATGAGTTTTTTATGCATTTTGGGTATTAATCACTTATCAGATAATATTGCAAAAATGTTCTCCTATTCTGTAAATTGCCCTTTGATGCTGTGGATTGTCTCTTTGTTGTGCAGAAGTTTTTCAGTTCGATATATTTGATATTTATTTTTGGTGCTTGTGCTTTCGGTGTCATATCCAAAAAATTATTGCCAAGATCAATAGCAAGACAATAGTCCCCCTGCTTTCTCTGAGAAGTTTATAGTTTCAGGTTTTATGTTTAAGTTTTTAATCCATTTTGAGTTGATCAATGTGTTTGCTGTTATCTATGGGTCCAATTTCATTTTTTCATATATAGATATCCAGTTTTTCTCAACACCATGTTTTAAAAGGTTATTTATTTATTTGGAAGAGGGGGCAGAGAAAGGAGAGATAGAATCCCAAGCAGGCTTGGCACTATCAGTGTGGGACCCAACACAGGGCTCAAACCCATGAACCATGAGATCATGATCTGAGATTAAGTCAAGAGTTGGATGCTTCTGATCCACCCAGGTGCTCCTCCTAACATATTTTTTGAAGAGACTATTCTTTTCCCACTTTGAAGACACACAAAAAGCTAACAGGTATATGGAAAATTGCTCAACATTATTAATTGTCAGGGAAATGCAACTTAAAAGCCTGATATTACCTTACACCTAAACGTGAGTGTCTAAAAGAATGAATTTTATCAAAAAGATGAAAGGTAAGTATTGTCAAGGATGTGGAGACAAAGGAACTCTGGTACACTATTGGTGGGATGGTACTTGATATAATCATTACAAAAAAAACATAATAGAGGTTCCTCAAGAAATTAAACACAAAACAATCATATGATCCAGCAATCCCACTTCTGAGTATTTATCCAAAGGAATCAAAATCAGGACATCAAAGAGATGCCTGCACTCCCATGTTCATTGCAGCACTGTTAATAAGAAGCAAGATATGAAAACAAACTAAAGGTCCACAAGGAAGGATGAATGGATAAAGAAAATATGGAATATACACACAATGGAGTATCATTCAGCCTTAAAAAGGAAGGAAATTCTTTCATTTGCAACAACTCGAAGGAGCCTAGAGGACATTATGGTAAGTGAAATAAATCAGTCACAAAAGGACAACTCCTGTATGGTCTCCTTGTAAGGCGAGCCTAAAGTAGTTAAACTCATAGAAGAGAGTAGAGAACAAACTGATGGTAGCCAGGGGGAAGGGTGAGGGGGACTGTGGAGCTGTTGGTCAAAGGGTACAAAATTCCAGTTATGCAAGATGAGTTCTGGACTCTACTATGCCACATAGTGCCACAACTAACAATACAATATTGTATACTTAAAATTGGCCAAGAGGATAGATCTTAAGTTAGATGTTTTTACCACAAAATAATGATGGTGATGATGATGATAATGATGATGATGGTGATAGTGATGGGAGGAAATTTGGGAGCTGAAGAAAAGGTCTACAGCCTTGGTGGTGGGGATGGTTTTATGGGTGGGTTTTATCACCAAACTCATTGAGGTGTCCACATTAAATATATACAGCTTTTCACATGTCAATAATACCTTAATAAAGTAGATTTTGAAAGTAGTGGAAGTAAACAATAAGCATCAATAACAAAAAAAAAGTTCAGCATTCAAATTCAAAGATATTAAATTCCACTCCTCTTACTCTTATTTCCTACTTCATCATGGCATTATATTTTGTTTGCCATTTTGTTCTCCATATCATTATTTCTTTATCTACCAGATAGTTGATGAGTTCCTACTCTGTGCCATGTCATTGTTCAAGGTTTTCAACATCCATCCACATGTGATTAGAAAATGATGCTGAAATCACCCTCATTCCCAGCATGGACACAAAGCTAGGGTAAACTAGAGATTTTGGAGATAAGAAAATATTTCATGGTATTTTTGTGTAAACGGAGAAGTTGTTGTGTCATTGGGGTAGTGCTGTCTGTGACCATTGATTCACCCAACACTCAGCACATATTGATTCAATATCCCCTATGTACAATCGTGCACTATATTAGTTTCTGAGTGACGGAGGAGAGAGGTAGGATAAATGAACTCGGTTGGGGTGGTGAAATGAGTCTCCTTTCAGCTCACTTACCAGGGCCTTCACTATAAAAAGCAACATTGCTCAATCCAGCCTCTCAGCCTGACAGGAAAAGACTTCCCTAATTTTAAGTACAAAAGCACATTTTAGGCAAAACAAACATGTTTGATAATGTACCTATCATCCTGAATTCTCTGTATAAATTTCCCTTTTGTCCCTTCAGTAATGTGTAAAATGGAGAAATTAACTTGAAATTAGTCAAATTGTCTAAAATTACTGCCTGCTGCATCTGCTAGTGGCTGAAAGCCTTCTGTTCCCCCAAGCCATAATGCCTGGCCCCAATTCTGAGCAATTTGCATTTGGTGATTTGCCTCTATTTTCCACAATCAACTCAGCCATTAATTATGCCCAGTGCGACATCTCCATGACAATGACTCTGGCATCAGGAGACCCTGCTAAGAACGGCCCACTGCCAATAAATACAATGAAAGTGCCAGCTCTTCAATGGTCACTGTTGGATGTGGGCTGTGGACTTTGGTCAAGTGGCACAAATGGTGGGAGAAAACTGGTTGCATTTGGTCGGGGTCTAAGTCTCCAGATCATCTTCCCATCCCTGCCCGAGAGTAGAGACCATTAGCCTTGGCCCCATTTTAACCTTCCCCCTTTCTCTACTTCGCTTGGATTCTGTCTTCGCAGGCTCTGTGCCTCCCTTCCTCTTAGGAAGAGGGAAGGCAGCTGGGACACCATCAATGAATAACAGACATCTTCTTGGACAGAACACGTATCACACTGAGAAACTGGACAATGGACAGGAAGTGAAAGTAAACATCGAGCTCCCAGTGGGACCTGTGGTTTTACATCTCAGGTAAGAGACAAGAAGGGTGATCGGCCCATGCTGGTGCAGGGCCAGTAAAAGCAGACACTGTCACAAGGAAGGATGTGGACTCCAAATAACGCTAACCAGGATTATTTAAGCTTTAAAGTGAATTTCTGTAAAACTATGCATATACATTTTATAGATACTCTAAATTAAATGACTCACTGGTCTTCCTAAATTTACATAGACACTGTCTTGGTTCTGATTTAATTCAATAGGGCACTCAACCATATTTTAATCACAAAATCTTTTGTTCTTTAGAGCAAGAACGTTTAACAGGAGATCTACCCTCTTCATACATGTTAAGTACAGAATATGTGGTGTTAACTACAGGAGCTATGCTATACAGCAGGTCTTTAGAACACATTCATCTTGTATGGCGGACATCCATGCCTATTGAACTGCCACTCCCCACTTCTCCACCCCCAGGGAATCCCTATTCTGCTCTGTTTCTAGGAGTTTGAATCTTTAGCTCCCGCCTGTAAGTAGAATTTGCCCTTCTGTGACTGACTGACTTCACTAGCATAATGTCCTCCAGGTCCATGTTGTTGCAAATGGTAGAATTTCCATTTTTTAAAGGCTACATAACAATCATGTGTGTGCGTGTGCTTGTGTTTACATGTACAAAATCTTCAATAACAACCTTCTTCAGAAATGGCTGTATAAGGTGGAGTCTAGGAACCGGTCCCAGGACTTAGTGCCCTGCAAACAATGATAGTTAACAGAGACGAGGACACAGAAACTCCCGGGAATACAAAATCAGAGTCAGTCAGAGTCTCTGACTGCAGCACGAGCTTGTGGAGATGAGGTGGGCTCAGGGGCGGGACACGAAGCTCACTGCTGTCCACATGGATACACAAAGAGCAAGTCAGCACCTATGTAGTAAGCATGTTGAAGAGGCTTCATAACACTGTGAGAGTCACATTCTGAAAGACAAAAGACCTCTCTTCTCCTGCTAATACATCAACTCGGGTCCCTTCTGGTCTTAGGGCCTTCACAGCACTCGCTGAAGCTCAAGTCCTTCGTCTCTCAGATGAGACTGCTGGATGGGAGCTTTAAGATCCCCTAAGACTCTGACATTGATGACTCTGACTTTCTGGAGATGCCCCTGGATAAGGGACAGGGTTAATGCAACACACCTCTCCCTGTACTGTGCAGAGAAGCCATCTTTACCCGACCCCACCCTTTCTGAAGCCAGTGGAGCTCACCAGACTGTTTTCAAAGTCATCCCAAAAGCACCACCTTATTTTGATTCTAAATGAGAAAGAATGAAATCTGGCCATTTGTAGCAAAGTGGATGGACCTCGAGGGTGTCATGCTGAGTGAAATAAGTCAGGCAGAGAAGGACAGATACCATATGTTTGCACTCATAGGTCTAACAGGAGAAACTTATCAGAGGACCATGGGGAGGGGAAGGGGGAAAGAGAGTTGAGGAGAGTGAGGGACACAAATCATGAGAGACTATTGAATACTGAGAACGAATGGAAGGCTGAAGGGGGAGGGGGAGGGGAAGAAGGGGGGGATGTTCATGGAGGGGGGGCACTTGTGGGGAGAGGCACTGGGTGTTATACAGAAACCAATTTGACAATAAACTATTATAAATTTTTAAAAAATAAATAAATGATAATTACAGAATTGATATCTGCTTAATACTTAGCCATTGCGATAGTGTTTTCTCACTATTTTGGAGAACTCCTAAAAGGTAATTTAGCTGATTATCAGTGTGAACGTCACTACAAAGATGAAGAAATTGATTCAGACACATCAGTCTCAAAGCTAATATATGGTGGGGTCAGGACTGGAGTCCACAGCAAGAGTGTGACAGAAAGCCTGTCTTTACGTTCCTTCATATGGAAGGAGGGTGACAGAATACTGCTTTCCTGTTCTCACCAACCCATGTGCACACACACGCACACATGTGCAACACCCCTACGCCAATCAGAATCTATATTCTAGTGCTGGTTCTACCGGATGCGTGAACTTGAGAGGTTTCCTCAAACTCTTTGCTTATCACTTATAATGGAGATATTAAAAGCAACATCTACTCATGGGTTCATTATGAAAACCAAACATGACTGTGTTTATTTATATTATATCTAAAACAATATTTTCACTCTAGAATACGGAGAACATGTAATAAATGTTAGTTCATATGATATTTCTAAAAGATGGTTCTACATCTTAGTCGATAAACTATTACCAAAATTATGTTCTATTATTTTTCTGCCTGGAAATGTAAGAACAAATCCTGGCAGAGTAACTGAAGTAGACTGGGGGTCATGTGTGACCCCTTTGTGAAGTTTGTGGTGCAGAAACAGAAGAAAGGCAGGGAGAGATGTGTGTCCGTTGCTTCACACACCTGTATACACATAAGCATTTCTTTTGGAAATAGGAAGTCTGTGTATTTTTATTCAACAAAGCAGCACATGTTTGTTCAAAAAAATCTGAATGGCCAAGGGCCAGGCAACACTAAAGAAAATGGTGATCAGCCCAACCATAATGTTTACAGGAGTAATGGCAGTTTTGTCCATATTTTTTATCAAAACGTTTACAGGTGATATTCAAATACAGTTCCTTCGTCAAAGCCTTCCAGAAATTGTTTGTCTTTTCCTCAGTACTTTCAGGATATTTTGCTTGTGCTTCTGTCATAATGTTTATGATGATCTGTCTTGTGATATGCTTGCTGTTTCATTCTCCTCAGAGAAAGGAACAATGATTTCATTCATGTTTACATTAAAAAAATTTTTTTAATGTTTATTTCTGAGAGAGGGAGAGAGAACATGAGCAGGAAAGAGGCAAAGAGATCTGGAGATACAGAATCAGAAACAGGCTCCAGGCTCCAAGCTGTCAGCACAGAGCTCAATGTGGGGCTCGAACTCATGAGCCGTGAGATCCTGACCTGAGCTAGAGTAAGACGCTTAACTGACTGAGCCACCCAGGCTCCCCACATTCATGTTTATATCCGCCGTGCTTAGGACATAATAGAAATCATGAAATCATAAAATGTGAGAATTACAAAACTATATATTCCAGTCTCTAGGAGCTCAATAAGTAGTTGAGTTTAATACCTAAATACACAGATACCTAAAAACATGTATAAGATATGCATTATTGATAATTATAAGACATCCGTAATGAGAAATTCCTAAGTTTATATTCATATGTGACTAAGATTAACTACAATGTATCTTCTAAGCTCGTCTCATACTGCACCCCAACAAAATAGAAAATTTGGGAAACCTCCTTTGCTTTCTAGCAGGTGTAAATAATGCACAAGGATGACTGGCTGAAAGCAGTCCGACACTGAAGGGCTGGCATTGTCCTTCAAGGTCTAGCCCCTGCCTCCTCCCACACAGGGCAGGACTGCTCACAAAACCAGATTACCTTCAGTCAGGCTTAGAGAACCTCGGGAGAATGACAAGCCCTCTTTAATTGTCCCTCCCTTGGAAAGTTTGAAAAGGCAATTTTGCCAACTTGCCATGAGTTAAATCCTCATTATCTCACTGATGAAAATATTTCTGGTCTCAACCCCCATCGAACAACAATAAAGTGATGAAAGGGAAGTATTTATTGAGCATTCTTATTTACTAAATTAGACTCTTTCACACACATAATTTCAATTAATGTTCACTGTAGCCCTGGGAGAGAATTGCCTCTCTCACCATACAAGTGAGAAAATAAAACTTAGAGGATTTAAGATCTTACCACTAGAATATGCCAGAGTCAGGATTAAAGCCTACATCTGTTTAAGTTCAAAACACACTTTATCGCTACATTACTTAACTTTACATCTGCTTATGAAGGTAAAATTCGAGATCATACACATGGAAATTCATTAGTAGTCCTGAGAATCAGGGATCTGGGGATTAGAAAGATAATAGTATATTAGTAATAAATAAACCTTCTAACCAACAAAAACCCTTGTGTCAGGCATTGAATCAAGAACCAGGGGGAAAGGTGGAAAAAGAGAAGGTCTGACGGGGGTGGGGGATGATACTATGGAAACACAAAACATCAGGGACAGTCAGCAACCGTGCCTCCTTGAACTATTTGTACATCTGGACTAAAATGGCAGAAACTAAATTGTGCCCAGCCTCATGATTTTTCTCAAAGAATGCTTTAGTTCGACATTTCTATAACAGATAAAAAGAAACTCAGAAGTAATCACAAAAAAATATTCTTTTCCAAGGATGTACAGAAGATTTGTCTGCTTGATGCTTACAGTCACAGGTGCATATCCATCTTTTCAATCACCACATCATTTTCTAATCATCTCTTCTTCTGCAAACATCTCACCCTGAACCGTGAGGTCTTAGACTAGGTGGGTCTCATTCATATGTGTGTCCCTAACACACAGTGCCTGGTCGTAATCACATTGTTTAATAGGTGCTGTATAGCACCTGATATTCTTGATTTAGGGGTTCTTGGGTAAGGTAGGGTATGCTGCCATTAATTTTTGTTATTAGTATTAGCTAAGATAATAATTTTGAGTGATATGTTTCTTTAAATGGGATAAACACACATCTACCTAATAATTTCCCTTCCATTTATTTACATTCCAGTATGCTCTAGAGAGTAACAAACGTCCAAGGAATTGGGAATATGTAGAATTCTAACGATATTCTCTTCAGTGCTATATTCCTATCGTAAACTGAGATTTCTCTTTTTAGCTTGAAAGCTAGCCTCCTGTAGTACAGAAATCCTTAGGCATTAGTGGTTGGCACAATCCTCATGCCCAGGGTGGAAGGACCGGGAAGAGTCCTGCAAGTCCTAGAAAGGCTTTCTGACATTATGAGATAAGTAACAAGATGTCAAGTTAACTGTCTTATTTGTATGACTATTAATTCGTATTACTAGTAGGTACCTAATCCAGTTCTAGGTACCGAGAATTCAGGTGAAAATACATACAATTTACAACTTTCCCTCAAGGGTACAAAATCCACTGGAAAAAAGAGATGAGAAAAACTCAACACAGTATTTCAAAATTAAGTAAACAACAGATCAGATTGGTAATTAATGTGTTATTTGAATTCTGAGGCAGAATTCTCCTTTATGGAGACAGATCAAGGAAGCTCCCAATGAAAGTAGATTTGACTGGGGCTTCAGAGGAAGGGTAAAACATTTATAAATAAAATATGGGTAATGAGCTAACATCAGCAAGGAATAGAGGCAAAGAAGATGCAATGTGTCTATATGATAGTGATGCATCATGTACGGATCCATAGATGATCACAAAAACAGTTTGGTTTCCAAAACAAGACCTTGAAAACTGGAAAGAGTAAGAATATAAAGCCATGAGCAGAATTTTGAGGAGGGGAGCAAATGATACAATTTATATTTCAGAAGTTTTGCTGGGAATCAAGGGCAAAACAGACTGAAGAGATGTGAGATGGAATGGGAAGGATGGGAACAATGAGGTGTTTGTAGGCGTTAAGAGAAGTGATGGAAATGGACAAGAGTCTTTAGGAAGATGGCAGTCCTCTCTGCAGGAGGAAGGACTCTGAGATGGGCATTGGAGGACGCAGAGTTATATTCCATCCTGGAAAACTTGTTCCAGATTGGGGAACAGAAAGAAGATTTGGAAGCAAGAGTCTGAGTAATGAGAGTAGGAGAAGGTGGAGGCAATGACCTTGCCAGGAAGTGTGGCCAACAGGGGTGGGGAGAATGCAGGTCCAGGTCATGGAGAGGTGGGAGCTAAATGTCGGAGTGTGAGCGTAAGAAGAATGCTAATGGGAAGGTGCTGAGAGTCTTAGACAAACTCACCTCTCCATGTAGTGTGTTCAGATGATTTACTCTGCAACCGACGCTATGAGAGAGGCTGGGGACAAGCAAGCCGATGGCGACGGTTGCAGGATAAACAGAGTGCAGGGCTACAAATGTGCATAACAGCCTCAACCTGCAAGATTTCTCTTGGGTCTGAGAACTGTCAAGGATGGTTTGCCTATGGGGTTAGGATGACTCTGGACACGAATTTGGATGTCCACCTGGCTGATTTTAGGCACTTTTTTATGTCTTAAAATTAAATTGCATGGAGAGGGGATAATGAATTTAGAGCACAGATCTTAACTCCTGCCCTATCATAATCAGTTTCTTGTGATTCTACTAGTTTTCAGAGATTTCTCTTGACACTCTCTCCTCCTCTGCTGGATTGTCTCTGAATGATGTACCTTCCATGGAGCGAGGCAATGAGACCCTGGTGAGGGAGTTCATCTTCCTCAGCTTCTCTTCTCTGGCCGGGCTGCAGCGGCTGCTCTTTGTTGTTTTCCTGCCCCTCTACCTCTTCACTCTGGGCACCAATGCCATCATCATCTCCACCATCGTGCTAGACAGAGCCCTTCACACTCCCATGTACTTCTTCCTTGCCGTCCTCTCCTGCTCTGAGACCTGCTACACCTTCGTCATTGTACCCAAGATGCTGGTTGACCTGCTGGCCCAGAAGAAGACCATCTCCTTCCTGGGCTGTGCCATCCAGATGTTCACCTTCCTGTTCCTCGGCTGCTCTCACTCCTTCCTGCTGGCAGCCATGGGGTATGACCGCTACGTGGCCATCTGTAACCCCCTGCGCTACACGATGCTCATGGGACCTGGGGTGTGTGTGGGACTCGTGGCTGCTGCCTGTGCCTGTGGCTTCACTATTGCACAGATTATCACCTCCCTGGTATTCCACCTGCCATTTCGCTCCTCCAACCAGCTCCACCACTTCTTCTGTGACATCGCCCCTGTCTTCACGGTGGCATCTCATCATACCTACCTGAGTCAGATTGTCATCATCATGCTCTGTGCACTGGTCTTAGTTATCCCCCTCCTCTTGATTTTGGTGTCCTACATACACATCATTGCCGCCATACTCCAGTTTCCTTCCACATTAGGCAGGTACAGAGCCTTCTCCACCTGTGCATCCCACCTCATTGTGGTCACCATCCATTATGGCTGTGCCTCCTTTATCTACTTAAGGCCCAAGTCCAACTACTCCTCAAGCCGAGATGCTATCATATCAGTCTCCTACACCATCCTGACTCCATTGTTTAATCCGCTGATTTACAGCTTGAGAAATAAAGAGTTCAAGTCAGCCCTTCATAGAGCTGTGGCAAGAACCCTTTCCCTGGCACAATGTTAATTGATATCCTGCTCTTTCCAAGCCAGTAAAGCACAAGGCATACAAGGAAAAGTTCCCAGAGTGGAAATGATTGAGCCAGTGAACAGTTTTCAAGAGCAGAGATCACTTCTTTCATTTCCAAATATAAAATTCAGAAAAACACATCTTCTTGCTGTGATCACATTAATTATTGTTCACTGAAGTGTTTACAGTTGAGAGAAAAATAATAGATGTCTACTACAGGAAAACCTGGATGTGTTCAGAACTCTAGACTATGGCAAATACTATCACTCAGTCTCAGCCAGATGAGAAGCCGACCCTGAAAAATACTGCCCAGCCCTGGTGCTCTGTTTCAAGGGCCCACGAAGTTCCTGTCTCCATATTTCTCCCCTTCTGGGTATTATCGGATTCTCAGTTTTTCAATCAGCAGACCACAATGGGGTTTTTTTCATTTTTTTAACACTTATTCTTTTTTTTTAAATTTTTAATGTTTTATTTATTTTTGATACAGAGAGAGACAGAGCATGATCAGGGGAGGGGCAGAAGAGAAGGAGACACAGAACTGGAAGCAGGCTCCACGCTCTGAGCTAGCTGTCAGCACAGAGCCTGACACGGGGCTCGAGCCCAAGTCGGAGGCTTAACCAACTGAGCCACCCAGGCGCCCCAACATTTATTCATTTTTGAGAGAGAGTTGGAGTGCAAGTGGGAGAGGGGCAGAGAGAGGGAGACCCAGATTCCGAAGCAGGCTCCAGGCTCTGAGCCACCAGCACAGAGCCCAAAGTGGGACTCCAACCCACTCATGGTGAGATCATGACCTGAGCCAAAGTCACACGCTCAACCAACCAAGCCACCCAGGCACTCTAAGACCACAATGTTTAAATGCGGTAACGTTCACACAGTGAGCATGACCATGTTCAGTGCCTAAGATACATCCAACTAAAGTTCAAGCAAGAAAATTCTGCAAGAAGTGATCTGTTTCTGTGTTTCTGATGTATTATGAGAGCTGCCCTTTTTCTAATTTTCTATGCACTGCCCCAAACCTAAACTTGGTTAGCGTCTCTTGTAGATACTCTCAGGAGCACGGGTTAAAGAGAACACCTAAAATCTTACAGAACTTCACTCACACACACAGGCACACATGCACACATGTGCACACATACACACAGATGTATACATGCATGCGTCTGTGTGACACATGTGTGCACATGGGTGTGTAAACATGCATGCACACGTCTACACAGATGCATGTGGGCACACTCATACTCGCACACAAGCATACACAGGTGGTGTAGCACACGTGCACACACACACATATAAACACGCATGTCCACTCACACATGTCCACTCATGCACACACACTTGCACACACAGGTAGATGCATGCACACATGTGCACACACAGCTGGATGCTTGCACACACTTGTGCATGCACAAACACACACACACACTCCTGGCTAACTGCAGCTCCTCTCTGTAGTCCTGGGAACTTACAGAAGGGGGTAAGATCTTCAGATCTGGGGTTGCCTTAGTGAGAAAGCAAAGCTCCCAAGGCCTCCGGATTAAGCTATTATTCCAGTTGAGCATATAAATTCAGCCAATAATAATAAATTCAGGGTTTTTCTTCCCGTTCAGGATTGTCATCCATGAACACACCATGGGGAAGGCTAAACCAAGGCAGATTGAAGGATCAGGGAATTCCCGTGACCTTGGCAGTAACACAATATACAGCAATACAACTGAATTTGTGGCCTCTCAGGCTGGTCTCCAGTATTGACTGATTTTCTTTTCTTTTTTTAATTTTAATTGTTTAAACCTTTATTTATTTTTTTAATTTTTTTAACGTTTATTCATTTTTGAGAGACAGAGACAGAGTGTGAGCGGGGGAGGAACAGGGAGAAAGGGAGACACCGACTCTGAAGCAGCTCCAGGCTCTGAGCTGTCAGCACAGAGCCAGATGCCGGGCTCAAACTCACCAACTGTGAGATCATGACCTGAGCTGAAATTGGACACCCGACTGACTGAGCCACCCAGGTGCCCCTTAACTTTTATTTTTGAGAGAGGGTGCAAGTGAGCAAGGGGGCAGAGAGAGAGAGAGATGATCCCACGAGGGGCAGAGCGGGAGGGAGAGAGAAGCAGCCTCACCCTAGCGGGGTTCGCGATCACTTGTTGTGAGATCATGATCAGAGCCAAGTCCGATGCTTAACTGATTGAGCCACCCAGGACCCCCAAGACTGATTTTTAAGACCCGAAGTAGCACTAAGAAGGTCAATCACAATTAAAGAAAACATAACTTTAAGCATATCAACCTAAAGTGTTTACAGATTAGAGGAGAGTAAATTCGAGCCGGAGACAAGACCGCGGCTCACCCCCCAGCACAGGTGCATCCACAGTGAGGTGAGTGAGCGCAGGAGCCCCGCCAACGAGATTCTCCCACCTCACGGAGTTCTGTTCCATAACGTCAGGGAAAGATTACTTTTAAATGCAATTTTAGTTTTCCTACTTATTGATTTATAACAGTATTAACATTCATAAGGATAGAGAATTGGTCAGATTGGACATTTACGGTCAGAGAAAACATTCAACACTAAACTCCTGGTCCTTTTCCTAAATTCCTGATGCTTTTCTCCTCTCCTTTGATGATTTTAATGAGATATCACTAGTTTCACCCGTTTTCAGGAGAGCAGTCGCTATGAAATATAAAATGGACTTCTGCGTGGACCAGCTCAGTTCTGCATGTCTCACCAGGACACCTTTCCTTGGAGAAGGCAATGGCTCAGAAAAGCGCCCTGTTCACCTCGGTACGCGTGCACCACCCCTCCTCCTCCTCTCCTGACCATGGAAGTGTGGCCGCCGCACAAGTTTCCCTGTCTCGGTGAGGGGTTGAGCCCAGGGACCAGAAATACAGGCGATATCTGTCTAACAGGACGAGAGAGAGCAGCTCATGGCAAACACAGGGTTCCAGAAATGCCATCTTCTAGCACGTGATCCCTGTCTCTTGTGCATTATATAATCTATCATTGAGTTTTTATATCAAGTTGCACTAGCTTCATAAAGCGACTTGGGGAGTATTCAGTCCTCATGTTCTCTGAAGAATTTGTGAATCATTGAAATTGTGGAGACCATCTGGACCTGGATATTTCTTTATTGAATGTCTTATGAATGATTCAAGTACTCAATGTTTAAATAAACACTCATAGCTTCCAGAATGGATCACGTTAAGGTTTATTTTACTGAGGTTTCATTGATTTTCATCTAACTTTTATATATGTAGATACCACATTCTCCCCAGTATGCTTTTATTAACATAGTATTCCCAAATCATCTGTGGTCCTACCCCTTTATCAATTCTAATAACATTGACTGAATTTCTCTTTTTCTGATTAGTCTTACTGGAGACTTTTCATATCGGTCTTTCTCAGAAAAATAATTCTTGACTTTGCTAATTATCTATACATGAAGTTTCTCTTCTATTTCACCTTTTTCAATTCCTACGTTTACTGTAACCTTTCTTTCTACTTCTTTATTGTTTCTTTTTAGATCTTTTCTCTAATAAATGACTTTATGGCTAAGCAAATAGCTTTCAGTCCCTCTTCCTTTCTGTTGTAGGTATTTATTTATGGCTGTCGATTCCCTTCTAAGTACTATAGTACCTAAATCTCACAAGCTCTCATATGCAATATTTTAAAAATATTTTCTCACTAAGGAATTCTTCTTTAGCTAGTAGTTACTTAGAAGTATACTTCTTAAATTCCAAACACACGGGAGATTTTCTAGCTATACTTTCTATTTATTATTTATTTAGGAAATATCTATTGATTTCTATGTACCATGCATGCTTCTAGAACCGGATATAGATCGGGAGCAAAGTGAACAAACGTCTCTGCCCTGTGGGGCTTCATTTTTCTGGTGTTGTTATCAATATGTGCACTGTGGGTTAAAAGCATGCTCTATGTAACGCGAACCATCCTGCACTGTTGGTGGGAAAGCAAACTGGTACAGCCACTCTGGAAAATAGTGTGGAGTTTCCTCAAAAAATTAAAAATAGAACTATCTTACAACCCAGCAATAGCATTATTAGGGATTTACCCAAGAGATACAGAAGTGCTGACGCATAGGGGTACATGTACCCCAATGTTCATAGCAGCACTTTCAACAGTAGCCTAATTATGGAAAGAGCCCAAATGTCTGTCAACTGATGAATGGATACAGGAGATGTGGTTTATATATGCAATGGAATACTACTTGGCAATGAGAAAGAATGAAATCCTGCCATTTGCAGCAATGTGGATGGAGCTGGAAGGTATTATGCTGAGTGAAATAGTCAGTCAGAGACAGATATCACATGTTTTCACTCACATGTGGATCTTGAGAAACTTAACAGCAGACCATGGGGGAGGGGAAAGGGAAAAAAATAGTTGCAGAGAGGGGGGCAAACCGTAAGAGACTTTTAAATACAGAGAACAAATGGAGGGTTGATGGAGGGGGGATAGAGGGGTGAAAATGGGTGATGGGCACTGAGGAGGGCACTTACTGGGATAAGCACTGGGTATTGTATGTAAGCGATGATTCACAGGAATCTACCGCCAAAACCAAGAGCACACTTTACACACTGCATGTTAGCCAATTTGACAGTAAGTTATATTTTTAAAAATAAATAAATAAATAATCAACAAATAAAAGCATGTGCTGTGTGATTTTAATCCTTTGATGTGAGTTGAAATTTACTTTATTGTCCAGGGTATAGTGACTGTCTCTGTGCCTTTGAAAATGATATAGATTCTGCAATTGTTAGATGAAGGATTTTGCTATTTTTTTTCCCAAATAAAAAGCTTTAACAGTGTTCATTGTTTCTGTATCCTTACTAATCTGTACTCTACTTTTTATATCACTTACCAAGAAAGGGTTGTTAAACTCCCCACAATGACTGTGGCTTTCCTATTCCTTCCCTGAGATCTATTAGTATTTATATACATGTTACATAAATATTATATATTAAAATTATGGTAGCTTCCTAATGAATTAAAGTATATATATCAAAAAAGGTCCTTTATCATTGATAATGTTTTTGCCATAGAGCCTAAATATCACATTTTAATACAGCCAGCTCTTTATTTCTTTGTTTGGTCTCTGTAAGCCTTGAGTATTTCTTTTGCATCATATTAGCCAAATTTTACTAGTTTATGCTGTAATAATAGGCATTTCTAAATTCTAAATGATTTGTAACTTCTAAGGTTTGTTTCTTGAGCATGGTGTTTTGGGTGTCTCCACTTCTACATTAGGCTCTGTTTCCTCTTTTCTGCATTCCAGGCTGAAGAAATTGCCCTTATCTGTGGCCAGCCATTCTCATCAAAGAAGGGAAAGGGGCCATTAGATCTATGTTGTAGTTCTTAAAGCTTCTGCTAAAATGTGCTCCACACCAGCTTTTACATTTCCTAGCGAAAGCAAATCTCATGGTCAAGCTTGATGTCAATGAGACGGTTGAATACACTGTCCCTACAGGCAAGCACTGCAGATCAAAGGGCTATGCACGGAGGCGTCTAATACTTTATTTAATTCACGGAGGAATTAATATCATACTGATGTTCAGAATACACATATTTACTCCAGATCTTTGACCCTACCTTCTTCCCCAGAAGGCTGACTTGTATCCTTTGCAGTGATTGGATATAATTATAAAGGATATAAAAACTAGGAGGCCGCTAACCCCAAGTAACTCCCTTGTCTGTGTGATGCTCCTATGCCTTGAATTTCCTCGAATTTAATGTGACATTCATTTTCCATTGGGACCTCGACTGATACTATGAATGGGAACAGAAATGACTTAAGAAAAAAACATGGGGTTCCAGAATAAAGTCACTTCTCTGTCTAAGAGTACACAGATAACCTCCTTGCTAGTGTGAAAAGGGTGCGTTCATCCAGGTGTCTGACACCCCTTCACTTACTCAGGTAAGCACCAGTGTGGCACAGTTTGGGCTGTGGAGGGAGACCGTAGCATCAGGCAATCTTGTGCTTTAGCTCAGATGCATGGCAGTCACAGTGACTATAAAAAATTTGTAAGCTTCTGGCATTTTTACAATTATAGAGAGTGAACACAGACAAAAACAAAGTTATGAGTAATGAAGAGACAATTTAAAAGATATGTGGAAAATCAGAAGGCCCTCTTAACAAATTTGAAGGAGTCCACGTCATGTGGAGTCTCGGGACAGCTATCACAAATGGTGAAGTCCACAGTCTGGATGTGTATTTAGCTTTTAAAGATAAACCTGACTAAAGCTCTTATGCTGAATGAGACATGAGACATGAGACATGAGATGAATACACTGCAGCTGATCTAAGTGAGGCTGAGATCTTGATCCTCCAATTCCCCTAAACCACCCTTGTCTGTTGAGGAAGATACCACCCCCACCCCACACATCTAAGGGAACCAACCGTCCTCTGCATAAAAGACTCTGTGGTTGCACCTGGGCCCGTTGCCCCATCACCTAACAGATCCCCAAAAGGAGCTAGGTCACAGTGCAATCTGGATAGAGGGGTAGAAGGCCAGCTCTGAGGTAGCTTAAACACACAAAAAACAAAAACAAAAACCTATCAGTCTTGCCAATTTGTATCAGTGGGAGTTAGGAGGTCATGTCCCTATGCAGGAAAGAATTATGAAGATCTTAAGCCTAAGGAGAAGAAACATCAATTTCAATCTCATATTTGTTGATACAGGAGCACTCAACTGGGATTCAGAATTTAATATGTTGACTCATGCATCCAGAAATGGCATCGTCTGCTAGAATAACTAATTGAAGCCTGAACTAAATATTGACATATGGTTAATACATTGGAAATGCCACAGTTTTTGTAACACACCATAAAGGAATCCAAAAGCTCTGGGAAATGAATGAGTTGATGTAGAAACACTAACACAACCTCCATGTTCAACACTAACCACATCACCCAGGGGACCTGGTTGCATTTGCAGAATGCAGTGGTGAATATAAACCTCCTTAAAGAGTTCTGTAGTGTTCGCTGTTGTAGACTAGAGATGATGGGTGAGAGTATTCAGGAGAATGGAGGCCTGGGGGGCACACAAAACTGTCAGAAATAAGGTGGGGACAATGAAGCTGGTTAGTGTTATGAACTGCAGTGATCTGTGGAAACGACCAGTCGACCAATGGATTTCTAGCAATAAAATAAATGAAGAGCCAATCAATACACTGATCATAGTCTATGTCTGATGGGTGGTTTTGCAAGTTACCTGTGGAGTAATTCAATGGTCTCTTACCTAAATTTCAGAACAGCACCAATTTCCAAACCTGAAACTCCTTGATTGTGAAAGAAGATTAGTAATTTTGAAGAAAGATACTTCAACATGGTCACAGTTGTATCCTGAAAATCTTGACCCAGTAATTCCCAGAGGGATCTCCATTTACCAAAGGGTCTGTGCACTGGATAAAGGAAAATACCCAGACTTTGGGGGGGGGGGGTTCTTAGATACTGTCTAGGCACATTCCGAGACCCAGAGTGCCTCTATGATCTACTGGTCAGATTAGGGACCAATGGAGGTCAGATATTAGATGAAGTCTTGGTTCAGGTCTGCCAGGATTTGAGGCTATTTGAAACTTGAGTCAGGCTCTGAGAAGGCCCGCTGGTCTATTTCTTGTTTGCCTTCATCTTATTATATTCTCTTTGTGAATCTCAACTGAAAAGCTTGGGAGAGCTCCACAGCCCACCACTCGTTGGTGGTCTTTTGTCCTCCAACTCCATGAGTCTCGATCTCTTGACTTTTTGGTGGTCTCTTCCAAAATTGTCAGTGGATGATCCCCATACACTAGAACAATCTCTTGCTTTTCCTGGATTCTAATCCTTAGGGTCCTGATGTCTTCAAGCAAATTTTTCTCCAGTATTTTCTTGTTCCTTTTCTGGTATTCCTAGTGGGTGGGTTGAGTCAAAATTTTCTCATCTATTATTCCCCAAAGAGGAACTCCTACTTTGTTTTTGTTAACTGAAGTAGATGTTTTGAAGCATAAAGTACACAGATCAGAAGTATATGGTTTGATGAGTTTTTACAACTCAACGCACCAGATAAATAAATTAAACATTGTGAGAACATCATAAGCCTCCATTGTGCCTCTTCCCAGGCATTATCTTCCCAAACCTATCCTTTACCCTGGCTTCTATCATGATAATTTTCACCCTTTTTTTGGTCACTATACAATGAAATTATCTGTGTCTGGTTAATTTCTCAACATATCATGTAAGAGACTTTGATGTTTCACTTTTTCAGAGTATCTTTAGGTTTACAGAAAATAATGCATAAAAATACAGAGTTCCTATATGCACCACCCCCCCTCCCAAGCAATACACGCATCATCTTCTATTACTAACATCTTAAAGTATCGGACTACATTTGTCAAATTTTGTGTTTTCTTAATGTTTATTTCTTTATTTTGAGAGAGAGGGAGCACATGAGTGAGGGAGGGATAGAGAGAGGGAGAGAGAATCCCAGGCAGGCCCTGCACTGAGAGCACGGAACCATGAGAGATCATGACCCAAGCTGAAATCAAGAATCAGATGCTTAACTAACTGAACCACCCAAGCAGCCCACATCTGTCAGGCATGTTGAACTAATATCAGTGCATTAGCATTAACTGAAGCCTATAGTTTAAATTGAGGTTCACACTTTGTACTGTACAGTTCTACAGGTCTTCACAATGCATAATGCCTCACATCCACCACTGTAGTGCCATACAGAGTAGTTTCAGCTCCTAAAAACCCCCAAGGCTCCACCTTTTCATCCCTCTCTACCTTCTCTGAAACCCAGACAACCACTGATCTTTTTACTGTCTCTATAATTTTGTTTTATCCAGAATGTCATGTAGTTGATATCACACAGTATATAGCCTTTGCACACTGACCTTTTTCACTTAGCAACATGCATTTAAGTTTCTTCAATGGCTTTTCATGATAGAACAGCTTCTTTCCTTTTCTATTTGTCTATTCCTTCACCAAAACCATGCTGCCTTGATTACTGTTACTAAGTCTTGAAATCAGGTAGCATCAGCCCCCCAACTTTATTCCGCTCTTTTAATGTGTTTTAAAATGTAGATTTATTTTTATTCAGATGGACCAACAGATTAGGAGGCACTTGCCATTGAAAAGAGAGCTTATTATAGTTCCTATAGCAGGGAGGGAGGTAGAATGATACACAATACCACTCAGGTCAATACACCAAAGAACACTGAGTTGGGCCACAGGCAGAGAGGATAAGGGGGAATGAGAAAGATCTCTCTTTCCCCCCTCCACCTTTTTATTTGGTTTTCATGGGAAGGAAAGGGCAAAGCAAGGTAAGCAGACTAAGGAGGTTTCGGACTGCCCAGTTTGGTAATTTCAGAGAGCTCCTGAGTGTGGGGCCATCTCTGTTGTCTGAAACTTGGACTTGGGATAACCAACAAGGGAAATGGTGTAGAGCCTGAATAAGCAGACATTTTGGGAGTATCTGCCCTAGATTGTTTTGTTTGGACATGAAAGTCATGCTCTAGGAAAAGTCATTTGTTATCTCCAGAAATTGGAATTCTTTAACCCTCGGAGGGCAGTCTCTCCCTGGTCAAGGCCCCAAATGTTAAAACAATAGAAATAGAAATTAGAAAATGTAGTTAAAATGCAATACTGTGTTGGCTATTCTGGGTCTTTAGCCTTTCCATATAAACTTTATAATCAATTTCTTATATACATAAAATAACTTGCTATGATTTTGATTGGGATTACCTTGAGTTTATAGATCAAGTTGGGAAGAGCTAACATCTTAACAATATTGGGTTTTCCTATCCATGAGCATAGAATATTTTTTTACTGATTGAGGTCTTCTATTTCTTTCATCAATATTTTAAAATTTTATAAAATGGACTTTTGTATATTAACTCTGTATCCTTCATCTTGCTTTAACCCCATCTATTACATCCAAGAGTTTTTTGGTTTTTTTTTTTTTTATCTATTCTTTGGAATTTTCTATGTAGACAATCATGCCACTTGTAAAGAGATGTTTTTCTTCTGGTTTTTATTTTTATAATTTCTATTTTGTTCTTATCTGGAAGCTAGGCAGGTTTTCTTTCTCCAAAGATCATCTGTATTTCTGTCTGGCAGATCTTTAGAAGGACTACCCATTTAGATTCTCTATAAATTTACCAATTTAGATCCACTATAAACTAAATTCAGAGCTCAAATTTCTTAGACCAACTGGAGATGCAAATTTGAGCTGCAAATCAGAACGAAGACCTACTGTTCACAACCTCTCCAAAATGGATTTATTTTCCCCACGATGACCAATGCCTTTGGTCAGCCTTGAGGCAACTTTCCCATTAGTACCTCCTAATAGTGAGCTAAGGGGGGTGGGGAGCTTAGTTCTGCCTTATGCTTAAGGCACCGTCCTTAAGAGTTAGAGCTTAACATAGAAGATCTACTTGTTGGCTCACATGTGGTGGGCACTGGATTTTAATTTCAAACAGCCTCCTCCTGTGACCCCCTCAAATCAGCATTTTGGGTTTGTCATTCCTTCCAGCTAAGTCAATGTCCTCAGTGTGGAAGGAACTTCCAGCATTCCACTCATCTTTCTAGATTCTTGCTTTCTTTCAGATTTTGACCTGAAAGTTCCTGCTATGCTGTCAGCTTGTCAATATATTTATAAATTTAAAATAATATTCCCCCAACAATTTTAGTTGTTTTCAGAAGGATGATTTGCTTGAGTATCCAGACTGGCTACTATCAGAAATAGAAGTGCTCAGTGTTCCTCCTCACTTGTTTTCCCTTGAATGTCCTGACATGAAAGATGTAGTGGTTTCCACTTAACTTTCCTATTCCCAGTGTTTTGTTCATAAAGCCATAGGATGAATCTCAGCCCTGCTTCTATTTGAGGATCTTCACTGGGCAGTGACCGTCTTTCTAGCTGTCCTGATGTTCACTGGCACATGTTTCAGTATGCCTCTCATTATGCATGTATCTGTCTTCCTACTAAATTAGAATGCTCAGTGTAATCTATCTTTGAGTATCACTGCAATACCTAATGTCATGCCTTCCTAATCACTGCATTCCATGCATGAATGGTTGCTCAATAAAAGTCTTTCCCTCACATTAATTCCATGAAGGACATTTAAAAACCCAGTTGTCTGACTTATATTCAGGCTTTGAGAAGACGGAGATTTTCTACATAATCACCAACCCCTGTCTTAACCTCTTACACTTTATCAATCAAGCTTCGTGTAAATCACGGGGTTGGAAAACTTGGTTTCTCTTGACGTTTTAGTGTTTTGTAAACTTTTTGTCCATAAGTAACTAAATTCCCCCTATCTTAGAAGAATATTTATTTACCACTTTAGTGCTTTACAAAGATGGAAGTTTTTTTTTTTTTTTCCGATCTGAATTATTCTCTTCTGGTATTAGATAAGATGCCCTTGTCTAAGTGCAGCCATTTATTTTCTCTCTCCCATTAGCTCCTCTTAAGTCTCAAAGGACCCTAGTCCTTAGAATCCCAGAGGGCTGTAAATACTCTCCGACTTAATTATGGAATCTGAGTTGACATATGAATATAGAATGGGCTATTTTCAACCTCTTATTTAAAACTCAAAAAGGTTTGGACATCTAGGTGTCTAGATAAACACTTTATGAAATGTTTCAGTTCATTTTTTCCCAATTACTTCTTCTTTTAGGACAGATGTCATGGCTTTTACAAGTGACCTTCTTCTACTTCTGCCTTTTTCAACATTTGAAAGACCTGCAAGACTGTGAGCCACTAAACTCAAAGTCTTATGTCAACTTTCTTGATCACTTGACGAAAGTGGGTAAGTGAGTCTTCTTTGTCAGTAACTATCTGAAGAAGGAAACAATTTCCACCAAGGATTTCAAATTTGAATGGATTTGCATAAGAGTTTTTATTATTATAGAAAAAACTCTGCATCCGAGTAAAACTTTATTTGCTTTTTTCTTGAAATGAAAAAAACACCTATTCTATTTGCGTGTGCATACACCCATAAACAGAAACACGTATGCACACATTGCACACATCACATCAAATTGAAATACTGAGAAATGAAGTAAGAGAAGTAACAGAGGCAGGGCAGGAAAGTGCATCAGCATAGATTTTGATTTTTTTTTAAAAAAGGTGACTTTGAGAATAATAGAAAACACAGGAATGATATAGATTATAATAGAAGACCAAAGAGCACATTCTACAGGAAATAAAATCACAGTCTATGAGAAAGCTCAGAAACAAAAGGAGAATTAAACCATGCATCACTTACTAAGCTTTTGTTTATAGAGCCTACTATGTGTCCGGTAGTGTGGTGGGCACGGCAGATCATTCAGAATACATTGCTATGGCCTCTGCCTCAAAGAAACAGTGATAGAAGGTGTGTATGTCGTGTGTGTGTGTTACTGTATACATTCTATACTATATATGGTGTTATGTACCACGTTCTATATACATTCTGTACTATATGTAGTATTATATACCACATTCCATATATATCTACATAATATATAGTATAATGTAATATATTGTGTGTAATGTAATGTAATATATAGTATTTAGTATAGGACATATGGTGTATATAATAATCTAAATGTATAGTATATAGTTCTCAGATAGACAGACAGACAGACAGATAGTACTACAAGATAATATCCGACCTATTCAACATACAAATATGATTTCAAGATCTCTACATGTTATGAAGAAGAAAAGCATCTATGTGTATTCTAATAAGGAAGGTTTACTGGAGAATGTGGCTCAGTCGGTTGGGAGTCTGGCTTCGGCTGAGGTCATGATCTTGCAGTTTGCAAGTCTGAGCCATGCATTGGGCTCTCTACTGACAGTTCAGAGCCTGGAGCCCATTTGGATTCTGTGTCTCCCTCTCTTGCTCTGCCCCTCCCTTGCTTGTTCTCTCTCTTTCTCTTTCAAAAATAAATAAATATATTTAAAAAAAATAAAATTTGATAATTCAAAAAATTTTGAAAATTGAAATCAGATTTTTCTAGAAAAGTCAGAAATGGTAAAATGAGTTTTACTTGAATTAGCAGCATGGGATCTTGCTTGCTTCAGTCTCTTGGAAAAAGTCGCATAAAATGGCAGTGACATAAGACATAGAGAGTAGGAAGTAGATTATAAGTTCAAAGACTTAAATTTGGGTACTGACTCCACTACTGGGGAATATTATTTAGTTGTTTTATATTCTATTCAGATAAAAAATGTTGAGCCTATGATAAACTAGAAAGTATGCTTTATTCTAAGGATTTAGCTATTAATTTAAAAAAAATCATCCCTCCCTATAAGAAGCTAATAATCTATAGAGGGAGCCAAACATAGGAGATGAGTTCAATTTAATACTGTAATTGCAAAGACGAGGATGCTTCCAGGTTGTTCTGCTCAAGAGAAGGCACTTTGTGCACACATATAACCTGTAACAAGGACACAAAGACACTTGTGCTATCTACTGGGTGGTGAGGTAGCCTCTTATTTTCCACAAAGTGCCTTATAAAGGGAAAGGGTTATGATGACAGATGTGTGGAACAGGAACCACCTAAGTAAAGGAGCCTCAGCAGAGATGATAAGGAATGAACTTGTACAAGTGCATCATGTCAGGCTACTGGTTACACTTTACAGTCGTTAGAGAAGCCAACAAGTTGAGAGATGTTGAGTGGTACAAGGAAACCTGGTCTCCTAAATTTCTGAACTGATTCAGAAAGTGAGATGATTAGGGCTCTGGATGTTACTGGAGTTTGAAACACGTCCTGTCTTAACTGAACTATGCATTGGTAGAAAGGTTTCCAAGGGCGTGATTCAGAGAGAGACCTGAAGAGATGGTCCATTGCCAGACTCCAGCTCCAGGAGGTCCAGGGTGCCCTGAAGGATGGATGGTGTCAGCGAAAGGGAGCAAGAGAGACTCGGCTTCCTTCTGATCACTAGGCAGGCATCCCTCCACTGACCAGAGAGTCAGCTTATTTTATTGAAAAAAAATGTATGGGGCACAAAACAGAAGATGCAATTGACTTAGGCAATGATTTCTGATGACAAATTCTTTGGCATGTAAAAATTTCCCAGAACATAGATTAGTAGAAGACTCATGCATAACCTTTACCAACAGTAATTGATGTAGGTGACTAGATGCTTAGCACATGGGGAAGGAAGGGATCTTTAGCATTCAAATACAAGGCAATGTTTTTAGCAAAGCAAAGGCAAGAGTTAGTTCTTTGTGAGCAGGGATCAATAGCCTGTTTTCTTGAAAAACAAGTATCTTGAGAAATGTAATATTTGTTCCTGTAATCAAAAAAGAAGAAACTCCTATAAGTTCCTTCACAACGTCTGATGTTGATCAGCCAGGGGGTCGGGGCTCAAGCAAAACCTGAGTGGGGGTTGAGTGGGTGTAGATGCCGGTCACCATCTGATGGTGGGAGGCCTTGCAAACCTGCCTTACTTTAGAAATGGCTCCCAGCAGTCCGTGGCCTGAAGCAAACCAGTGCCTGTGAGGTCACTGCTCTGCCTCTGACAACAAAAATGCTACAAACAGGCCCATTCAAAAGTAACAGTGGAAGCGCATTTCTGCATCACAGCAAGAGCAACCTGCCTTTCCCTCACCTCACCAGCCCGTTCCCAACCCTCCAGGATGCCTTCGATGTAGATTAAAGGATGAGTTGGATTTTCAGACTGTTCACCAGGAATTGGCCTTGAACTTAAAATAATAATAATAATAATGTTTGCCTTTATCATTGCACCAATCTGCTTGTTGTATTTGGTCGCCGCTGACATGCTTTCTTACTTGCCCCCTTCCCAACAGGTCATCCACTATGACACTGATGTCAAAGGACAGGCCATCCACTACAACTGCTACCAATAATCATGTGCACTGAAAGACGTCATAAATTACATGCATAATTTAGATATGCAGATATTCCAAAGGGAGTTTTTTTTATTTAGGAAAAATAATAACATCACATTCAGAAGTAGCAAATTATTCCTATTTATGTTTGGACAGTAGCCAAAAAGAGGTGGAAACATTCTGGGCTACATAAAAGTGAAGCATATTTAGAATCCTCAAATTAATTATTGTTAAATATTTGGAAAACATAAAAATATATCAGAAAGCAAACCCACCTCTAATCTTGTTATGAATATGGCTTCGTATCTTGTTTGTTCTCTTATAGTAGGAGAGTGTTTTCATATCCTCATGTAGTCTTTGGAAATATCAAACTTACTTCTTTGGTTGGTTCTTTTAATCTTTGTGTATTTCTCTAAAATAACTAATCATTCTCCCATTGCTGGAAATTAATAATTTCTTCTCAAAATCATCAAAAGGAATATCTTTGTCCAGAGAGAGAGAGGGGGTAGAGATCTATCCATATTCTGGGCCTGAAAATATGATACTGAGAGTAAAGGCATCAGGAGAATGTTCTTACTACAAAGATGGTTATCATTTTGTCTTCCCCAAACTCCTTCACAGAAGGAAGTCATCCAGATGCAAGGCTTCAACAGGACCACTGTGGTTACACAGTTCATCCTGGTGGGCTTCTCTAGCCTGGGGGACCTCCAGCTGCTGCTGTTCGCCATCTTCCTTCTCCTGTACTTGACAATCCTGCTGGCCAATGCCGCCATCATGGCTGTCATCCGCTGCAGCAGGGCTCTCCACACTCCCATGTATGGTTTCCTCTTCATCCTTTCCTTTTCGGAATCCTGCTACACTCTTGTCATCATCCCCCAGCTGCTGGCCCACCTGCTCTCAGCCACCAAGAGCGTCTCCTTTGTGGCCTGTGCCACGCAGCTCTTCTTCTTCCTTGGCTTTGCCTGCACCAACTGCTTTCTCATCGCTGTGATGGGGTACGATCGCTATGTGGCGATTTGCCACCCCCTGAGGTACATGCTCATCATGAACAAAAGGCTAGGGTCCGGGCTGGTTTCCCTGTCTGGAGTCACGGGCTTCTGCATTGCTTTGGTGGCCACCAAACTCATCTCTGACATGCCTTTCTGTGGTCCCAACAGGGTCAACCACTATTTCTGTGACATGGCACCTGTCATTAAGTTGGCCTGCACAGACACCCATGTGAAAGAACTGGCTCTATTCAGCCTCAGCATCCTGGTGATCATGGTGCCTTTCTTGCTAATTCTTATCTCCTATGGCTTCATCGTTAACACCATCCTAAAGATCCCCTCAGCTGAGGGAAAAAGGAAGGCCTTTGCCACCTGTGTCTCCCACCTCACGGTGGTCTTCGTGCACTACGGCTGTGCCTCCATCATCTACCTGAGGCCCAAGTCCAAGTCTGCCTCAGACAAAGATCAGTTGGTGGCAGTGACCTACACTGTGGTCACTCCCCTACTCAATCCTCTGGTCTACACTCTGAGGAATCAGGAAGTGAAGTCTGCCCTGAAAAGGGTTCTGGGGAAGCCCTGTAGCAACCATGGCGATCTAACAAAAAATCCTAAAAGTAATGAGGATCTACCTGCTATATTGTCCAAAGTCTTGTTAAAAAACAAAAAATTAAAAGAACAACAAACTCACACTTAGCCAAAAGAAAAAAGCATAATTTTTTAAAGAGAAGATAATACTCAAGTTGAAAGGTGATCACAGTTAAAAATGGCCCAGATCTATGGCCCTGCAACGGTCATAACATAAAGCTTACATGAACCTAACATTTTATTGTAATCATTAGAACTACAAATACTAAATAGAATTGATTTTAGATCTATTATTTTCTTTTTATAATTTTATTATTTTAAATCTATTATTTCAAGCCATGTAATTTGCGATGGTATTTAAAACTCTTCAAACTGATGAGCCTTGGATTTTTTTTTTTCATTTGAACAACTGTTGTTGTTGTTATTTTCCTACGAATATGTGAATTATCTAGTGAGCATAGAGCATGTCTTCTGATCGGGAGAGCTGATTATTGTTAATTAGACCTTTTCTTCTGCCCAGTAACCCAACTCGTGCTGAAACCAAAATCTCCCAGGGGTGCCTGGGTGGCTCAGTCGGTTGAGCGTTCGACTTAGGCTCAGGTCATGATCTCACAGTTTGTGGGTTTGAGCCCCATGTTGGGCTCTGTATTGACAGCTCAGAGCCTGGAGCCTGCTTTGGATCCTATGCTTTCTTCTCGCTCTGCCCCTCTTTATCTCATTCTCTCTCTCTCAAAAATAAATAAATAAACATTTTAAAAAACTAAACAAAATCTGATTTGGTCAAAATGTGTTTCATCACCAAAAGAAAAAACACTTATCATTAATTGTATGGCTGAAAACTACATGTAAACAGGGAACATGTTTATATATAACAAGTTAAGCAGCTCTTTTCCCGGCAGAAAGCCCCCTGGCTGATTCCCTTCCTGTAATAAACACTCATGTCTATTACATTACTTCCTGGGATGTCTGCATGTTTCCGCCCTTAGAGACTCTTAAATACTGAGCACAAACTGAGTGTTGATGGGGGTGGGGGAGAGGGGGCATGATGGGCATGGAGGAGGGCACTTGTTGGGATGAGCACTGAGTGTTATATGGAAACCAAGTTGACAATAAACATAAAAGAAAAAAAAATAAAGGAGGTAAAAGAAAATAAAAACCAAAAGAAAGTGTCTGTTCTCAAAACCATCTGTGACAGTTATATTTATTACTCTAATTTTTCTGCTCATGAAATGTAATTTGTAGTATGGCCTGTTGTGAAGCATGATTGCAATAAAGGTTGTTCGTTTCTAATACAGTGAGATGGAGTATTCTGGAAAAATTAAATATGAGCAAGAAAATCACAGAAGAAAAGAAAATCATGAAAATCTAGAAGTGTTATTTGCTTAGACTGTTTTGCAAGTATTTTAGCTCCTCTTTATTTATAAGTTCATGACAATTATTTTAACGAATTATGGGTGAACTTATGCAAGATAAGCTCTAAAGAGTTCCAATCACATGGGCCAGTACTGAAAGTAAAGCCTTATCCCTAAATGAAAATATTCACACATATGTGTATATTTAAGCATTTTGAGCTCAAATAACGCATTTCAATTATAGAAAGGTCATTTTGTTTTTAATTTTCTGCCCTACCAGACTTTTTGAATTAGTAACCGTCTGACCCTGTTGAGGTCAGGTGAGAGGGCTACTCTTTTATGTTTTCAATGAGGTTTAAAACTTTTTTTTCTTGAGGATGATATAGAGACACGATAAGCCAATAAGTGGGTGGGATGCTTTGTGGATAATGGATCCATTGTCCTTGGATGCTCTTTAAGGCCGCATGACCTTGGAAGTACTCTAGCTCAAGGTGTGTATGCAGTTACAGCCCTTATTTCCCCGAGTTATGGCCCCAATCCACGCATGCCTTGTTAGCAAGAAATCCACTACTTCCTTCCTGAGGTTCTTAAGCTGGATTTTTCAGAAACCCGGAAACATTTAAGATTGGGGGCGCCTGGGTGGCTCAGTAGGCTGAGCATCTGACTCCCGATCTCAGCTCAGGTCATGGTCTCAGGGTTGGTGGGTTGGAGCCCCACGTTGAGTTCTGTGTGGATGGTGCGGAGCCTCCTTAGGATTCTCTTCTTTTCTCTCGGTCCTTCCTCTCTTCTCTCTCTCTCTCTCTCAAAATAAATAAACCTTAAAACGAGAAGGAAAAAATACAGAAAAAAGAGAGAGAGATTCAGAATGGTCTCCAGACAAAGTGGAGCACAGGCGGGTTCCCTGTGCCGTGGGACCCCTGGTGAAGAGTGGCCTACCTGAGCTACAGGACTGGGAGGCAGCACTGGTACCCAGACCACTGAAGAAGGCTTCCCGGGTGACATGGCTCTGGGAAGTATGTTATTCCACGTCCCCCGCATTAATGGAGGCTCCTGACACGTGTACCCCCCGCGTCCTAGCTCTATCCCTCTTTAATTCATAGTCACAACCCCTCCCTGTAAACACTGGTATGCCTTCAGCCAAGTTTTGGAGACAGAGAAGCAAAGTGCACAGTCGGGGTCCTTTGTCCAAAAGCAAACTGGCCTTTGTCCCAGCAGTGTGCTTCTTCACTTCTACTTAGGTTAGAGCTTGTAGCCAAGATTCACCTTCTCTCATTGTTCTAGTGGAGTCCTCTGTCAACTCACACGGTAATGGCTGAAAACATGTCCTGATCCTTAACTCCATCCCCGACACAGCAGACCCCTGTTATCTTTCTCAAATGAAACATTATAGCTCATCCGGACTGAACACTCTTTTCTGGGTCAAAAGGTAAAATAAAATATCCTCAACGTGAGAAATCAGTGATGTGACCAATTATTTGTCTACAGCTTGAGAGGGGGGAACCCCCATGGGTGTTGAAAATCAGAAGTTGTGTTCTTTCAGGGCTCAGCTTGCGACTGTGTTTGTCTCCCTTTTAGCGTGTTACCCCATTTCTAGCCGAAGCAGTGTCTCTTTCAGATGCTTTGTTGTTTTTCTTCTTCTGACCTAGTGTCTGTCTACACCTGCACCTCAGATCATCCCCCTGCAGACCTTCCTGTAAAAAAACAAACCCACTTGGCCTTGGTATTTTCATGAACTTTTGAAATGAACGTATCATCACCCAGACATTGTAAATATTCTAGTTCCCAAATTGTTCTCTCCTCCAGCACAGTACCATCCTGAAACTCACACTTCTTAGTGTTTGAACAAGTTGCTGACTTACTTGTTAGTACATTAGTGAATTTTAACACATGCCTGAGATAAATTTTTCTGAGTTTTTAAAATATATTTCATATGCCCTCACATCCAAATAATGCAACATGACATGAAAAGACCTTTATTTCCAGTCTTTTTTATGGCCAGGTGCTCTTTTCATATCCTATAACTGTGCTTTTCAATCTATCTGAAGCAAAAGACTAATTTTCCCCAAAGTTTATCATGTGATTTTGTAAAATACAATGAAAATGAATTACGTAATGTTATGCCCAGATCGCAATATCCCCAAAGAACAGAGACCATCAGGGAGACCAAGTCACACATGCAAAAGCAAAGGGCGTTTATTCGGGCTTAAACTCGGGCTCACAGACTTCTCCAGCACAGTGGATCTGTGCTGAGAGCCCCAAACAAGGGCTAGGCAGGGTTTTTATGGGGTTTGGGAAGGGGGAGTTACAGGAAATTGTGACATAGGTACAGTGATCTAATCATTATCGCATAATATCATCGGCAACAACTTTAACCATACACATTGTTTAGAGTGCTCGTTACTTTTGGCGGGACCCAATCACAATATTTAGAGTCTCTTTGAAATTAACCAATTGTGGAGTGGGCCCAAGACCCCCACATGGGGTGAGTAACTGGTTAATCTAGTATTAAACAACAGGCCTGCCCTTAGGAATGTTAAGGGTGTTAGCTGGCCGCTTCTGATTGTGTGTTACTAGGGTGGTCGCCTGCTGAGCAATGTATGCCCTTCCCTGTCATTGTCTAATGATTCTGGGAAACCAAAACTTAGGCCTTTAGGCTCAGAGGGGAAATGTAAAGCCTGTCATGGAGTCAGTTTGGTTCAGACCTCGTCCTTTCAGTAAAATCAAAATCAAAAGGATTTTTCTTGTCTTACTGTTAGATTAACACACATAAAGTCCCTCAGTTGAAATGTAAACATTTCTAGGCATTTCCTTTCAGTTTCTATGCTTCTTTTGTCAGAGGCCAGTAACAGTGTCTCTTGCTCTCATCTGGCTCCTTTCACCCACTTTGAATGGCATCGTTCCAGGCTGCTGGCATGTCCAGAATACTTGGAATCCCACAGCATTCAAACCTCAAGTGTTGTCCATCTGTGAGCCTGTGATTTCACAGCTTGGAGTCCCCCCATGAGCTAGGCAGCTCTCAGTTTTGGTGAAATCTCAGCCACCTCTCCTGGGACCCAGCAGGAAGCACTGGCCATGCCCTCCTTCCTGCCCTCAGCCCAGTGTTGCAGGGTGATGTCAAAAACACCACCAAACGACGAATTGAAGGGAGGCAAAATTTTATTTATGGGCCAAACCTGGTCTTCCTGGTTTTTTTATGATTCCTATTCTTTTTTTTTTAATTTTTTTTATGGTTTTTATTTATTTTTGAGAGAGAGAGACAGTGTGAGCAGGGGAGGGTCAGAGAGAGAAGGAGACACAGAATCTGAAGCAGGTTCCAGGCTCTGAGCTAGCTGTCAGCACAGAGCCTGATGCGGGGCTTGAACCCACAAACCATGAGATCATGACCTGAGCTGAAGCTGGAAAACGGACGTTTAACCGACTGAGCCACCCAAGCGCCCCTGATCTTTCTGGTCTTAAGGAGCAGAGAATGGCCCCGAAGAAAGGCTGCAGTGAGATTATATAGACATACACAGCATTCCATGAGGGCCAATTACATTCTAATACACAGATGCTAGTTTTGGCGGAAACCTTTCAATTTAGTTACTTGTTCTTCTAAAATGACCAATCATAGTGGGACAGTGACTAAGCAATTTTTCTGGAGGCGTGGTCTTGGCGGGATCTTAGCAAACACAGAAAAGGGGTGGAGGAGCTGTTTGTAACAAATTATCCATTACATTCCATAAGTAGTTTAACCCATTAATTCCATAGCTGACCTATAACACCCAGCCCACTGCACAGAGAGCCTTCTTCTGATCTGCAGCCCCGACACTGTTCATAGGGCTACTTCTAGCACTGTAGTGTAGTTTAACGGGCATTTCAACTTTAAAAAAAGTTTTTGTAATGCTTATTTATTTTTGAAGGAGAGAGAGTGAGCAGGGGAGGAGCAGAGAGAAAGAGAGAGACATGGAATCTGAAGCAGGCTTCAGGCTCTGAACTGTCAGTACAGAGCCTGACGCTGGCCTTGAACCCATGAACCATGAGATGGTGACCTGAGCCGAAGTCGGACACTCAACTGAATCAATCACCCAGCCCCCACCCCACCCTCGGTCCCCAACCCCCAGCATTTCAAGTTAAACATCCCAAACCAAATTCTCGGTCTGTACCCCAGCTCTGTTTCTTTCATATTCCTACCTGTAGTTCATTGTAATTCCAAATGGGAGTCCAGTATCTTGGAACAAAAGCCCGGAGTCATTCCTAAATATCTCTTGAATACATGTATTGCTACTTCCACACTTGCCCCTGTTCCCAAGTCTGTTTTCCAAGAAATGGTCAGGACGATCCTTTGACAAACAATTCAGATTCTCTCTATTGTCAGGGCAAAGTCTCCCAGAGGTTCCCGTCCTACTCAGGACCACCAGGCATCTGGAGGCTCACTCTGTCCCCACCTCATTTCTGGCCACTCTCAGAGCAGAGACCTGCAGGAGACAACAGGGCAATGGGAAGGAAGGCTTCCCTCACCTGCTCCTTGGACTAAATCTGGTTTTCAATCTGTTGATATGTGTATTTGTATTGTCCAGTGAAGTTTTTGTGTGCAGATGGAAAAACTCACTCCAACGTGCACTGGCTGACAGTCTGAATGGCCTGAAGCCCTCTTAGTAACAACTTAAATACATCAAACTGTTTTCCCCAAACATTAAACCCTCACAATCTTTCTATATTTAAGCATTAAATACACAAATAATTATGGAGCATAAAATACTTGAAATTAGTAAAATTAATGAAGTGCTAGGAGGGCAAATCCAAGAGGAAAAAGACCTAGGAGTTTACAGAAATTGTGTTTGTGTGTTTCTACTTTAATAAGATAATAGTACTCGATTTTTTATTTATATTTTCTTACATAATAAAAATAAAGGAAAGAATCACTAAGGATAAAAATATGAATAGGAACAAGGATTAAAGAAATGAAGATTCAGCTGAGTATATCTATATATATTCTATATATTAGAATTAAAGTCTAATTATTTTACCAGGGGATTTTCAAGTCTATAACTCCCATAGTGATTTTAATTTTTTAATGAAATTATCATTTTTTAACTTGTGAGGAGCTATTACACTATCATCTACTAGACTGTTTACTTAGTCTGTTAGCATTGGTTAAATTTATATTATATTTATATTTATATTATAACATTCATTAGAGTTATTATACAGAAATGCCTAGTATTTAATATAATAGAAATCATAATGTAATAGAACTTATTTAAAATAATATAATTAATATAATTCAGAGATATCCAAAATATGTCTCTGGGGATATGAAAACTGAGTTTGCAAAGTTACTTCTCCTTTTTTAGATTTGGACTAAATCATCTTGTTGGAACACACTTCCAAACTTTCTCAGTGTTTGGTTACTATGTGTGACCATCTATGATGATTAACAGTGACCCCTTTTTCCACCTGGTTATTAGAAGGTGATTTTTGCTGGTGAGCGATCTTTCCTGTATTTGATTTAATGTGTAGTTTTTCTCTGATAACCTGGCTTATTAGCCTTCTGCTTAGTCTTGCCTGTTTACACAAATAGCCATGCATACAAATGAAACCATAATTAGTAGATATGTCTGTACATAACACTACTACCTATTAAAATCAATAAAAAGTTAAATATACATTATAATATTCAAACATATTTTGCTTTGTAGCTAAACACATTTTTTAAGTTTATTTATTTTGAGAGAGGGAGAGAGAGCACTAGCAGGGGAGGGGCAGAGAGGGAGGGAGAGAGAGAACCCCAAGGAGGCTCCACATTGTCAACACAGAGCTCGATGCAGGGCTCAAACCCATGAACCCCTGATATCGTGACTTGAGGCACCCAAGTGCCTCACTTTTATTTCATATTTTGAAAATCACTGTTGTTCTTCATTTAAAGAATATTGGTAGCCTCCTTTGGTCTTGACACAGGAAATGGAACCAATGACCTCTCCAATAGGGAATTTCCGTTTTTCCCCCTTAAATGTAGAAAGTGGGATCTGAGGCACATATGGCATTTTAGTGGTAAGCAAAGGTGTCACTGCTAGTACGTGGGTGTAGTTTTAATATCACAGACTGAGAGTAGTTTTTACGTTTTTTCACATACCGAGTTTACCCTGAGTTTATGTGAGTCCCCATGACCTCTGTGATTTCATTCACTGCCATGGTGTAACTATCTAATTTGGCCAGCCGACTGACACTGAGGAAAAGCGCTGGAGAGTCTCTGTTGCATACCAAGACAGGAGTTGGAGCCAGAGCCGGTGCTACTGTACACAAGAGGCTGAGATTGAACGCAGGCAAGGCAGCTTCAGGAATTATTGTCTGAGACCGCAGCAGTGGGAGCCCTGAGGCTGCTCCAAGCAACCCCCCGGGCAGCAGATAGCCAATGGGGGTGTGGATGGAGAGGGCACCTGACTGGGTGCCACTCGGGATGCAATGCTGACCACTGGCTTGTGAGCGTGGCTGAGGCATACTTTGAACTAGTGCCAGGGCAGAGAAGCAGACTGTGGTGTGAGTGTGCACCAAATGGGTGCCATTGTGTACTCATCCAATGTTGAGGCCACACACCACTTGTACGAAAGAGTTCATCTCCTTTAACCTAATAGCTGCTCTTCATTCATTCTGAACTCTCCAATGACTCTCAGTCCCGGTGCAGTGTCCTGTGAGGCCCCTTTATGATCTGACCCCAACTCACTGGCCTCGCCTTCTGCCATGTTCCTCCCCCCATTTACTCCAGTATAGCCAGCCATGTGGGAGTTTCTAGAACACACCCAGTACAAAACTGCTTTCGTCTGCAGTTCCTTTGCTTAGAATGAACGCTCTTCCCCCAGACACTGCATGGCATGGTTCTTGTTCTGGCTTTGGGTCTTCTCTCAAAAGCCACCTTCACAGAGGCACCCATTCTGCCCACTGTCATTGCAATAATAGCCCATTTTCCTCTTTGATCTACTTCCCCAAATCAGACTGGGATCCTATGTCACTGTCTCACATAAAGTATTTTTATTTGCTTCCTGTCTGTCTCTCCAGCCTTCCACTATCGCATATGTTCTGTGTATAAGAGATTTTACCCTGGGTCTCTGCTGTATTTCATTACCTATCACGAGATAGGCTTCTGATAATTATTTGTTGAATGTGGACTATAGTGTTTAAGCATGGGTTTGAGAGCAAAACTTACAGTGCTTACTAGTTATGTGACCTTTGTCTCCTCACTTATAAAATGGGAATAATGGGGCACCTGGCTGGCTCAGCTGGTTAAGTGCCTGGCTTTGGCTCAGGTCATGATATCATGGCTCATGAGTTTGAGCCCCGCATCAGGCTCTCTGCTGATGGACAAAGCCTGCTTTGGATTCTCTGTCTCCCTCTTTGACTCTCTGTCCCTCCCCAGCTCACACTCTCTTTCTTGAAAATAAATAGATAAACATTATAAAATGATAACAAAATAAAATAAAATGGGAATAATGGTGTCTACCTCAGAATTGTCATGAGGATCACTTGAGTTAATATGCATAAAGCACGTAGGAGAGTGTCTTCTCTACAGCAGTATCCACTTAAATGTTGAGTATTTTTCAATCAGTTTTAACCACACCATAAGAGAGGTACTTCTCTTATTTTCTGTAAGAGTTGAGCTTATGGTCGGTGTGTGGTCATTATCACATCATCAATCACATCATCATCAACAAGATTGTCAACTTACATTACATTTTGTTCACAATTGGGCCAGGGCCACAGAAAGGGGAAATGTAAGAGAACTTGTAAAGAAGGTTTTGCTGACTGACTATTCAGGAACAATAGTGAAGCAAAGAGAAGAAAGTTCAGATCTTAAGAACCAACAAATGACAGGACCGTTTACTGAAGACAGTAAGGGAGGGGAAGGAGTCAAGAAAGAAAATTCAAAAACTAATTTTAATTCCTTAGGGGCAAAGTCCAAGTTCCCCAAATCTATAGGTCCCTCCTGTGGGTAATCTGAAGAAGCCTTCAATATGCCCTCTGAAAGCAGGCTCCAAAGCAGGTTGTGCATAAATATCTTTCTACCCCTGCAGGTGACATTCTGGAGCCTGGGTCCCTGTCTCAGTTTATGTTGCTCCACATAGTCCAGCTGTCCACATCCTCAGCTTTCTCCATCCATCAGGTAGAAGATGACAGATGGACCTCCTCTCAGTCACGGTTGGCCGAGGGCATATGGCTCCTGAGCTCCGCCAGGCTTAGCCCAGCATGTCCTGATCCCTCCCGTCCTGCTGAAGCTCCAACAATCACAATCACTCCTGGAGAATTCGACAACAACCAAGGGTAGTGTCTCCATCTCTTTTTTCAAAAGATCTCCCACTATTTCTACTGCCTTTGTGTGCACAACAGAAGACAGTAAGCTCCAGGTTTGTACCAACAGCGACGCAGATTTTGCTCCGGGTTTTCTAGCTGGCAGGACTGAAAAGTGTTATCCTGAACTATTGAAAACACCACCCTGGTCCTCTACAGAAATAAACCCACAGAATTACATGGTTAACAGTACTAGGTGACATCTCTCTTCTGGGGTGACTTAGTGACATGCTTTGATCTTGAATACTAGGGAACCTTGAACTTTATCATGGAGGGCTCCAAGCAGCCCTGTAAAATTCTGCCTTCCCCCCCAAGTGCTGTGTGAGCATAGCTCGCGGAAGGTGATGGCCGCTGGGTGATGAAAACCTGACTCCGAGACCTTGTTCATGGGTAAGTACAACCTAGGCACAGGGTCACCGAACCCTGTTTCTTGACTTGAAAATGCCCCGTATAAAGAGAGACACATGTCCACTAAGAAATCTGCACAGTCTGCTCAGTTATCTACGGGAAGGTGTCAGCTGGACATCTGCACGAGCTCCTCGCCTGAATGGCTTCCTGCTCTCCAATGGGCTAAACCAAAGGTGTCTCAAAGTAAGTCAATAATTTTAAAATGCATATTTTAAAAAACAAGGAGAAAACTATAAATAAAAATAATAATAATTCTAAACCAAACTAATAAAGAAAAGTAAACACATAGTGTCTGACTGCTCTTTTCCTTTGATACCTTGACTCTGCCCGTCCTCGGTCCCCATGTCCTCTTCCTGACCAACCACTCAAAGTAAGAATTTCTTCCCTGACTACCTGCAACATTAAGACACACGTGGGCACACATAATCTTGGAGAACTGGGAATGCCAGTCCAGCCCCGTCCTCGCTCTAATGGGAGACACCGCCTGCATTATTATTCTATTGAAAAATCTCTGAAGACACACAGACACCCCAATCACTGTGAAGTCTGGAGCACTTACCTGCCTCCCTCAGCTTTGGTGAGAGAACAGGGAGATAGAAGGAGTTTTAATGAGAACACAGCTAGATGATACAGTGATGTCAGAGGGGAATGGATTAAGAAAGCATCACTCAGTTTGAAAACGAATTTATTTCAGTTGGAGTTTACTGAAAAACATCTTGCTCTACACCAGCTACACAATCTGTGGGGCCAGTACAACATGAAAATACAGCGTCTCCAAGTTTTATTAAGGATTTCAAGACAGCAGCCGCTGCACAGGTCACATGCCCATGAAGCACGCCCTGAATCCAGGTCAGATTTTTGGTCACAGGTACACACACCTGTAGCCTGCTATCAAGCAACTAAGGGGAAAAAAAACAGAAAAGCAAAAGCCTAAATAATCATGTTTAGAGTAGGAAGAGATGAACATATTTGGGACCATCTGTCCAATCTTGGAAGAGCTTTCAATTGGGCAATGTAGGGAAGCATCCATGAGAAAGAAGCATCTGAATTATAATTTGAAGAATCAGAAGCAATAAAGACGTGGCCAAGGCAGAAAAGATATTGCTGGAAGACAGGAAAAAGAAAAAAAAAATACAGATTTCTAAAGGACTCAAGATTTCTGCCACAACAAGCCTTTTTTGTAATCAAAAATATGCTTTGTTTATAGGGATGAACCATGTTTAAGAAGAAACAGAAATGGATTTTCTATGGGAGGGAAAGCTAATGTTGCCAGAATGGGGTCAGGCTTGCTTTCAATTTCTTTAAAAGTCTGTTCTTGAGCCATGATTCCCGAAGGGCATGGAGCTGGTGTTCAGAAGTCCTGGGTCCTGGGTCATTGGCCGCTGTGGTGGAGTCAGGACTGAGTGCACCGGGGATCACAGCTTTCCCATTTGCGCTGTAGGGCAGGAAGAGGGAATTCATCCCAATGAAGGGAAATCAGAGAGTAAGCAGGGAGGATGGAGTCAAGAGGGATGAGTTGATAAGGAGGGGCCAAACAGAAGGAGAGAAAGAGGTTCACCTGAGCTCTTTAAGAGAGGAGTGCAGGACCAGCAGCAGGAGGAGGGTGACCAGCACCGCCACACACATCAGTGCCAACAGGGCCCAGTCTCCACCTCGTCGGGGGGGGGGGGGGAACAAGGACGTCAGTCTGCGGGGCGCAAGGTTCTCTGGGCAGCGGCCACCATGGATACTTCTCATTCCACGGGGTGGGGCAGGGGTCCTTCCTGAAATTCCCACCTGCACCTTCCGGAGCTCTCAACCCAACTCCTCCTAAGTCTGTGCCCCCATGTCCTGCCGCATCTCTTTCCCCAAATCACCAGGTTCTTCTTTTTCTCTTTAGTACCTCAAATCCCCCTCTTCTATTTTCTTGAAACTTAACAGCGGCCTTTCTCTGCTCGGGTTTGGATGCTCCTGCTTCAGTTCCCATGTGCCTGGCATCCCCACCGGGCTCCCACGCACCTCACTCGGCAGCCCCAGGACTCGGGGACGACCGTCACTTCCCAGTGGGGCCCCAGCTCCTTCTCACCCCAGTGGATGACTATGTCGTGGCCTCCCAGACTGCTGTGCTTGACTCGGCAGGACAGGCCGGCCGCCTCCCGCGCCGCCACGTCCAGGGTCACCCGGAGGTACCACGTTCCGTCGGCATGGGGCAGGACGTCGCCTCGCTGGGTGCCCCGTTGCTCCCGCTCACCCCGCATCCACATCACCCACACTGGCTTTGGGTGGAAGCCGGAGACGTGGCACACCAGCAGCAGACGGCCGGGACCGGGACTGGGGCCACTGGACAGCCAGACCTCTGGCTTCACTAGAGAGGAGATGAGGAGACATGGATCTTAGGGGGCACCTTAGGACGGAGCTCAGGGACTCGGTGGTCTTAGCAGTTGGAGTGATCACTTCCTTCTCTCGCCCAGGAATCAATCCGAAACCCACATATCCCACTCTCCAGCCTCTTACTACACGTCTGGAAGGCACGGGAAAGAGTGAACGTCCGACAGGAAGCTCACCGGGTCGCCCCAGCTCGGCCTGCGCTGCTGCCAGGATGCCTGCCAGAAACTGGGGGCAGGTGTTGCTCAGAAGGCTCAGCACGATTTCCTTAATATCTCGGTAGCGGTTGAGCACGGCACAGACCTTCTGAGCCCGACTGCCTGCTCCCGGGGACGGCTGCCAGGAGTTTCCCTGCAAACTCAGTAAATCCGAGCCTTGATAGGCCCCGTTGAAGAAGATTCCCGAAGGCTTCCCGGCTCGCAGTGTACAGCCAGCTGACACCTGGAGCTCAAAGGGGTCTGGGGGTGGACAAGGAGGACAGAACCCATGTGGAAAGAGTTACAGGGAAAGTAAGCGGTCTAGAAATAAAGGGATTCCCGGGGAAGGGAAATCTGCTGGGAAATCACAGAACGCACTGGAGTTGGGTGGGGGAGGGGGGCGTTTGTGGGAAGACCCGGAGAAGATAAGAAGGTCTTGAGGAATAATGAACGTGCAGGTGCTAGATGGAAAGGCGCTGGGAAGTCGGGGGCTGGGCTGGACAGGCTCACCTGGAAGGGGTCGGGTACATCCCGGCCTGATTGACACTCAGGCCAGGGAGAAAAGATGGCAGAATTCTGGCTGGAAAAGGCGTCTGAGCTTGCGGGGTGCAGAAGATAGAAGGAGACAACTACCCACGGAACCAGAACGCGGAGGTGTGTGCAGTGGTGTGAAAGGCTGTGCACTTGCAAGCCTTGGGTGCATAGGTGGGTGGGTGGGCGCTGGATCCTGAAGCAGAGGGAGAGCATGAGTGGGGGGGGGGGGGGGGGGGGGGGGGGGGGGGGGTGGATGGAGGGAAGGAAGCAAGACTGGAAGGCTGGAGGAGGTCAGAGCCCCTCTGCAAGGGGGCCGGGGCCTTGAGGCAAATACCAGCCTGGAACCGTGAACTCACACTCGAACTGGAACTCCTGGGCGAAGGCCCGCACTTCGATGGTGAACCCGCGGAAGTACAGCCGGAGCAGGTTCTGGATGTTCTGCAGCATCTGGGTGCTGAAGTTGCCTTGGGACCAGGGCCACAGGAAGCGGATGGTGCCCAGCGCCGGGTCCCAGCCGTGCGTCTGCAGCTCGCCCACCCAGCCCGAGCCCTGCGAGTGTGCCCAGCTGCGGTTGGCAAACGAGCAGGCCTGGAGCATACGGAAGGAGACCGGGTCCTCTGTGGCCGCGCCAGGGGGGCCCGGGGCCAGGGGTGCTGAGGCTGGAGGGGCGGGGGATGGAGACAGTTACACGACTGCACGCGTTCCCGTATCCCAGCCGCGCCCCGGGCCGGCCTGCCCTCCCCAAACCAGGAAAGTGAGATGGGGCAAGACCCGGTGCGGGGAGCCAGCCTGGGGCACGGCTGCCAAGGGCGTCCTGTGGGAGTAGACCCCTTCCCCCAGCACCCCCCGGAAGGTCACCCTGCAGCGCCCGGCCCCAGGGGTCTCCAGGGCCCTTCCTACCCCTGGTGCTTGCCGCAGGATGGAGAAGTCCCTGGAAGGTCAGAAGCAGAGGGAGCAGCATTGTGGCTTGGGCAGGAGAAGCGGTCTCAACAGGGCCCAGACAGCGCTGCCCCCGGCCCTCCCGCGTTCGCACCACTTCCCCTGCAGCCCTCACAGGCAAACCTCACCCTCTGCCCACTTCCCCGTCAGATAAACCCTCCCGCCTCCCCGCTGCAGCGCCCCCCCCCCACCCCGGCTCTCATCTCCCCTCCCTCTCTGCCACTCTCGGGCCTCCGGATTTTCTCCCCGAGTTCCCCACCCCTGTGCACGGCCACTATCACAGGACTCCAGGCTGCAGCCCGCGGTCCCCCTCGAGAACAAACTTAGACCTTTCTGGCCTCGTTGAAATTAAGTGCACACCTGGGCTGTCCATGTCCTCCTCGGTGGAGAGAGGGGACAGCAGGTGCTCCAAGCGGCGTGGCCCTCAGCCCCTCCTCCTGCTGCTGCAGCTCCTTCTCCCTCTTCACAGCCCCCCACCCTCATCCTCTCCTCACCCCGTTTTCCCCTCTCTTTCTCTCCTTCTGCTTTCACCCTTCTTGCTGTCCTGCCAGCTCTCTTTTCCCTCACCCCCTGTGTCTCCTCATTCTGCTCTTCTCAAGTCATTGTCAGAAGACACACGGCTTCCTGGGTGCAGCTGTGCCACCACCATGAAGAGGAGCATCAGTGCCAGTGGAGGCGGCCCAGCAATCTAAGAGGAGGCCTTGTGCTCAGCTTCTGCTATCAGACCATCGGTCGCTGCTGAAGGGGGTCTGAGGGTGGGCTTGCCCTGACCCTGGTGAGCTGGCGATTCTCATTCAAGAAGCATGAGTGGGTCTGGACGGAACACACAGGGCTCGTGGATCCCTCCTACACTCCAGATTAGTCCCGAGGTCTGTGCTGAGCCTCACTCTGGGTGTAAAGGGCTCTCAGCTCATGGCCTGGGAGCACTGGTGGCCCGTGGGCAGTGTCTGGCCAGAGCAGAGAAGGAAGGCTAGGGGCCTGGCATGTTACTGGGAGAATTTATTACCGTGTGGTCTCTATTTTTGTTCCCTGAGTTGATGCTGTCTGGGGAAGTCCGAAGGCAGTTGGAATCCCATTCCTTTGTTGAGTTTTCCTGTATTCATCCAACCGACATTGTTTCAGAGCCCACCCAGTGCCAAGAAATACGCCAGGTACAACGATGTCAGAGATAGAAGCTCCTTGGAGGGAACCAAAGAAACCCAACCTAAAAACTCCAGTTTTCTTACAGAGAGGACTGGAGAATAGTGGCCAATTATTGGAAAAGGCCCACACCTCCTCTCATCCTGGTATGATTCCTGAATCCTAAGGGTAAAGAAAAACTACAAAGTTTCAGACAAAATGCTGGCTACTTTCAAAGAAGAATAAGCCTGGTTTCAGATAGCTCACACGCAAGGCTGTGGGGCAATAGTTCAAGGCTCTGAGGTAATAAGAAAATCCAAAAGTTTTTTACTCGGGCAAATTCTCATTCTCTGACAAGGGCAAAATTACCCCATATTTGAACACTTTCAAAAATGCAAAGAATATGCTACCTCCTCCTTTCATAAAACCAGTTGTCTGAGTAAAAATAAAATCAATCTGAATGGAAACCCAAGAAATTATGCAAGAATGACTAGTATCGACATGTGTTAAAAATATAATTAACTTTAAATAATTGCTTAAAATGTACCTGTAAAACTTAACATCTTTGTGTTAGATGTTTCAGGAAAAAATATTAATAATAATCGAAGAATCAAGTTCCATATTACTTCACCAAAACCTGGGCAGGGAGATGAAAAGAAAGAGAAATAGACTTATTCCAAATCATATCTTATTGGCCAGGAACACAATGTGAAATGGAGTCAGATAAATTGGTTAAATTATGATGTTTATAGAAAACTAGACTACATCGATGTGGTAGAGAGCACGAACTTTTAGCTCCTAGTCCCAATGCACTGAAAATGTCTAAACATGTATGTAAGGAAAAGACAGGTAAATCTACTATCGTGCTGGAAAATGGTGAAAAGACCCAGCTTCAGAAGAGGATCTTTAAAGTCTTTGCAAAAGAAAGCAAGTGAAATGGTTTAACATGCCAAGCCGAAGACACACGCAGAAGAAACACAACACACACGGAAGAACATGAAGAACATGTCTGCAAATGTGGTAACAAACACAGGACTTGATGGTACTTGACAGAGAGTAATTGACGCTGGCTTTATTGAGCTTTCCGCTGCTGGAGCCCTTGGCCATAGGACCGTGACCCGGGACCTGCTCTCTTCGTGGACCCACATGTCTGCCTGGGGAGTTACACTGACACCACTCAAGCCCACTGGGGACACGGGTAACTAGACCCCCCAACAGCACCTCCTTTGTTCTTTGAAGACCTCCAAGGATCTGTTGGATCACATGCACACCAAACTGGAAATTGGTGCAGTGCAATCTGAGTAGCAGCGTCCTCATTCTACAGAAAGTCGGGTGGATCTGACAAGTTTATTTTAAATTTTATCTTAGGGGTGTCTGGATGGCTCAGTCGGTTAAGTGTCTAACTCTTGGTTTCAGCTCAGGTCATGATCTCAAGATTCGTGAGTTTGATCCCTGTATTGGGATTCTCTTTCTCTCACTCTCTCTGCTCCTCCATCTCCCCCTCCTCCCCCCCCAAAATAAATAAACATTAAATTTTTTTAAATAAATTTTATCTTAGAAAATAAAAACATAAGATCCTACACATTTTTGCTAAATAGTAATGAAGAGAGTATTTGCCTCACCACACAGTGGAGAATACTAGAAAGTTAGTGTAAAAACAGATGTGTAGAAACGTGTTGTTCCACGAGAGAAGTGGGTACTGAAGAATGGGCACCAAAGGGAAAAAGGAGACAAGCCAGCAGCAGTTGGTCGGGAAGCCCCTATGATGTGTGTCTTACTGAAGGTCTGTGTCTTTTTTCCAGCAAGGGAAGGATTTTGAATGTAACAAGGATGTGGCTTAAATGGCATTTAGGAAAGTTCTCTAAACCCCAATGAGAGTCACAGCTGCATGTATCAAGGCACGAGGCCACCAAGACAGCAGAGGATGTTAGTGACCTGAACAAAGGTGGGAACAGTGAGTATGGAGAGGAGTGGAAATAGCAGAGAGAGCATGGGGGTGACCAGGATTAATCCAAACCAGGAGGTGTGATCTGCCAGAGTCCAGCTCCTACAGGTCCAGGCTTCCCTGAAGGATGGACAGTGTTGGTGAAAGGGAGTGAGAGAGCCTCAGCTTCTTTCTGCTCACCAGGCAGGCATCTCTGCACTGACCCAAGAGTCAGCTTTATTTATTGAAACAATGTATGGGGTAAAAAACAGAAATGGCAATTGCCTTAGTTAATGATTTCTGATGACAAATTCTTTGGCACGTAAAAATTTCCCAGAACGTAGATTGGTAGAAGACTCATTCATAATCTTTATCAATAGTGATTGAAGTAGGTGACTAGATGCTTACTACATGGAGAAGGACGGGATCTTTAGCATTCAAATACAAGGCAATGTTTTTAGCATAGCAAAAGCAGGAGTTAGTTCTTTTGTGAGCAGCGATCAATAGCCTGTTTTTGAGGGGAAGAAAAATGAGTTTTCTCTGGAAATGTAACATTTGCTTCTATAATCAAAAAAGAAGAAACTCCTAAAATAAGTTTTTTCCTAAGGTACAATTCACATATTTTTAGCATAAGAAGGCAAGACACTCCTGATATCCATCAGTCAGGCGCCTTGGGGGTCGGTGCTCAAGCAGAAATTAAGTGGGGAATGAGTGGGTGCAGACGCCAGTCGCCATCTGATGGTGGGAGGTCTTGCAAACCTGCCTTACTTCAGAAATGGTTCCCAGCAGTGATCAGGAGGTGGTAGATAGTGCCACTCATGAAGGCAGACAACACGGGTTTGCAACAGATGGAATGGAGGTGCACAGTCCAGTCTGGGGCACATCGTGACTGAGGCTCAGGCAGAGGTACTAGGGCAGCATTGTTGCACCTGCCTTTTTACTGGCCTCACAAAACTGGCTGACTATGTGCTGCCATCGAAAGAGGTATAGATGTCTACGAATCTGTCCCTTTTCAAATTGTATTTTTCAGTAAAATTTAATGAGTGTTATTATTGTTATACCCAGATTTTAATATCGCCCCCAAAAACCAGAGACTACCAGGGAAACCGAGTCACACATGCAAAAGCAAAGGGTGGTTTTATTACGGGCTTAGGCTGGCCGAGCCTAAGCTCGGGCTCACAGACTTTACCAGCACAGTGGATTCATGCTGAGAGCCCTGAACAAAGGCAGGGTAGGGCCTTTTTGGGTTTGGGAAGGGGGCGTTACAGGAAATTGTGACACAGGTGTAGTGATCCAATCATTATAGCATCACATCATTGACAGTAACTTTAACCAATTACAGAATGGACCCAGGACCCTCACGTAGGGCATAGCTTCTATCTTTAGCCCTGCCCTTAGAAATGTTAAAGGTGTTAACTGGCCTTTCCTGATTGGGTGTTACAAAGGTTGTCCCTCCTTCCTTAAGCAAGGTGTGCCCTTCTATTTAATGATTCTGAGAAGTCAACATCTAGGCCTCCAAGGTCAGAGGGGATGCTTGATTCAGACCTGTGTCCTTACATTATCTGTGTCTTAGAAATTCTTTTAAGTCTTTGGGCACCTGGGTGGCTCAGTTGGTTAAGCATCTGACTTCAGCTCAGGTCATGATCTCACAGTTCGTGGGTTCGAGCCCCGCATCGGGCTCTGTGCTGACAGCTCAGAGCCTGAAACCTGCTTCGGATTCTGTGTCTCCCTCTCTCTCTACCACACCCCTGCTTTCTCTCTCTCTCTCTCTCTCTCTCTCTCTCTTTCTCAAAAATAAATAAACATTTAAAATTTTTAAAAAAGTGTAGAGAAGGAATTTATATAACCTCCTTGTCCTGGTAGAGTTTAGTGTGAATGAAAAGACTCGTACACATAAACATATGAATTCTACTTCCAATAGATTGGAATGACATGCCAAACATCCTTGTTATGAGCAACTGTACTAATTTGAGGAACTTCAGGATCACTTACAAAATAAAAGAAAGCAAAAATAAGTTAGAGATAAACCAGTTGCATTATTCCACAAGAAATCAATCACAGTTATGAGAGAGCACAAGGCAAGCTGAGGGAAAAGCACAAGCTAGCCCCCCCAGCCCCAGATGGGATGTGTGTGACATTCCTGGGCACTCCAGGCTGCCCAATAAAAAGGAAAGGAAAACAAATGGCTGGCTGATAGAGATCACAGTGATGCAGGACTGGAGCCTCCATCAGTTTGCAAATATCTTTGTAAATTACAAAAACAAGACAATCTTATCAACAACCTAATCCCCAGGAACCTACAGACTCAGTTTTCTGGAGCCTCAACATCACCTCAGCCTGGTAGTGATGTGGGGAACACAGGCAAGAAGGAAATGGCAGGTAAAACTGAACTTTCTTATAACCTGCAGCCCATTGACAAATAATTGAGGCAAATACATTTCTGCAGGAACCCCCTCCTGTCTTAAGGGTAAGGCCTTAGTAGAGGGCAAACAGCCTTAGCTTGACAATTGCAAGGCCCCTGGCACCTTATGGGTTCTGTTTAGTATATGAAAGTCCTTCTGGAGGCCTCCCTTGGGCCTTTACCTCGCCCAAGTCTATAGTACAAAGCTATTCACTCCTCACAACCATGGTGCAGCTCTTCCTACCCAAGGGTCCTGTCCCTGTCCTTTAATAAAATCAAGCCTTTGTGCCACAGACATCTCGGGGATTCTTTGTTGGCCCTGAGCTCTGGGCCCCAACACCACTCTAAAACCTCATCAATTATGTGGGTGAAAATAACCACAAACCAATTTGCAATTTGGGGGTTACCAAATCCATAAGTCACTGCAATGGACTGAGCATGGCAGAAATAAATTCCTGATAGCAATCCAACAATTAACAAAACCATTAAAAAGACTTCTTCTAAATTGAAATCATGCAGGAGATAAATTCCACAGGAAAAATATCTAACATTAATTTTATTTTTTTGCTACATAAAATGGTATGGTTATTTCCTCCTTGCTCAACAAAATTTCCTTAGTGTGTAACCACAATTTTTGACTAAAAACACTTACTGTTTGTGGCCAGGTCCCTTTTAAGAAGAAATTTCCCCCTCCTACACTTCTCTCAGTCCCTCCAATTCCCAGATCCCTTTTGTTAACTTTTTTAACCAAACTGAAAGTTTCCCTTGAAACCTATTATAAGATGTGGCTTTAGACACGTTAATCTTCCTTACTTCCAAGTAAGAAAATGGTTGGAGGGTGGAGGGTGGTTGTGGGAATCACCTAGAATTGATTTTAAATAGTATTTTGGAATACATTCGTGGAAATGTTGAACCTACTACTCTGGGAGACCGCCATCATCTGATGACCTTCCTGTGTTTCCCGCAAAGAAGTCTGATTTACAACTTCAATGATTTTGGAATCAACAATACAAACTTAAGGAAACATTAACAAAAGGTATAAAATAACATCGATTCTTATTGATGTTAGTCGCCAACTGCAGTTTTGTGTAACAAAATCTCATCTTTCCATCCTGAAGGGGCCACCCTTCCATCCCAGCTACAAAAGGAAGGTGGACCAGAGTGCAGACTGCCCCAGATGGCAGGTAAAATTGATTTTTTTTTTATGGCCTGCAGCCCATTGACAAATACTTGTGGCAAATAGAGAGTAGAACATTCCTCAAGGAATTCCCTACTATCTTAATGTTGATGCCTTATTAGAGGGAAAGCAATCTTAGCTTGACAATAGCCATCTGTGAGTCTTTAGCGTATGAAAGTCTCTTTGGAAACTTCTCATTTGACTTTACCTCCCCCAAAGCTATAGTATATAATTCGTAATTCTACACAACCCCAGGGAAGCTCTTCCACAGAGGTCCTGTCCCTGGGCTTTCATAAAATCATCTTTTTACACCAAAGAAGTCTTCAAGAATTCTTTCTTGACTGTCAGCTCCAGACCCCCCCCTCCCCAACCATGTAACCCCAAAACGTCACCAGTAAGCACAGTGCTTCATTTAAGGAATCTGGAAGATCCATTACCACAACATCCTACCATTCTCCATCCCCATGACCAAGTTCATGGTATCTCATATTCTATAACTAACAATGACTGTTTCTTCATCCCCTCACAGTTAGTCAAATAGAGCAGAGATGGAGTGACCATTGCATCAGGCTGGTTTTTTGTGACCCAGGTGCTGCCTCTCTGACCATCTCCAGCCAGGACACTTGAAACTTCTCAGTAAGCTCAAGAACACTTCCTATGACAAAATTTCATTCATTCACTCACTCATTCATCCATTTTTATTTGTTGATTTTTATTTTTTAGTGTTTTTAATGTTTTTTAAATTTTTTAATATTTATTTCTGAGAGAGAGAGCAAGCTGGGGAAGGGCAGAAAGAGGAGGAGACATAGAATCCGAAGCAGGCTCCAGGCTCTGAGCTGTCAGCACAGAGCCCGATGTGGGGCTTGAACCCACGAACCACAAGATCAACACTTGAGGCAAAGTCAGACGCTTAACTGACAGAGCTGCCCAGGTACCCCTGTTTATTATTTTTGAGAGCATGGGGGAGCAGGGGAGGGACAGAGAGAGAGTAGGACAGAGGATCCGAAGTGGGTCCTACACTGAGAGCCTGATGCAGGGCTCAAACCCATGATCCACAGGATCATGACCTGACCTGAAGTCTGATGCTTAGCCAGTTGAGCCACCCAGGTGCCTCTATTTGTTTATATTTTAGAGGGAAAGAGAAAGAGAGCATATTAGTGGGGGAGGGGAGAGGGGCAGAGAGAGACTCTTAAGCAGGCTCCATGCTCAGCACAAAGCCTGATGCAAGGCTTGATCTCACGACTGTGAGAACATGACCTGAGCCAAAATCAAGGATTAGACACTCAACTGAATGAGCTACTCAGGCGCCCCTCTAATAAAAAATATTTGAATAACAGATTAAATACTGAATTTCAACTTGTGTGTTTTTTATTCCAATTAATTCAACATGTTGTCCATCTATTTCTAATTTAAAATTTTCTTTCTACTGCTTATACTTCAGGAATTTTTTTTCAGTTGTTCTTAGTTTTCATAACCTAGACTATAGATGCTCTCCAAGCAAGTGCTAGTTCATGAGCCACACACTTGTGTAAGACATCTTATCAGCGAACATACTTTAGGAACTCTGGACTCTGGACTTCTCAGGGTTTTCCTAAGACTGAACTAGAACTTTTTTTAATGTTATATTTCAGAATAATTTCAGATTTAATGAAAAGGTGTAAAAATAACATGGAGTGTCTCTATATATCTTTTACCTGCTTTCTTCTAAAATTAGCATCTTATATAACTGTGGTAACTTTGCCTAAACTAAGAAATTAACGTGGATATGTTATTATGAGCTAAAGGACAGATTTACTCAGATTTCATCAAGTTTCCCACTATTATCTCTTTTCTGTTCAAAGTTTCAATCCGAGGAGCCACACTGCATTCAATGTCACATTTCTTTAGTCTTCTCAGACAGGTCAATGTTTTCAATTTTGAAAAATACTGACCAGAATTTGAAGAATTTCTCTCACTTTGGGAATGTTTGATGGTTTTCTCGTGACCAGTGTGGGGTTGTGGGTTTGAAGGAAGACTACCACAGAGGTGGCATGCCCTTGTCTTCACATCATCTTAGAGGAATGTGTTATCACGACTGGTAATGTTCACGCTGATCATGTGACTGAGGTCATCTTCTGGTTTTTCCACTGTAAAATTACTCTTTTACCTCTCCACACTCTGTCCATTGGAAGTGAGAGTCCAGCCCACATTCCAGGTCAGGGAATCAAGCCCCCCCCCCTTCTGGAAAGGATATATCTACATAGATAATTTGGAATTCTTCTGGAAGGAAGATGCATCCCTTTTCTCCCATTTAAAATTGTATTCATACCTTGTTATATTTCTGGGTCTTCTCCATATTTAGTAAATACTTTGGGTTTCACTAGGATTTTTTAATACGTATTTATTTACTTAGAGAGAGAGAGAGAGAGAGAGAGAGAGAGAAAGAGAGAAGTGGGGGAGGGGCAGAGAGAGAGGGAGAGAGAGAATACCAAGCATATTTCATGCTGTCAGTGCAGAACCCAATGTGGGGCTCAAACTCATGAACCATGAGATCATGGCCTGAGCCAAAACCAAAAGTTGGATGCTTGACCAACTGAGCCACCCAGACATCCTGGGTTTCAGTAGGATTTTTAAGACCTGCTATCACCACTTCTCCTACCCATGTCAGTGACCACTCCTGTCTCTGTTATCCAATTCCATGACTTTCCCTTGTAAACCACCTTCCCAAATTGAGACCAATTAAAGCTCTATAACCATCTCTATCCCTATTCCAATCCTATATGAAAAATGTTGTATGTTCTTCTTTTCCCCAAGAGTCAAAAAAAAAAAAAAGAATTGAAACAGAATTTATTAGGTCATCTTGCTTTGTGTGGACATAACATAAATAAATTGCACAATTCTGTGAATCACAGCCTCCACATGTGAAATGAGAACAACTACATTACTGTCCTTTTGGGGCTATTGTAAGGATGAAGTGAAAAATGTGGGGGAGAAAAAGCACACATGATCGTCGTAGTGATGATGCTGATGATGATGGTGGTGGTGATGTTGATGGTGGTGGTGATGGTGATGGTGGTGGTGGTCGTGGTGGTGATCATGATGATGATGGTGATGACAATGATAATGGTGATGATGGTGATGATGATGATGATGATGATGATGGTGATGGTGATGATCATGATTATGATTATGGTCCTGATAATTTTCAAATGTTTCATGTGTTCTTTCTCATATAGGATTGGAGACATGAAACTCCATTAGTTTACAAATGTCTTAATTCATTTCAAAAAAAGGGCAATCTTATAGCCTAATCTCCAGAAACCTATACACTTAGTTTTCTGGAGCCCCAAAATCACCCTCCCCTCCATAGTGATATGGGGAACAAAGGCAAAAGGAAATGGCAGGTAAAACTAAATTCCTTTGTAACTTGCAGCCCATTGACAAGTACTTGAGCAAATACAGAGTAGAACATTTCTCCAGGAACCCCCTGCCCTGCTAATGTTATGCTTTATTAGAGGTAAAACCACCTTAGCTTGACAATAACAAGGTGCCTGGCGCCTTATGAGTTCTCTGTAGTATACGAAAGGCCTCCCTCCCCCAAGTCCATAGTACATAACCAGTTACTCCTCACAACCCCAGGGCAGTTCTTCCTGCTCATGGGTCCTGTCCCCATGCTTTAATAAAATCACCTTTTTGCACCAAAGACGTCCCAAGAATTCTTTCTTGGCCATCAGCTCCAGACTTTACCACCACACCAAAATCTCATCAATAACAGTAAAGATTTTTTAAGTGTATTTTTTTGAGTGACAGAAAAAGCAAATAAACAAGTATGTATAATATTTGAACACCAACCTTAATGAACAAGATCCAGCTGATATATTTGGAATTCAAAAATTTACCAATAGAAAAATATATATTCTTTTCACATGAATGTGAAATATTTATCCAGATGAATGGATAAAGAAAATATGGTAAATGCAAACAATGGAATATTATTCAGTCTCAGAAGAAGGGATCTTTCCATTTGTGACAACATGGATGAAAAATGGAGACATTTTGGACAATGAAACAGCTAGTCACAGAAGGACCAATACTGGGGGCACCTGGGTGGCTCAGTTAGGTAAGCATCTTACTTCGGCTCAGGTCATGATCTAATGGTTCATGAATTCCAGCTCCACGTCAGGCTCTGTGCTGACAGCTTGGAGCCTGGAGTCTCTCTCTCTACCCCTCCCCTGTTCACGGTCTGTCTGTCTGTCTCTCTCTCTCTCTCAAAAATAATAAACGTTAAAAATTGTTTTAAAAATAGAAAGACAAATACTGCATGACTTCACTTACATAAAGCATCTAAAATCATCAAACCCATAGAAGCAGAGAATAGAATGGTGGTTGCCAGGGGGCTGGGGGGAGGGAGAGGTAGAGAATTGTTTTTTCATGGATGTCAAGTTTCTGTCATGCAGGATGAATAATTTCTTGAGATCTGCTGTACCCAGTGCCTATAGTTTACAGCATGGTATTGTGCACTTTAAAATATGCTAAGAAGATAAATTTCATATAGAGTGTGGTGGTGGTTTTTTATTGAAGCATAGTTGACACACAGTGTTACATTCATTCGTCCCAGTTGAACACAACATAACGATTCAACAACTTTGTGCACGTCATGCGAGGTGTTCTTATCAAACACACACGAGCCCAGGGAAGTTTTTGCAGGTGATCACGATGGTTGTATGGTTATCGTGATGGATCATGGGTGTGTGCCTATGTCCAAAATCATCAAGATGTTTACATTAAATGGATGCTATTTTTTGTGTATCAATTATATGTCAATGAAGTTAAAAAATGGCAACCTATTTGTTCATGAAGTCATGTGAATAAATTTCAAAAGTTTAAAACCATACAAAATGTTTTTCTGACAAGCAGAGTGAGAGTAAAAAAAAAAAACAATAGAACCAGAAAATATCCATGTTTGGAAATTCAGAAATACAAATTCTCAATAACTGATGGTGATGAGAAAATACACTGAACTGACAAATTCAGTGTCGCTTATCAAACTTTCTGATATGCAGTTACAGCCATGCTTAATGGGAATTTTTAGACTTAGAAGCACATATGAGAAAGCAGTGGCTTGATATAAATTGCTTATGCATCTACATTAAGAAATTAGAAGTATAATGAAATTCTATGATTTATAATAAGAAATATATAGTTGGTCATTATCCCCATTTCTGGCAAAAATCTCCTAAAGTCTTTGAATTTCCTAAGTGTTAAGAGTAAGTTTTATGCTACTGAAGTGACCTTAGGACTGTACCTAAGGTTGGGGGCTGGTGGCCAGTGGAGGTAACACTATGATCTGAGGGTTGGGATTTCCCATCCCACTGCCCTGGGGAGGGGAGACAGGCTGGAGGTTGAATCAATTCCCAATGGCCGATGACTTAATCAGCTGTATTTACATAATGGAGCCTCCATAAAGACCCAGAAGGACTGGTTTGGAGTGCTTCCAGATTGGGGAGCACATGCAGGCTCAGAGGAAGGGTACACTTGGAGAGGACATGGAAAAAAATCAGGAATCTCTCCCCCTCCTCGTCCTCTGCATCTCTTCCATCTGGCAATTCCTGAGTTCCATCCTTTTGTAATAAACTGGTGACCTAGTAAGTAAGGCATTTCTCTGAGTTCTTTGAGCCACTCTAGCAAATGGATTGAGCCCAAGGGAACCTCCGATCTGTAGCTGGCTGCGCAGAAGCACAGGTGACCACGTAAACTTGCAGTTGGCCTCTCAAGTGTGGTGTGCAGCCTCAGAAGGACTGAAAGTCTGCCGGGAGGGATCTGACGCTCTCTCTACATAGACAAAATAGAGTTGAATTGTAAGACACCCCACTGGTGTCAGAGACTTGCTTCTTGGGTTTATGTGGGGGGAAAAAACCACCCCACACATTGGAATTCGGTGAACAGAATCCTTATTCACAACAAATTAAATGCAAAGAAAGAACCTCTCTTTTTGGTGCCTCAGTTTATTGCACTTTGCAGATATTATATATTTTACAAACTGAAGGTGGTTGGCAATCCCGCGTTGAACAAGTCTACCAGTGCCATTTTGTTCCAACAGCATTTGCTCACTTGGTCTCTGTGTAATTTTGATAATTCTTCCAAAGTTTCAAACATTTTTATCATTCTTATATTTAAATTGCTGCCATCTCATGATAAAACTAGTGGATGAGGAGCTGCCTCTTATGGATGGCAAAGAAAGTGGTTTCTCAAGATGGAAACTACTCCTGGTGACAATGCCGTGAGGATTCTTGGAAGGACATCGAAGGATTTAGAGTATTACCTAAACTCTGTTGATAAAACAGTGCCAGGGAGGAAAAGGATTGACTCCAATTTTGATAAAAGGCACTCAGAGGCATCACATGCTGCACAGAGTTTATTCATGAGCGAAAATGTCAAACTTGACTGTTGTCTTATTTTAAGAAATTGCCACGGCCACTCCAGTCTTCCTCAGCCACCACCCTGATCAGTCAAGATCCTCCTCCAGCAAAAGAAATATGACTGGCTGAAAGCTTAGATGGTGGTTAGCATTTTTTTAGCCATAAAATACTTTCAGTGAAGACCCGGACATTTTTAAGGCATAATGCTGCTGCACACCTAATAGACTATAGAGTAGAGTAAATGTAACTTTTATGTGCACTGGGAAACCAGAACATTCACTTGACTCACTTTATGATCATATTTACTTTATTGCAGTGGTCTGAAAATAAACCCACAATATCTCTGAGGTATGCCTATAGAAGGAATGAAATAATAAAATGATATGCTCATGGAGAGACCAGCACAGCCAAAGGTTATGTTTTTGAAAATCTTATAAAATGATGAACCCCTGTAAAGATGAGAAACAGAAAGAACAACCAAAAGAGAGAACAGATTTCCAAGATCTTGTAAAAAGATGGCAATGACAGTAAGGATATTAAGAACCAGCCAACAATAAACTGGGCATTAGAACAACTTGGACAAATCCTTGAAAAAATACAGATTACCAAAGCTGACGTGAAGAGAAATAGACAATTTATGTAGACTTACATGTAATTTTTAAAGATTAGCACTGACATTTAAAATCCCTCCCATGCATATATATATATATATATATATATATATATATATATATATATATATTCCAATATATTAGGCTTCACTGGTAAATTTTACCAAATATTTAAGAAAAAACCCCACAAAAGCTCCTTGAGAACAGATGCAGAGAAAAAATTTCTCAACTCATTTTATGAGTTCCTCACTAAGAAATGATAAAAATTAAATGAACAAAATATTAAAAACAAAATACCTACAGACTGAATCCACATATATACATTATGACAAGACAACTTATAGAAACACAATTTTATTTTACCATTTGAGAATCAGTAAGTATGATTCAGGGGGAAAAGCATATAAAACATCTTGTCATTTCAAGAAATGCAGAATAAACACCTAAGAAACTTTAACAACTATCCATAATAATAGTGATTACAAAACATTTATAAAATTTGAAATAAAATGTCCTTAACATAGTTAAAAAGGAAAACACAGTTAAACACAAAGCACACAGCAATCATCAGAGCTAATGTTAACTCCTCAATAACTCTTATCATAGGTGCACCTGGGTGGCTTTGTTGGTTAAGTGTCCAATTCTTGATCTCAGCTCAGGTAATGATCTCATGGCCCTTAGTCGAGAAGCCTGCTTACGATTCTCTCTCTGCCCCCCCTCAAAATAAATAAATCAACTTAAAAAATAATTTGTATCTAATATAAGAAGCAAAGATATGAAAATTCCAGCTGTCAATAGTTCTATTTACTAGTATTCTGGAGGTCACAGCCAGTGCAATTGGGCAAGAAAAGCTGTAATGATTAAAAACAATTAAAATATTCATATTTAGAGACATCAGGAGAGTATGCCTAGAAAATCCAAAAAGATCTACAATAAAATATTAAATTTATGGATACTAGAAGCAACGTCAAAATATTTTTCACATATGTTTTATATTAGCAGAAATCACACGATCGCATACACATGCACACACACTCTCACACGAAAAGAGTTGGAAAGCCCTTGCATTTGAGACTGAAGATCTATTTCAGAAGGTCATTCATCCAGAGGTCATAGTTAAATCCTGAGTATGTTGGGTTTTCCAGACTAAGGACAATCAGAGGAAAATCATAAGGCCAAGCATCCACCTTGGAGGGATGATGATTTGGGGAGGGGAGGAGAGAAGGAGAGTAAATAAAAGGTGTAAGAAGAAAAGGAAGGAGCTGTTGCAACACATCAGAGATATCAGCATTTTCAAGCAACTAAAATTCCAGCTCAATTGATTCAAAAGGAAAAATGAAAGTCAGTCCCAACAACTATGATACGCAGAGGCAGGTCAATCTGCAGGCACCGCTGACCTGGTCTTGTCTCTGTTTTCGTTCTTCTGTTTTATTTGTGAACTTCGTTCCTGGGCCAGCCTAACCTTGGGAACAAAACTCCACAGCAACCTTGAGCTTTCAAGGCAACGTACCATCCAGACAAAGAGATTGCCCCTCTTCTCTCACCCACCAAAAAAACAAACAACAACAACAAGGAAAAAAACCCTCAGGCTTCAGCTGGAGTGGACCAAATTAGGTCACATACACACTATGAACCAATTATCCTAACTAAGCAGGGGGATGAGATTCCACTCATTATCTTAGACTTTGATTCTCATTTGTAGCAGTTTTGCCCCATAGGGCTCGTTTGACAATGTCTGAAGATGAATTTGGTCTTTAAAACTGGGGAGGTGTTACTGGCATCTACTGGGGAGAGGCCAGAGATGGTGCTAAGTCCTGCAGTGCCCAGGACCACCATCCATAGCAAAGAATCGTCTGTCCCAAAGTGTCACTAGTGCAAAGGTTGAGAAATCTTCAGCGAAGTGTTTTTCAAACTTAAATGTACAGCAGGATAACCAGAAAGACTTGTTAAGATACAGATAATCTGGGTCACTTTCCTGGAGTTGCCGGTTCAATAGATCTAGGGTGGTCTGAGAACTTCTTTTACCAAACGAGCTCATAGGCACTATTCCTACTGCTGATTCATAGTCCACACCAAAAGCACACTCATCAGGACCCTGGGTGGGAGCTGAGGGTGTCTCTGCTCTAAGGTGAGGCGAGGTTTAATGTATCCTGGAGAAGCGGCCACGTGTGCTAATGGAGAGGAGAGAAAGCCATGTATTTCAGCCATTTCCTATCCTTCCTCAATCATAAGTTCATATTGTCCTAACATTTCCATTCAGGAGAATTGCTTCTAGTACCTTTCACTTACTGAAGTCTCTGCTTGCTCTGACCTTCCCTCCCAAAGTCCTATAAAAAAAAAAAAATCCTTGCAGTGCCTGGGTGGCTCAGCCAGTTGAACGTCTGACTCGACATCTGCTCAGGTCATGATCTTGTGCTTCATGACATTGAGCCCCAGGTGGGGCTCTGCACTGAAAGCTCAGAGACTGTTTGGGATTCTCTCTGTCTCCCTTTCTGCACCCACCCCACTCATGCTCTTTATCTCAAAATAAATAAATAAATAGTTGGTTTTTTAAAAACATATCCCCAGGGCACCTGGGTGGCTCAGTCAGTTGGGTGTCTGACTTCAGCTCAGATCATGATCTCACAGTTCATGAGTTTGAGCCCCACATCAGGCTTGTGCTTTGAATCCTCTGTCCCTCTCTCTGCCCCTTCCCTGCTCATGCTCTCTCTCTCTCTCTCTCTCTCTCTCTCTCTCTCTCTCTCAAAAATGAACATTTTAAAACTAATTAAATTAAATTAAATTAAAATATCCTGATAATCTCCCCCTCCTTCTCCTCCTGCTATTTTAATCGAAATGAGTTTGATTTTATTTTTTAGTGGAGTTTCTTGAAAACTATGAAATAAGCACAAGAATGAGTAAAAATAAAAGTAAATAAAAGTATAATTGAATTGCTACAGCACAGGTATTTTTTTTTAAAAGCCCTCTTGATTGTTTTGCGTGAATATCCAGCACCCCCCTCCGCTGTTACCCTTCCTCCCTTCTGTTTAATCATTCTCACCAGAAAATCGAGGAGCAGGATCCTGTCTGGATAAAGCTCTGCCAGTGGACTATAGATACAGCAAGGGGCCAAGTGGTTTTCTCTAGAATGCTCCAGCACATTAAAGAGTAGAGCATGGTATTTTTTTTGCTTAGTGAGAAATATCTTAGAAAGAGGGAAATCTAGAATATCAATAAGGGGTTGGGGAGAAGAATGGGGAAAAGACCATCAGCATGCCAGTTATATCAACTTAGGCCATGTTCACGGAGCACATGTGTAGGCACTGAGGACATCGTGCCTGACATCCACCTGGAGCAAGCCCTTTTCTCAAAGAACTCACAAACAAAAGGGGAAGAAAACCAAAAAGAACTCAATGTTGTGGGTACAGAGAGAAGCAGGTCACTGCATGACACTTGACAAGGGAAGGTCACTTCTAGTCTACCACTAAGGAAGGCTTCCTGGAGGAAGAAATGTCCAAGCTGGACCTCGAGGGTTAGAACGTCATTCAGGCAGAGACAGAGAAACCTTGTTAAGCACGCTCATGCTCGGCATCTCTGCAAAGGCAATGATCCCAGCATAACTGCAATTAGTTTACTTTGGCAAATGATATTTCAGCAGAATCAGAAAAAATGTTTTCCCACAGGAAGCCAAAGGGACATCACCAGGAAGCAGTACACCACATTTCATTTATTCTGGAACACGTTCTTCCCCACATCTCACATGTAGGAGACCAGGGTGAACCTACGATTGATATCACCTCATAATAAAATGATGGTTTTCTATTATTTTTCTGACAGTTATAAATAGTGATTTATCACGCATCCTATGGAAACTCTGATGTGATCAAACAGGAGGATTATTTGATGAAATATGATGTGATCAACTCCAGGGCTGGCAACTTGCGTTTCTGGGTTTCTGGGTGTTTATTCCAAATGGACGAGGAGTCATGTGATGGTCATTAGATGCTCTGATAGGACCTAAAAAGAACACAAGCAAAACAATAGCTCTAAATGGAGACGCTCACACTCCCATGCACATAGCAACCTTGTTCACAGGTGGCCCAAACGTGACATCGGCCACATCTGTCGACAGACAAATAACAAACAAGATATGTCATGTTTGTGCCATGGAGCATCGCTCCTCAGCCTTGAAGAGGAAGGAAATTCTGACACCTGCCACCGCACAGATGAACCATGAGGACACTGTGTTGAGAGAAAGAAGCCAGTCACAAAAGAACACTACTGATGATTTCACTTGGGTGTGGTCCCCAGAGTCCTCAAGTTCTTAGAGACAGGGCACAGAATGGTGTTGGCTGGGGCCTGGGGAGCAGGAACTTGGGAAGGGCTTGTCCATCTGGTGTAGAATTTTCATTTTTCAAGATGAAAAGAGCTCTAGAAATTGCTTGTACAAAAATGTGAGTGTACTTCATACATTCTAAGCTGTGCATTTGAAGATGGTGAAGAAGGCATGTTTCTAAATTTTTTTTCTTAATGCTTATTTATTTTTAAGAGAGAGAGAGAGAAGGAGAGAGAGAGAGAGAGAGAGAGAGAGAGCCTGGAAGTGCAGAGAGGGAGACACAGAATCTGAAGCAGGTTCCAGCCTCCTGCTGTCAGCACAGAGCCCAGCCCGGAGCTCAAACCCACGAGCTGTGAGATCATGACCTGAGCCGACGTCAGATGCCCAATGGGCTGAGCCACCCAGGCACCCCAAGAAGCCAGGTTTTGTGTCCTGTGCATTTCACCACAATGTAAACAATGGATTTATAAAAGGAGATGAGACTGGCAAAAAGGGGGATGGTCTGGTGGGAAAGGCTGAGGCTAACGTGGTATAAATCAATAAGTGGTAGAAGGGATGAGTACACAGAAAAAAAAAGATTAAGAGTAAAAACTCACCTGCGCCTCAAAAACCAAAACGTAAGAACTGTCAAAAGGATCAATAAGGGCACTATTACTGCCAAAGATATCAGGCCGATGGAGATGGGGTTTCCTGAAGATGGGGAAGGACACAAGATGTCACTTCAAAACCCATTCTCTGAATCTCCTGACCTTCCTTTGCCTACTTGATGGTCACCTGCTCCTGAGGCTCAAGCCCTCTGTGACTCTCCTGCTGTGACCCTCCTCCCTCCCTCCCGGTCATGGATCAGCCCGACTGCCAGCCCGTGCCTCCCTCTATGCCCCAGGACCATCCTCTCCATGCCCAGTGGGGCCCCAGCTCTTCCTCACCCCAGTAGAGGACCAAGTCCTGGCCTCCCAGACTGCTGTGTCTCACTCGGCAAGACAGGCCGGCTGCCTCCTTTGCCACCACGTCCAGGGTCACCCGGAGGTACCACGTTCCATCAGCATGGGGCAGGACGTCGCCTCGCCGGGTGCCCGGCTGCTCCTGCTCACCCCGCATCCACATCGCCCACACCGGCTTTGGGTAGAAGCCGGAGACGTGGCACACCAGCAGCAGACGGCCAGGACCGGGACTGGGGCCATGAGACAGCCAGGCCTCGGGCTTCACTGGGCCAGGAAGGAACAGGGAGAGTGATGGATGATGACCCTACTCTAGAGGGATTTGGAAACATAAGTATGGACAATGGCCTCTTCTCCTCCTTTGGAAATCAAAAACTTTATTGCTTAAGCTCTCTCTTCTTAGATGCCTCTTACTCTTGAACTTATAGAAAGTGTTGGGTGAAAGCCTTAGTGGGAGGAACAGGACTAACCTTGTCTCTGCAGTTCCGCCTTTCCGGCATCGAGGACACCCAGGAGGTACCGAGGACAGGTTTCAAAGATCAGCTTCATGCCGATATCCCGGATGCCTACGTATTGGTCGACGAGTGCGCAGATGCGCCGAGCCCGGCTTCCACCTTCTGGGGCCGGCACACAGGAGTGATTCTTGAGGCTCAAAAATTGCACGCCTCCTAACGCTCCTCGCAAGAAGCTCACTGTGCCCCCTCCGGAATGCAGCCTACAGCCTGCTATTCCCTGAATCTCAAAGGGGTCTGGATAGAAGGGAAACAGAGAAACAGTTATTAAGAAGCAAGTAAGCAAGAGACAGGGGAAGAACCTGGGATTTGGGATTCGGGTGATGGGAAAGGCCTGTGGAGTGAAATGATGAGCTGAAATCTCAGAGAGCTGAGAACCAGGGAGAGGCATGCATGTCACCAATGGTGGAGAGGGATGGTGTGAGGGTGAACAGGGGAAAGGGGGACAGAATGTGAGGGTCGGGGGCCAGCCTTGCAGGGTGAATGGGAGGAGAGCATGGGGAGGAGGGCCAGGCAGGAGGCTCCAGCAGAGGGATTGCAGGAAAAGATGGCTCAAGCATCAGGGAAGAGAAGTGGGGCTTCTTGCTTGGGGTTTGAGGGACACAAGTTATCCACAAGCCAAGGGGACCTTCAGCCTTCCAAAGAGAGTGTGAATGCTCTGTGGGGGTGTGGGATCTGAGGGTATCACTACTCCAGGTAAACTTGTGCATGCAGCTGGGCAATGTGGGAAAAAAAGGTAGAAGATAAGAGGAGTAATGGCCTGAAGCAGGAGAGAGAGAAGTCCTTGAGACCTGCCTAGATGAGAGGCCTGGACTCACATTCCATCTGGAACTCCTGGGCATGGTTCTGTACTTCCAGGATGAACCCAGTAAGATACACCCGGAAGATGTCCTCCAGCTCGGCCACCTCCTCCTCACTGAAGTTGCCCTTGGACCAGGGCTTCAGGAAAATCGCCCTGCCCTCGTCGTTGTCCCAGCCGTGGATCTGCAAGTCACCCAACCATCCTGAGCCTCGGTTCTGTGCCCAGCTGCTGTTGGCAAAGGATGAGATCTGGATGACGTGGTAAGAGGTGGGCCCTTGAGAGGCTGTGGGCAATGGAAGGTTAAGAAAAGTGAGCAGAAAGGGAGAAGCCAAGGACCATGAAAGAATGAAAATTGGAAAGATCCAGAGAAAAGGAACCCAGAGTTGTCAGAGCCTCAAACATTTGCCTCCAAGGCCATGGATGCCCAGCCCACCTCCGGATAGATAGGGGAGGAGTGGTGCTAGGACCACCTGACCTTCTGGGGCTTTCTTCACAGCCCATCCTGGTGCTGGCCAGTCACTCACCTTCCTCACCGCCACCCCCCGGGCAGAGGACCACAGGCAACAGCAGCAGCAGAAGCAGCATTTCCCTGGGGACCCAGCTGCTGACTCTCAAAGCCGCTGTTCTGTCTCTGGCTCAGCAGCTTCGCTCAGAGCTCTGCAGTGACTTCCTGTCTCTCCCAGCTGGCAGAACGCTTCCCGTCCAGGCTGCCTAGCAGAGAAAAGCTGTACCTCCCACAGCCCTGGGCCATCCCCTCACTGCTTTTTCCACTCCAGTCAATCTGACATTTAGTTTCTTGTCTCCGTGTCCCCCAGGGACCAGTTCCCTTCCTGCTTCCTACCTTGAAAGACCTGCTGTGGTTCTGTAGGGCCTTTTCACCTCACCAAGTGTATTCTTCCACAGTGTTAAATAAGAGGCTCATGTTGGATCAACCGCTTGATCTAGAAGGATGCTTTTGGTTTAGTCACCCAGCTGGACCCCCTTCCGCCTCCCTGCTCTGCACTCCTGTCACCAGCGGCCCCCTGTCTGGTTCCTCTCACACGCATTCTCACTTCTGGGGTGTTGTATATGTTGACCGTCATTTCCAACAAGGCAAAGCACTGAAAACGCCACCTGAAGTGTATTGCCACAGACCCAAATCCCAGAATCAAATATTATATAAGTACTGCCATTTAGGAATCCAAACAAATTTATCTTACGCCACGGCCATTTTTACAGGGTAAAAATGGCATTTTCCACTTGCCTGTGGCCTTCTTTTTGGCTGGCTCCCAAGCTTTGAAGTTTAGAGTGACAAGTCTTCTGGAGCCCAGAAGGAGGACCTGGGGAGCCTCCTGCATATAGCTTCAGCCTCGGTCAAGGACAGCTTTTTGTAGGAGGTTCACAAGCCGTAGAGCCTCCTCCTCCTCTCACAGCATCTCACAGCCTCACTCTACATTTTGGCCTTCCTGACACCAAATAAAAGATTCCTGGGTGAGCAAGGAGCTTGTCACTTGTCACCAAAAGTTCAGAGATCTGAGTCCTAAGTCGCCGTCCCCTGTGTTCTCTGTGAATGCCCTTGGCATACTGCAACAGCACGTTGACCATCCACAGAGTGAAATATATGGGCTGTAGTCCACACGTTAGCTGTAAGGATAATTCTCGGATTTTCTCCAATCAGGAAAAGGTGACAAATTTGCATATCATTATGCAGAAAACTGGTAGTAGAATATTCCAAGCACGAAGCGCTTCCACTCACTGATCTTATGTATGTAGATAAAAAATCTAAAATGAGGATGGTGACGATCTCTATGCCTGGAAATAAATGGCTCACACTAGTAAGAGTGGCCTTTATCTGAGCCTGATCGAAAAGTCCAAACCGTGAAGTATGTGAGTCAGAATGATGTTCCTGGAATACCAGTACCTCATATAAGCTAATTCACTGTTTGGGTAATGGCCAGCCAACAGAAGCCTTAACATCACCTGCCATTAACATTACTGACTTTTATTTCTTCATAACCTTGAGTCTGAGGTAGAACACTCAGAACTCCATTGGGTGAATCAAGCGGTGTTGATTCACTGACAAGCACAAACGGTAAGAACTTAGTAGGTGTGCAAGCACAGTGAGTAGATTAATTCTTCCACATGACAAATATCCTACTGACAGTGACATGGCAGCACTGAGAGCTGGTAGCGCCAGCCTTGGAGAGGATGTTGGAGGGTCAGTGTGGGCGCCCACAGTGTGCTGGCATGAACCCAAAGACAGACTGAGAACGGCAGCCTCTGTTTCCAGGTCAGGCACCGGACAGGTGCTCTCGTGCCCTCTTGTCCACTGTTACCGTCGCCACCACTGCCCCTGCTAGGATGCAAACCCAACCAAAGGCACGAGCGCACTCACTGGGACAGGTTGGTGGCCATGAAGAGGCACTCTGACACATCAACCCACACTCTGACTGTACGGTCTCTCCCAAATGGCCCAAGACAAAAGCCTGAGTGGACACATATCTTCGGACACCCAGACTACTCCAATCAACAGGCTCAGGAGACAGGCCTGCCTTTACAGGTGGAGGAGAGAGCAAAAACTTCCCGGATTCCTCCAAGATCCCAACAACAAGAAATATAACAAATATCTCAAATTCTACCCCAAAAGCAAAGAAGACAAACACCTCGGAGCCAAATGTGAGATTTCTGCAGACCCAGGGCGAGTAGGGGCTCCTCCACCTAAATGCAGGCAGCATCCCAGTGAGCCAGCATCCAGCAGCCACCTGAGGCTCGACGCCGTGTGTATCGTGCAGCCCGAGCAAGGTCATGGTCCATGCCAGACCGGAGCCAGGCAGAGGAAGCAAGCCAGCGAGCAGCCTGCAGTGGTATTGCTTTCATTCACATTTTGTTATTTTTAACCAATGAATTAAAGTTAACAACAGATACAAAATAGACAAATGTATCCTGCCCTACTCATTTATTTACCCAATGAGTATTAATTGAGCACCTGCTGTTTGCACCTTGATCAGTTCTGCACTACCTCGTCATCATTCACATTCTCATCCCCCATCCTACCTTAGCCCAAACTTGGAAGTGAGTTCACAGACTTTCCTTTTAGCTCGGGAGCCTTGATGGGCTTAATTTTGCCCAGAACACACAGGTTCTTAAGGGCCACAAAGAACCTCAAATCTGAGCTGTAAGGGGCAATTTCCAGTGACAATGTACCCCAGTACTGGGACACAGAGAGGTTTAAACTTTTTTTACCATTTTTATTTTTTTAATGTTTATTTATTTTTGAGAGAGAGAGAGACAGAGAGAGAGAGAGAGGGAGGGAGAGAGAGAGAGGGAGGGAGAGAGAGAGAGGGAGGGAGAGAAAATGAATGAGAGAGGAGCAGAAGGAGCAAAAGGAGATGGAGACACAGAATCTGAAGCAGGCCCCAGGCTCTGAGCTGTCAGCATAGAGCCCAACACAGGGCTCAAACCCACAAACTGTGAGACATGATCTGAGCCAAAGTCAGACGCTTAACCAACTGAGCCACCCAGGTGTCCCTCCTAAGAAATTTAAACTTCTGAGACAGATTGATTGGAAACCCTACTGCATTTTAGCCTTATTGGTCTTTGAATCCAAACTGTATGTTTGGGGGTTTCCATTTTTTTACATGCCTTTATTCCTGTAGGTTTACTTTGGTTTTTTTTTTTTTTTTTGCTGTTGTCTATCTTTTACGAGTGCATGTGCTGGAGTCCATACAATCCCTATAATCTGTAGAGCAGACAGAGGTCTGGGCATGTCTGGATCTCAAAATCTAGCATCAAATTCTAATTTACTATTTTCTTGCATCTATTGTTGAAAAGGAAACTTCTATTATTCTATTTGTTATTACCTTGTAGGCAATCTTTTTCTCTCTAGAGATTTTCCATCTCTTGGTGTGCCTGGGTGGCTCAGTTGGTTAAATGTTCAACTTCGGATCAGGACACGATCTCACAGTTTGTGAGTTCAAGTCACACACCAGGCTCTGAGCTGTCAGCACAGAGCCTGGACCCTGCCTCAGATTCTGTGTCTCCTTCTCTCTCTGTCCTTCCTCAGCTTGTGCTCTGTCTCTCTCTCTCTCTCTCTCTCTCTCTCTCTCTCTCTCTCTCTCTCTCTCTCTCTCTCTCTCTCTCTCTCTCTCTCTCTCTCTCTCTCTCTCTCTCTCTCTCTCTCTCTCTCTCTCTCTCAAAAAAAGTAAACATAAAAAGAAAATAAAAGATTTTCCATCTCTCCTTCCATTTTTTCCAATGGAACATCTCTTGCTTAGACTCCAGAGTTTCCTATTATCTAATTGCTTATCTTTTTTTGTTATTGAGGTCAAACACAGGATAAAATAAGCCAATTCAATGGAATTACTATATTACGTAGTCACCTGCTCCTGTTCTTTCCCCAGGCCAACCCCTTATTACCTCATAACCCTCTTTCTGTCTCTGTGGATTTCATCTGAAATGATGAAAACTGTTGTATTTCATCTGAATGGAATTATACAACATCAGCACCTTTGTACCTGGTTTCTTTCCTCAAAAGCATCAGGCTTCTGAGGCACATCCACGTTGTATTCTTTTTTCATTCCTTTGATGGCTGAAAGATGTTCCGTTCTATGTATCCACCACATGTTGTTCAGCCATGTATTCCCTGATGGATGTTTGGGAGGTTTATTCCTAGGCACTCTTCATTTTTGTGAATGGTGCGCCTACGAACATCCACGCACAAACATTTACCTGAACATCTGATTTTAGTTTTTATGGGGATATACCTAGAAGTGGAAGGTCTGAGTCCGATGGTTAATTCTACGCCTAACTTTTTAAGGAAGTGCTTACTCATCTTCTACCTCAGCGATACCACTTTGCATTCCCGCCAGCAAGGTGAGGGGGGTGAAATTTTAGATAGATAGATAGATACTATACTAGTTTTTGCTTAGTTTCTTTAGAATTTCTCAATCCTTCCAGGCTCTAATCTCTAAAGATTTTAATAACAATGTTGGGAGGAGTTGTTTCCAAGCCCTGAAGTTAAACTTTACATTTTAACCGTCCCTTTATACCGTTATCTGTGGCACACAGCATCACCCATGCCTAGCACCCCACCTCTGGCCCTGAGGATGACTGTCCCTGCGTGGGGGTCAGGGGGCTGGGACGTCACTCTCCCCATTGGCCGCCCACAGGGAGCACCCCTCACATTGTCTGCTCCCAGCTTTCCGGAAAGAACGCACTTGGGCAGTTGCCACTATTGCTCATAATCTTGAAAAATAAAAGGAGTTTGTGGTGCCTCAGAGCCAGGATTCCTGTTGGCCAGTAAAGCTGGAAGGGAGGGTTGGTTGGTGGTTCTCTTTTTCCCCAAGTGACTTTAACTGTCATTTTAACCCAGGGGATTATTAAAAGTCTTTCCCGAATTCCATTGCAGGCCCTTCAGCTTTCACTGAAAGGGGGACCTCAGCACACAGACTGTATTTTTGCAAAGACTCTGGTTTGAGTCACTCTGCCTGATGGTATTAGGGGCAGCAGCGCATGTCTTGTTGCTTTCAAGACGTAGCCTCGTGCCTCTCATTGCCCGGCGTCTCCCTACCATTCCCCTACTGTATATCTGCCCTAAACCTCACAGTTCAGACCACAATCTCTGTTCTTGGAGCCAATCACATCTCTACGAGGGGACCTCTTAAAATCGTCCTGTGCACTCCGAGCCCATAAAGGAAGCTGACAGGGCCGTTCTTACAACCCCTCCTCTGGATAACAGCACTACCTTGTCTGGCTCTTCTCCTACCTCTTGGCTGAAAGAAGGCATGAGGCCTGAGAAGTTCGGCTTGCTCACTGAGTGCTCTGATTCTATGTGAGGTAGGGCGGCTCAGCCTGGAGGTGAGGACAGAGCAGGAGCTGCCCTCACCTCATGTCCAGCTGTGTGACTTGCCAGATGGCTACTTGTTATGAATGGTCTCCTCTTGGTCAATGTAAAACTGTTTTCTGGTTGGTCATTTTTTTAATGTCTCTACATTAAAATATTGCTACATAAAAAAAGAATACTGTAATGAGTATACATTTACACTTTCATTTCAACTTTAGAACCACAGAGTTTTATTCCTTGAACTCACAGCAACTTCTTCTCCCATAAGGAAAAATTCCTGGTGCTGATAAACCAGCACAAATATATCCACACCTACTCCACTCGACGCTATATCCCACTAGGCCACACCCACGATAGTCATAGGGCAAAACCAACACTATCATGAGCAATATGATTACTGGAAACACTGTAAGTATTGTTTCCTGACCCTGGGTAGATCCCCTGTGGATAAGTACACTGTTATGCTTCAAAGTAACTTGAAATATTTCCAGACTTCTGGTTTGTCACCAACTTGACAAGTGGTTATGGATAGCGTTGCATTTTGCTTTCAATGGATAGGAATGGAAACGCCTGTTCGTTTGATTTATAATATTACAAAATGTTCACAGGGAGTAAGATGTCCAGCGGCTGGGTAAGGGGCTCAGCACATTCTTTCCCTAAGTATCAGTGATAACAATGGACAAAATTTTCTAAATATACCATTTCAGAATTCAGGAAAATGACCAAAGGTACACAGCAGATGGAGAGGTACTTATTCGAGAATTTCTTTACCCTCCGCACAGAACAGCAGGGTGACTGATGCCAGGCTGTTCCCACCCCTCCCCAGACTTGGTGATTCTGGAGGCTGGGGACCTGCAGTTTGGCTGTCACCAGAAGGGCATACCCAATTTGACATTCTGCAGAGAGGACTTGTGCCCAGGGAGGTTGTAGAAAACAATAGCAATTGATGGCAAAAATCAAAGGTCACATGACTGCTGCCTACAACTGCAATACCAGCTAAGGCAAATGATGGACTGGCTGAAGTTTAACAGACATCAGGGAAATGCATCAGCCATGGTGACCCTGGTGAGCTGTCCTGTATTCCTAGAAGTGTGGAATGTTGCACACGTACTGAGGAGAGAGCAAAGTGGGCCACAGTTCTCTGCTTATCCCTGGCCAGACGTGAAGCTTTGCACAGAAAAAGCAGAAACCAGGGCAGATTTGCAAGCTGCTTGAACGGTAAATGTGTGTGGGCCCCAATCCACATGCGTCCCCTCAACAAAAGATGTAAGCCTTCCTGGTGTTGCTAAAACACAAATTTCAAGCAAGAGAATTTGAAGATGTAATTGGCTCCATGAAACAATTCATGAATCAGGCAGCATCCCATCTAGGAATTAGAGATGGGAGTGACTTCTAGGAAGGCCGGAAATAGGAAGGAGAAGAGGGGAGGGAGAAAAGGAGAGAAAAAGAGGTCGTCTTGCAGTGACCACTTTGCAGTGTATTACATTGTCCACCCGAAACTAGTATAATGTCATATACCAATTGTCACTTCGACAAAAAAGCAAAATGAGCAGGGCAGCCAGAATCCACAGAATTAGTCCAGGCAGGTGACGAAACAAACAAAACAACAATCAAAAGCCTCAAACTAGAAACAAAACAAATAACCATCAAAGAGTGGATAAATAATTTAAAAAAAAACCACGATAGTATATTCATATTTGGGGTCTATTGAGCAATAGCAAGAAATATGGAATGACTTACAACCATGTGCTAGGCGGGAAAACACTCCGATACAAAGAGGACATATAAGCGATTCCAGTTTTTCCTCTTTTTTTAATTTTTCTTTTTTTAAATTTATTTTTGAGAGAGAGAGAGAGCAAGAGAGCAAGTAGGGGAGGGGCAGAGAGAGAGGGAGACAGAATCCCAAGCAGGTTCTACCCTGTCAGTGCAGAGCCTGATGCTGAGCTCAAACTCACAAACTGTGAAATCATGACCTGAGCCAAAGTCAAGACTGAGCCACCCAGCTGTGCCTTTTCCTTTTTCTTTTTAATTTTAATTTAATTTAGTTAGTATACCGTGTAGCCTTGACTTCGGGAGTAGAGCCCAGTGATTCATCTCTTACATATGACACCCAGTGCTCATCCCAAAATGTGCCCTCATTAATGCCCATCACCCATTTAGCCCATTCCTCATGCCCACCTACCCTACAAACCCTTAGTTTGTTCTCTGAATTCAAGAGTCTCCTATGGTTGGGGCATCTGGGTGGCTCAGTCGGTTAAGTGGCTGACTTTGGCTCAGCTCATGATCTCACAGTCAGTGAGTTTGAGCCCCATGTCAGGCTCTGAGTTGTCAGCACAGAGCCTGGAGCCTACTTTGGATTCTGTGTGTGTGTCTCTTTCTCTGCCCAGCCCCCACTCACACTCTGTCTCTGTCTCCTTGAAATAAATAAACATTCAAAAAAATTTTTTAAAAAGAGTCTCATATGGGTTATATAAGTGATTTTATTTTACTAAAATTATTGAAAAGACAATGTACACTTAACTGTATCAGTAAACATACTAGCATTTGCAAGGCTTCCTGTTGGTGGTAAGTTTAGTTGCAAATGGCTATGGGGGTACCGGGGTAATGGGACGTGCTATTATCTTGACAGTGGTCTTGCTTTACAAGCCTATACGTAGGTCAAAATGAATGGAATTGTATACTTAAGACAGATGCATTTTATGTCATGTAAGTTACACATTCATAAAGTTGATTCAAAATTTCTAAAATGAAACAAAAAAACCATACGCAGTACAAAGGGCATGAACAGACTGAAGAAGATGGACATTGCATCTCCAGTCAGGTGGATACAGCTTCCACTGTTTCCTCCTCGACCAGTTCACAAGTGTGCTTCGCCGGTGTTCGGAGCTTGAGAAGTATTCTTTGAATTAGTGAGTGAGTCTCAAAGAAAATCAAGTCCAGACAGGGTATCTGAGATAGCTCCACCCCTGGGGAAAATTGTCTTCCATATACTTCCCTTGCTTTGATCCAACCCTAATCTTGGGTACCAGCTTTCTTGTTCTGTTTTGTTAACCATCAGTGACACATCTGCCCCACAGCACACTCTTTCTCTCTTCATGTTTGGAATAAGTTGGAAAGAGTATCATCATTGTATTTGGAAAATGAGCTTGGCAAGGAGCAAAATTGCATTCTTTCTTAAGAGTTTAGTGATAAAAAGAGGGAGCTAAAGGGATATTGTATTGGGGGGGGCCACATAAGAAACATTTAAAGGAGAAAGGAAACATCAATACTTCAAAACTACAATCATGGCAGGACTGAACATAATGAGAAAAGACAGTCAAGAGGACAGTGAATCCAACTTGGATATGGTTTGTTTGAGTTTGCTTTTCACTGAGCACATTTTACCTGCATAAAACACAGCTTTATCGTAATCATTGTCCCAAAGGAGCTTGCATATTGGAAGGGGAAGAAAGACCTAAGGGGCTGCCATGCAGGGAGAAGTGAGATGCACATGGAACAGAGTTGAGTGGCTTACCACCAACAGATTAGGGAAGACTCTGGAAGATGTGAATCATAATGGGCTTCAACAGTTGAGGACTATTGAATAAATGGAGATTATAAGGAAGGCATTCCATACAGAGTGATACAACTAGAGTAGTTTGTGTGAACTGATGATTATAAAGCAGAAACAGGAAAAAAATTAACTGGTGGGTGGAAAAATGGTATCACTCTGATGTCCTAGATTCCTGGGCCATTGAGGAAGGCTTGGTGAGGAAGCTCAAGGGATGTCTTGATAGGAGCTGTGGGAGAGAGGGGGGAGATGCTGGGTGCGTTGGAGTAGTGAGGAGTTGGGGACAGAAGCTAAGACAGGCAAAAATAGAAAATGAAATAAGAAACTTGGAAGAGAGGAGGAAACACAAAGAACTCACCAGCGCTTTTTAAACCACAATGCAATGACTATCAGAAGAATTAGAGGCAATATCACAGCCAACAGGATCAAGTACATGGAAAGTTGGTGTCCTGTGGGTATTAGAGAGACAAAACGAATGTCATTTTTGACCCACTGCCAGTTCTACTCTGTCCACTGACTCCCCATATCAACAGGTGCATTGGGTATGAATGCTGTCTTCAAACAGCCCTGTCACTCTGCTCTCACAACTGCCCAAAGAAGGGTGCCTCATCTCTCATCTCTCCCAAGTCTCTTACATCAGAGCCCCCTTGTGCTCCATCCCTACTTTCCAGAAATTACTTGCATTCATTCTTTCCTGATACTGAGCTCACCTAGCTCTGTCACCATGGAACTTTCCTCTGCCCTACCCTCTAGGCTCAAGAACCACCTTCTCACACCTACAGATTCCTTCTTACTCACCCCAGTAGAGGACCAAGTCCTGGCCTCCTAGACTGCTGTGCTTGACTCGGCAAGACAGGCCAGCCACCTCCCATGCCGCCACGTCCAGGGTCACCCGGAGGTACCACGTTCCGTCAGCATGGGGCAGGACGTCGCTTCTCTGGGTGCCCAGCTGCTCCTTCTCACCTCGCATCCACATCACCCACACTGGCTTTGGGTAGAAGCCGGAGACGTGGCACACCAGCAGCAGACGGCCGGGACCGGGACTGGGGCTGCTGGACAGCCAGGCCTCTGGCTTCACTGCAGAGGACATGAAAGGTATTAAGATGGGGATTCTAACACGCAGCTTAAGGGGATAACCACATCAGTATGTATGTATTATCTTGCTCTAGGAAACTTATACCCAGAAACCCCTATCCTTCTCGAACTCTTCCGTGTCCTAACTTTGAAAAGGATGGTGGGAAGGGGCTTAAGTGGAAAAATCTTGGAGGAAGGAGCCGTACACACCTTGCTTCTGGAGATCCACCTTCCCTGCGTCTAAGAGACCCAAGGCAAATCGGAAACAGGTGTTTGTGTTGAGCCTGTGCACTGTTTCCTTGATGGCTTCATATTGGTTCAGGAGATCACAGACACTCTGGGCTCTGCTGTCAGTCTTTGAAGACGGCACCCATGACATGTTTTGGAAATTCAGGAAATCTGATCCTTGATAAGCTGCCTGTAAGTAGCCTTTTGCGATGCCACTAGAATATAGCTCACAGCCAATTACCACCTGTACTTCGAAGGGATCTGGGAAGAAGGAGGAAGGAGAAAGAGAGTTTTGTGGGGGGAAAAATGAGAGAAATGATCTAAGTACTTTATTAAAAGGTGGAGCAAGAAGGTTTTATAAAGGTGTGAGAGTAAGCCAAAGATGTGTTTGATCAGGAATAAGGAAGAGAATTCGTGGGATGGAAAAGGGGTCTTGGGATACATGCCAAGAATTAAGAATTTGATTTGAAGAAGTCAGGGAAGTGATAGTAAACTGCAGGTCAGAGACCATGAGAAGGAGACACAAGTACAGGGCACTTGACACGGGTCATAATGGTTATTGGGCTGTGAGCATAAACCTTGGAAGAAACTGAATGAAGGAAGAGATCATAGTTTAAGGGAGTCAGGCACAGAGGGGCACGATGTGTCTCTGTGTTTTAGGCCATGGAAGGGAGACCACTGAGGAAAGGTAAAAATGAACAAGAAAAAATGAGTCATAAGAAGAAAGCGACTAGGAAGTCTTGAGGACTCAACAAGTTTATTCATGAAGGTTTGTAGCATGGGACAGGAATAACAGGTAATGGTCCAGAAGGGTGTGGGCATTTTCCCCAGAAATATAAGAACCTTCTGAGGAAACTTACATTTGAAGTTCAATTGACTGGCATAGTCTTGAGCCTCCCGAGTTAATCCAATGAAGTAGACACGGAGCAGAAGCTCTATATCAATCAATTCCTCATCGCTGAAGTTGCCCTTAGACCACGCACGCAGGAAAATTATTGTGCCAGTCTCGTTGTCCCAGCCATGAGTCTGTATGTCACCTAGCCAGCCTGAGCCCTGATGCTGTGCCCAGGATTGGTTGACAAAGGATGAGATCTGGATGAGGTGGAAGAAGATGGGTTCCTGGACTGCTGTGGACAGTAGAGGGCCAGGCAGTTTAAGGGAAAAAAGAAGCAAGCCAAAAAGAGAAGTTGGAAAGTGAACCAGTTATGAAGCAGGGGAGGAGGAGAGAGAGAGGGCAGGAAGAGAGGGAGAGAAGGAGAGAGAGTAGGGGAGAGAGGGAGGGAGAAGGAGGGAGAGAAGGACGGAGAGGGAGGGAGAAATGGGGAGAGGGAGGGAAGGAGCCACAGCTAGGTTAATGATGACATTTCCCTGATCAGGGCCCCACACTCACCACCATCCTTTTAGAATAGACTTGACCTGGAGACAGGACCTCTCAGGGTGTGAACACTCTAGCCACCTGAGAATCCCAATCATCTTGGGAGAGGCCACCATGCTCTGCCTGGATCTGGAGACTGGGCAGCCAGCAGAGGCTCTTACCTTGTGCAATGTGACCCCCCAGGAGAAGAGCAGCCAGCAGGGTGAGCTGCAGAGACACCATGTCACCTGCAGATGTTTCTCCACTACCCTCTGTTTTCAGCAAAGCCACCTTTCAGTGTCTCTGCTCTGACTTCCTTCTTCCACCAACAAGCTGCCCTCCCCACCAACTGCTGATTGAAATGAAAAAGATCTGCTCCTCCCTCAGCCTCTAGCCACCTACTCAGGCTCTCATTTCCCCTCTGGCTCAGACCAAGACTGTACCCCTGCCTGGCTTCCAGTTCCTCTCCTTGTCTCCAGCCTCCACCCAGCCTGCTTCTCTCTGTTAGGATCATGTGTGGAAGTTGTGTGTGACACTGGAGCATCACTGTGCCTCCCTGGGACTCGCATTTCATTGCTATAGCAAAAGAAGAAAAAGAAGAAGGAGGAAGAGGAGGAGCAGGAGAAGGAGAAGAAGAAGAAGGAGAAGGAGGAGGAGGAGGAGGAGAAACTCCACCATTTGGCTGAGTCCTGCTTGTTCTAATAGATCAGAGGTCCAGCTCTGCCTCAGTGTCCCTTCCAGCCCCCTCACTGGATGCTCCATTCCCCTCATCCCCTATTCAGAATCTTCAGAGTCTGCTCTTCCCCATCTCACCCGTATCTCCACCTTTCTCCCTCCCTGATTCTCGAGGGTGCCTTTGTAAAGTGGAGGATTTGTGTTCTCAGGTCTGCTGCCATCTCCCCAGGCACCTGGATAAACCATACCCAGCTCTCCATTATCCATAGAGATGAAACTGCAGACGATCTAGAGTGCACAGGACCATGAAAAATAGAAAGAATTTGCCTTCTTATTGAATTTAATTCATATATCCATTCACCAAAAAGTCACTCAACACATGCTTGGTTCCAAGTATCTTAACAGACATGTGAATATATAGAACCTGAAAATGCATTCATGCCAACACAGGAGAAGGGTATTTAAACCAAGAATTGAAATATGTTGTGAGGATTTCCATTTCAATGTGTAGAGTCCTGGACACAAGACTGACATTCTCTACAGAGACATTGTGTATATTTTTTTAATCTAGTTAGTTAACATACAGTGTAATATTGGCTTCAGGAGTGGGATGTAGTGATTCATCACTTACATACAACACCCAGTGCTCACCCAAGTACCCTCCTTAATACCCATCTCCCATCTCGTCCATCCCCCCACCCACCTCCCTACATCAACCCTCTTTAGGTAATCTTAAATACTGTTTTTAAGAGTCTCTTATGGTTTCTTCCCTCTATCTCTTTTTTCCTCTTCCCAAATATTCAATTGTTTTGTTTCCTGAATTCCTCATATTACTGAAATCATGTAACTATCTTTCTCTAAGTGACTTATTTCACTTAGTATAATACCCTCTAGCTCCATCCACATAATTATGAATGACAAGATTCCATTTTTTTGATCACCAAGTAATCTTCCATTGTTATATATACCACATCTTCTTAATTCATTCATCAGTTGGCAGATATTTGAACTCTTTTTCATAGTTTGGCTATTGCTGATAGCGTTGCCATAAATACTGGGGCACATGTATCCCTTCAAATCAATACGTTTGTATCTTTTAGGACACTAACAGTGCAATTGCTGGGTTGTAGGGTAGTTGTATTTTTAGTTTTTTGAGAAAACTCCATACTGTTCTCCAGAGTGGCTACACCAGTTTACATTCTCTAGGGAGACATTCTGACTGCCTGACCCCTGGAGTGTCCACAATTTGAAGTCTTGGAGAAGGGCTGTGGTTTCCAGCCAACCTGAGGGCTGAACTCAGATGTGTGTGCGACGTGTGCAGTGAGGAACGAGGAGTCAGGAGATGCAGCTCTTCAAGGAGCCACACACTCGGGTACACACTGAAAGTTCTTGCTGGCACTAAGTGTTGTGATCTGACAAAAACACATTGTCAAAAATGGGAGGTGGCATTTGCTAGCATTTGAAGTTACATAAGTTGTCCATTTGAGAAGTAGCTGGTGATTTATCTCTGCTTCTGACTGGCTAATATGTGTGAATACTTGAGTGTGAATCTGTGAAAGATCCAAGCCATGTGTTTGTTATTATAGCATCCCTTTAATGACTTCCAGGAGCTGACCGAGCATGGGAGACAGCCACTTAAATCCTATTGGTCATCATTTCTCTTTCACATTTGTCAGCATTGATAACAAGGATGGAAATCACACTCAGTGAGCTCTTTTTTTTTAATTTTATTTATTTATTTTGAGAGAAACAGAGACAGCATGAGTGGGGGAAGGGCAGAGAGAGAATCCCAAGTAGGCTTCCCACTGTCAGCACAGAGCCCAACTCAGGGCTCAAACCCATAAAACCATGAGATCATGACCTGAGCTGAAACCAAGAGTTAGACGCTTAACTGACTGAGCCACCCAGGCGCCCCTCAATAACCTCTTTCTATTACGGGCACAGATACATGGCAATTTCTATGTGCCACAACTTCCAAGAGCCACCATCCACAATTTCAGCCCCAGCAAGATCTCGCTCATTTCCCAGTCCTGTCATTGCCTAAATCTCCTCATTAATGGGAAACTCTGGTTTTAGGAGGCCATAGTCCACACAATGCTATGTGGTTTTCACATTTTTTCCCACAGGCTTATAGGAAAAACACAGCCCTCCTGCTCCCTCGCAGTGGAGCTAGGGCTGCTGAGTTCTGGGCATGGATGTGTTGTGCTGCAGACATGGCCTCTGGCCACCTTCCCTGCAGTGTTCTGAGAGCTGCTGCAACAGACAGGAGATTGAAGACAGGCCACATGCCATTGGCTGGCATCAGAAATCAACTGTGTTCTGGGTGGCCTCTGAGATCCTCAAGTTCACTCACTTTTTTAAGTCTATTTATTTATTTTGAGAGAAAGAGAGAGAGAGAGAGAGAGAGAGAGAGAGAGAGAGAGAGAGAGAGAGAGAGAGGAGATTGCAAGAAGGGCAGAGAGAGAGAGAATCCCAAGTAGGCTCTGCACTGTCAGCGCAGAGCTGGATATGAGACTTGAACTCAGGAACTGTGAGCTCATGAGCTGAGCAGAAACCAAGAGTTGGATGCTTAACCAGCTAGACCACCCGGGCGCCCCTCTCAAGTTTACTTATAACTACAACCCAACCTGGCCGTAGCGGTTAGTATTATAGAACTTGTAATCCTGTAACTCTCCCCACTCCTGAACTCAGAACCAAGTGAGGCAAAGATACAAAGCATAAGATCCATCGATCAAATTGTCAACATCGCTTCTGATAAAGCTTCCAGAGAATTTCCCTTATGTGTGTAATCCATGTAATCTTGCTAGCCTTGAACTCCAAGTGAGTGGTTCACTGCCATTCATAAGTGGAAGCCCTATCCTCCCCCTCACCCCCTGCAGTGCATTTCTATCAGAAGACAGGGCCTTTGGGAAGGTAACCATGGTTACGCAGGTGCTAACAGGGGGGCCTCACAGGAAGAAATGCCAGAGAGTGAGCTTGCGCCCTCTCTCTCTCTCCCCACACACCAAGGAAAGGCGATGTGAGGGCATATCAAGAAGGCAGCCGTCTGCAAACCAGGAAGAGAGACTCCACCAGAAACCAAACTCTTGCCTTCTAGGCTCAAGAACTGGGAGAAAGTGACGTGTACGGGTTAGGCCCCAGGCAGCAGAGCTCCCTCCCCATAGGCCGAATCCTGGAGCAGAGTCCGCCAGGGCTGGAGGAGACCAGACCGAACCTATGGGCGTGGGAAGAAGGTGTTGAGACAGCTTTTACACCTGCTTTTTCTCCTAGAGTCGCTTGCGAGAAAATCCACGTGATGGCCACGGGAAAGAACACTGACTGGTGAAAGAAAGGAGAACGTGGGACAACTCGGCCTCATGGGAACGAGAAGCAGCAGGTGCAGGCCAGCCCAGGATGCAGCCAGTCACGCCAACAGAAGCTGGAGACCTGTGTCCCTGGGAGCCATCCTCTCCCTGCTGCCTGTCCCTTGTCTGTGTGACGTGCATAGTATGCCTCTTCCTGAGCCAGCAGGGGGCAGCCATGACCCCCGCCACCTCCCACAGCCCAGCCCCCTCCACATCTGCTGGGCACTCTGCCTCAGTGGCCACATAAAACCTGATTACCTCAGACTCGTTCTTAAAATGTTTCAGTGACTCTCATGAAAAGCCATCTAGATTCATCCTAAATATGCTAGTTTTAGGGCCAGAGGCTCATGTGTCTTGAACCCCAACAGAAAGGCAGGGGGGAGGGGGCACTGTGAGAAGGAAATGAGGCTATTTGCACTAGTAAACACTCAGGAACACAGACCCAGGGTCTGGAGTGTGTAGAAAATGGATTGGGGAGAGGAAGTGGTTGCAGGTGAGCCGGTAGGCACACATGGTCCAGGTAGGATCATCTGGCAGGGGAGTGGGCTCCGAGGACCAGAAGGTTTCGGCTGCCCTGCAGGCCTCGCGCTCTGCCTCTGGTGCCAGCCTTCCCCAGGCGCCCTCTGCTTGCCTCCGTGGTGCCCAGAAGACCTTGACCTTGGCCCTCCCAAATTCACCACTGTGGGTGACGCTTGCCCCTCAGGGAGCTCCTCGGTGCCCTACTCTCTGTCTTCACCCAGCTCACACGGTCTGCCCGCTGCTCTGCCATCCCCTCTCTGCCAAACCTCGCCCTCTGCCCATTTTCCTGTTTGAGAAACCGCAGGGCCACAGGCCTTACTGGCTTTTTCACTTCCCCATCAGCAAGCCTTCGGGCGACCCCCTTCCTCCGGG